>CAJNDT010004813.1:54287-331787 GCA_905221615.1 Symbiodinium sp. CCMP2592
GACGGGGGCTCGCTGGACCATGCAAAAGTTTCACCGGAACAATAGAACTTCAATCCGAACGAAGCCCTTTCAAGACTTCATCACCTTGGCAAACCCGCCCTGCGAAGCCAAGTGTTGAAGCCGTGATTGCCATGAGATCAAACCAGTGAACACTCAGAAAATCTAATGCCTCAGCCAGCAAACCTGAAAATAGAAACGCCAGGGGTTATGGATTCAGGTGCCGGCTAGGGGTTCCACAGAAAGGTCTGATTACAAACTAGGATGACCGTGTTCTGGTAAGGCTTGTGACTGATGGTTTGTACGGTCAGGACTTTCGGCTTGAGACGTCAAGCACTATTGCAGGTTTGGAAGTTTGGGATTGCGATTGACGTTTTTTTGTGCCACATGTGCTTTTGGTTGCATGATTGCTTCGGGAGCAGGCACCTCAAAATGCAATGTTTGTCCGAGTGTGACTGCTGAAAATGCAATAGAAGGTTCTGACAACGAAATGTCATATCAACGCCCGTAGGAAGGCCGAGCATCTTCAACAGACAGGTAGCACAGGAGCCCCAAGTCAGTAGTTGGACGCATTTTTGACAGAGATGTTTGTGATGAGAAAGACACTTTGCTTGGAAACGGTTGGGATACCACCTAGTTCAACCGAAACCACAAGCGGTGTCAAAACGTCAAGTCAACTGCGGACCAGAACGGAAAGTCTGATCATAATCAAAAGGCGTCTGAGCAAAATCAATAAAAAAACTCTGCAACTGTAGGACTATTATAGATTTTAAATTGTGTTTGAAACTGCGCGGGTAGGTCTCTTCGCCCCTTCTTTGTGATTGTCCGTTGCTGATGTTTCAAAGGGCCTGGAGTAAGGTTGGCTGGATTGCACAATATGGGCCCCAGATGGTTTCAAGCGGCTTGAGACCAGTTACTTACCAGTTTTTGTTGTTACCAGTTTTTGTTGGGTTCGGGTGTTGTGGTTGTATTTGCTGGGGCGTGGGAGCTTCAGGGTTTAGGAAGTTGAAAAGGTTGAGGCATTTTGGGGCTTGCGGTGCACGGTTGCAGCGGTAGACGGAGTAGAATGTCACAAGCGTACCTAAGACACGGCTCAGTGTGTCGGGGGTTGGGTTTAGGGCTGCTCAGAGGTTTGGTGCTCGGTTGGGTTGGCAGGTCGTAAATGCGTATATGTTTCCGGAGTTGTCGGGAAACCAGTATAGGGCTGGCCGGGAGGCGTTGTTGCTTGGGCTAAGGAACTTTGATTCTGGTAATAATCAGAGAATTGGGCGATAGACAAATGTAATAACCATCCCAGCACGACGTTTGGCAGATTTTGGAAAATACTGCTAACGGAAAAAGCATGCTCATGAGCCCATCAGCACACAAAACAAAAGGTACAATTTAAAGCAACATCACCAAAACGAAAACACGGGAGACCTGCCCTTCAAAGCAACATCTCGATAAGTCAACAAGGTGACTAAGAACAAGAGTGCCAAACACAGAAGAATCCATGCAATCTGTACTCAGTTTTCGGAAAGAGCCTGTAGGGGTTCAGGTAGCAAACTCCGATCATACAGAGCACAGCTTTCAAAAATAGCGTACGCTGCAAAGCCCTTTCGAGAAATGTCGGGAAAGAGAGACGCACGGCGAGGGAGGATCAACGAGCGAAGTACAGAGAGAGAGAGAGAGAGAGAGAGAGAGAGAGAGAGAGAAAGAGACCAACAGAAGAACCAACAAAAACCAAACAAAACAAACGAGCGAATTAAGACAAATGGAAACGATCCAACCCGGCGTCAAGAGCTCGAAACTCTTGATAACAAGCTCAGACATCTAAACCCGAATAACACAAAAACTCATAGTCGAAGTAACTTTACAAAGGCATTGAGAACCATCTGCCCTAACGAAAGGCCCACCCGCCCGCGTGAGCCTCGTAACCTCAAACCCACAACCGACATGTCCTAACCCCAGAACATCCAACCCACTGGAACCCCAAAGCCTTTCAGAAGAGGCTTGCGGAGTCCCACAGTGTTTTCTTGGGTAGTACTGGGCAGCATGCTTTGAGTATTGTTAGGTAGCATGTAACCTGGGGGTCCAGGGAATGACAAATGACAGTCCGATCAGTTAGCGCATTCATGTTCAGAGCTAGCAATATTACATATTAATCATGAATATTTTGATATTGGCATGCCCCAGGTCCTGGAGCCAAGTTTGCTTCCTAGGACTTTCTGGGCGACCTTGGTTCTTGTTTGCCCGGGCTAAAATTTTATACTAATATTTTCGGCTCAACGGAGGCGGTGCACCTGTATTCCGAGCTACGGATTCGGGATCCAAGAAACAAGATTGCCCAGAATGCGACTATTCAAACATTGATCTTCTAATGTTTTGGGCCCCTGGAACCGAGCTTGCCCCTCGACACGTTCTGGGCCATCTTGGTTCTTAAGGACCTTGCGAACCAAGATCGGCTCCCAGGGACTTTCCAGGGCATCTTGGTTCTTCCTTCCCGGCCTGACAAAATCAACAAATTGATTTTCAAATTTCCAGACCCGGGAACCAAGACACAAGATGCCGCAGAACGCCCCCACCCGGGAACCAAGACAATGCCGCAGAACGACGCCCCTGGGAGCAACCTTGGTTCCAAGCCTCAGAGCTGGTTAAGAGACTATAATATTCATCTTCAAATTTCCGGACGTTGGAACCAAGATTGCCCCCCACCACTTTCCAGGGCATCTTGATTCTTGGTTCCGGCTTTGAAAACTGAAAAGCAATGCTGACAGTTTCCAAACCATCTTAGACTTCGGTAGCAACTTCGAAAATTGAAAAGCAATGCTGACAGTTTCCAAACCATCTTAGACTTCGGTAGCAACTTCAAGATGCTTTTGGAAGTGGTTTGTACACATGCCAGATTCAATATTGGCTTCGCCATCTTCAACAATTGGAATGTGGTGCGTCATGTGGGTGATCTGACGGCATATGAAAACTTCACTTTAAAATATCTGCCGGTTATAAAAAGGAAAAGCTGAGTTAAACTTCTTGCTTTCAAGGCACAATACATAATGCATTCTCCTTTTGGGAAGTAGGGGCGGGCGGGTGCAACGAATTCTGACTTGGTGAGATAGTGCCAGAAGCTGTTGGAACAATTTTTCCGGGCACTTTGTAAGTGAGTTCTGTCAATTCCACAGGGCTGCCATGAAAAGCAGCCACTTCCCTCCCGAGTTGCCATGTGGTGTAGGCAACAGCTTGACTACGTTCCTGGCAGGTCCATACAGCCGGCCGTTCAATCCCAAGGGTGACGAAGTGTAGGATCCTGGCATATTGCGGCACTGGTGATTCTCTGGCAACATGTGTGCTGAGACGGGCATGAGGAGCCATGAGGACCGGACTTTAATCATGCTGCTGCTGCGGCGGTGGCAGCAGAAGGGCACAGTAAGGCAGCCGAGCGTTAGAATCTTGCCGGTTGCAGTGGCTAATAAGGAGTCAGGCATTTGCTGGCCGGGCAAAAGCAATCTCTTCAAAAGTTCTCAGCAACCTCTTCAAAAATTCTCAGAGGCCGCCCGCACCGGCGCGGGAATCAGTCGGATTTTGGCCGGCAAGCTTTAAATACGCTACATGGGTCGGACACAGCAGTCGATGTTTCCGTTGCTCCGATCAAGACTTTACTCGGAGAAGCAACAGCCGCTCAACATTGAACTCAACATTTAACATCACCTTTACACTTGACACCACTTCGGCGAGCTCGGAAGCAAATCTTTATGGGTCTGCGAAAGGAAGTTGCGCAGCAGGGCTGCGAAAACTAGGCGCAGTGCCATGGGTATTTTATGAGTGCTCTCGCAGAAGAGCGCTGGAGCTGTGAACCAGAATTAAGCGATCCTCCTCTTCGGGGTGACTTGGCCTAGGGCACTGTGACTTGATGCTGTTGTTTTGTCTGTTGCTGGGCGAGTTGGTGCCAGAGTTGTGGAGCGGTGCCCGGAGCTCGCTGGGGGGGTGTTTTTTTGAACCTTGTCACAGTCCTTTTGAGGAAATGGTGTCTTTCGTCTCCGCTGGCATGGGCCTGTCGGCACGTAAAAGGCAGAGAGACTTTGGCGCAGTCTGCAGTCTTGCCCTCGTTGACCCCGGCTCCAAGCACCCTTATGACGACCCCAATGCAATTGCCAAGCTGTGAACGCCTAGCCTAGACAATCTTGTACCGTAGAACAACCAGCGATCGGGTTTGTTCGTACAGATGATTGAACCAAACGACTACTTTCAGCTCAGGCGTTCATCAAGGACGCAGGCATTCATCAAGGACGCACCGAGGGTTTGGACGGCTTCACTTAGATTTTGACATTTTGACGTTGCTTCCGGCAGCCTGCAGTACTACAGAGTTTTGTCTGTAATTATGCGGCGAAATCTTGCTGCATTTCCATCAACTTCTCCAACTTTCAATAGCAGATCTTGGGATGTTGCAGGCAGTGCTCTGGTCCCCACGCTTGAACGGGGTGCTGGACACCAAAAGCTTTTTGGTTATGCTCAGGTCCAGCAAACAAGAGCACTCTGGCGGACTGTCTGCTTCTGGCAGCGCGGGCTCGGTTGGAAACGGCTCAAGACAAACTTGGAGCCAAGACCTCGGCCAGATTGCTGTTCTAAATCTTTCGCGCGAGGCGTCTATACTATACCAGGCGCTGAAATTCCGAAGCAGGCAGGCTCGACAAACAGAGCCACATCTTATATATACATCTTATATAACTATAACCCCACACGGGGGGACAGCAAGCATGTCCTGTCGCATTTGGCGTAGTTCAATGATGAGATGAAGCTGTCCACAATCATCAGTGGGACGGCCATTCCGCTACTGCGTCCGGCGAAGTACCAAGTAAGTAGTGCGAACTCGGTCAGTATAAAAAAGAGAGGCCATACGCAGAATACTTATCAGCCACGTTTCACACACTCGACGGTTGCCCAGAAGAGGCAATGGACCCACACCAGACAATACGCAAAACACGTATGTGTCACGATTCACATGGACGACGACTGACTCGAAGATGAAGAGACAATGGACCCTCGCCAGACAAATCACACAGCTGAAGAGCCGGCTGACTAGATAGTCTGGGCTAAATTAAGGCAACGTCTTGCTTTAGCTGCAAGAAACACATGGACTTGCCTGAAGCCAATGTGTCCACGATGCCCATGATAGGCAGGATCTTTGGCGAAATGGCACGGCGGGGGGATTTCTCAAACTTGCTTAGACAGGACTTTATCAGGCAGGACTTCTCAGCCAGACACATGCTTTTGGCATAAACAAGACAATCTGTGGTGAAGTCGCAGCAAGTCACGATGGTTCACCTACCACAATGGTTCACCTACAGCCTGTCGCCTGCTTGACTGAAGCCCTCTCAGCTCTCGTCTGTTCTTGATCTGCCTAGTGTTCTCCGTCACGGTCAGTGCGCAAGCACGCAAGCAGCGACGGCTTCTTGCGTGGACCAAGCGGGCTTCAAACTACACTGGGGTGGCGGGCCAGAACCTGAACTAACTGCCATCCCTCATCATCTTGCACGCCAGGTTGAAAAAGACTCATCCCAATAACACAAGGCTGGAGGTGCTTCTTCCGACATCGACGTCTATAGGGATGGCGAATTCCCTGGCGATGTTCTCGGCAAGCGTGCGGGGAAGAAGCTCCCGATGTTGCCTTCTTTAACACACTTCATGGTCTTGTCATTCGTTCTTCTTCGACCATTCCGTTCAACTCCCTCCACCCGCGAGACTTTTCTGGTCTAAATAACGACCGCGCTGGCTCATCAGGCGAACCTGCGGCTGCGGTCGGCGTAGGCAAGCTGGCCTCTTTCCGCTTTTTTAAAGCGGTTGGCCATTTTGGGCCACTTTCTGCCCAGCGCTCGCACGACCCAACCTGACAGCTCCCAAGTCCAAGGCATCCTGAGAAAAATCACGAGCATGCCCCAGCTCGTGTCCTATAGGAAGACCTCTCCCAATTAATCAGCAAATAGCACACCCCATGTACAGGAGAGTCTTAAACTTTGGACACATAAAGTCGCTCTGATCTGTCAATCAAAGAAACAATCGAAGGAAATCTGCACTCGCCCGGACGTAACTCAGGAAGCCAACGCTCGAAAAAAATCGAGTTCTGCCATCCGGCAGCACAGCAGCTATAGGGTTCTTGCAAGGACCGTGGTGGCTGGAAGTTAGGCACGGCAAGTGATAGGTATGCCTGAAACGGAAGAAGACAGACGGTGGCTACACCCAGCCGTCTACCCTATTCATGTCTCAACATCAAATCTTGCATGCGAAGGCACTTGCCGACAGTCACCACTTTGAAGCTCCAATGCTCATACAGGTGGTGTGGGAAGTCATCGCGCTAAACCCCACATTGCCTCCAACATTATCTTGTGGCAGGATGCTCTCCATGTCTTGAGCTCTTCTTGTCAGCACAGCTCTTTCCATGCAACTTCTTGTCTTAGGACCTGCGTTCTGTTCTCTAAGTGGGCACAACGACCTTGCTCTCCCTGATTGCCTGCCTCCTCTTGCCACTTTCGCCTTTCTTCTTTGTCCTTTTTGTTCATACATACTCCCGCCACGTTTCTGACAGCACGTTCGCCTTTCTTTTTTGTCCTTTTTGTTCGCACGTGTTCCCGCCACGTTTCTGACAGGCTGCCGCACAGCCACAGGATCTCGATGGAAGCTGTGCAGGCTATCTGGCGAGCCTCTTTGCGTTGAAGACCCTTGATGCTATGGTCCGCAGTATCTTGCCAGTTGTGCCACAGAAGACCTCCCCAAGCTAGGCTTTTGGTTGCTGCAGTCATCAGCTGCTGCTTTGAGCAAGAGCTGATGATTCTGCCGAGCCAATCGCCGCAGGCCTCACAGCTGCCGCCGCTGAGGAAAGCACAGAGGAGGACTTTCTTGCCCGAGACAAGAACCCAGGCCCAACCGCGACTCGGCATCCGCGCTCATCTGGTAGTACAGAGAGGTAGATGACCTTCCCTTTGCAAGCTGTTCGAGTCTGACTCGAGGCAGGCGCAACCTGCGTTTCGCCTGACATGCGCGGCTGTCTTCGTGCTCTCTGGCGCATCGAAAAAGTGGCTTCCGCCAATCACCTTTGTTGTTGACTCTTGCCTGCCCTCTCTGGCTGCGAGTCAGCTAAGGGGGCTGGTCTCCTCTTGCCATATGACGACAGACTTGACTTGCGAAGTATACAAATGACTCTAGTCATGCTGTCTCTGCGGAACTTGCGAAGTATACAAATGACTCTAGTCATGCTGTCTCTGCGGAACCCCACAGCGACCTGGCTCAGTGACAAGATGGAAGTGTTGAGCCTGGACTTCGTCTGGTGTGTTTTGCGACGCACCAAAATGCGCTCCGTACGTTTTCTTTCTGGTGGTCGAGCAACCCGTGGGTTTGACTGAAAAGCCCTCCTGACGAACACACCCAAGAAATGGTGTTGCCAAGCTCCTGCATCAGCAGCGAGCAACAAGGACATGACCATGGGCAACTTCTGGTGGCAAACAGGGAGCTGAACATGGGAGGACAGAAGACATGCATTGTGTTCACGAAGGCACATCATTCTTGGAAACCCGTCCCCTCCCAGACACATGAACAAGGCATGAACAAGGCTGCGTTGGCATTGCCGTGTCCTGGAATAGGCAGCGCAGCATCGTCTTTGGCAGGAATGGCTTGCAACAACTGCCGCGGCATGGAATTTCAACCTGCACTATGCGGCAGCAGCATGCAGCTTGCATCTGTCGACGCTGGCTTGTCGCCTACCGCGTGAGAGCGCGACGCGTTGCAATAAGCCGAAATGAAACAAAGACGTGCTGCAAGCCTGAACCGCCAATGCTAGGTGTTGAACCAGCGCTGAAGCGTCAAAACCCGAGCGGTTGCGGCGCGCTAGGAGTTCACGGCGTTTGACAAGGAAAGGCGCTAACTTCCCAGGAGTTCTCGACATTTGACAAGGAAAGGATGTGCACATCGACAGCTCCGCTCAGTGGCGACTCCTACGCAACAATCAAACACTCCAGCTCCAGGCCTCGACATCCAGGATCAGGCTCGTGACTCGTCACACACTACATGTCTTGCTGGGTCTTGCCTGATGCGACAAGAACGATTACGTCATCGACTGCAACATGAGCACGACCGCCTGATGATCTTGACGCAGGCAATAACAGCGGCAATAACAGCAGCGCATGGCACCGTCCTCATGTCGCCGCAGTCCGTGTACTGGCGGTGAACGCAGGGTCGGGTGTGGAGCTGTTACTCAGTGTACTCACGCAGGATGAGCAGGCGGCATGCTCCGCCCGCCTCGCGCGGACTTCACGCGTTTGAAGGACTCCACACCGGGTGAGCATCGTACGATGCGTCTGCTTGCGATGCTGCTAGCATCTGCACGGTACCAATCGGCGATGGCGGTCGCAGAAGTTTTTGTGTTTCCAATGTCATATCTTGGCGAACCCCAGGCTCAATGTCTGCTCTCTCTCTCTCTCTCGAACATATTTGGAGCATCCTTGCACTGCAACAGGCATCATGCCGGGCATGCCAACAAACTCGCAGGGTTGAAACGGCCGTCCTGGAAACCTGCTGGCCAGACGAGGCCTGCTCCACGTAGTGTGCATATTTAAAAATGTGTATATATGTATATATGTGTATATATATATATACAGCAGAGCATACACCAATAAAAGACCTGCCGCCAGTCGTACGAGGCCTACATGTAGGCCTACATGTACGAGGCCTACATAGCAAGATTCGTCGTAATAGTTGTACTTGCTGTAGGTAGAACCGGTAAGGCATTAGAAGTAATAGAAACAGTAGAAGTAGCCGTAGTCGTAGTGGCCGCAGCAGCAGCAGTTGTAGTAGCTGTTGTTGGTGTAATAGAAAAGAAGTAGAAATAGAAGTAAAAGTAGCAATAGTAGCAGCAGTAGTAGTAGTAGTAGCAGTAGTAGCAGCAGTAGCAGTAGCAGTAGCAGTAGCAGTAGCCATACCCGTAGCCGTAGCTGTAGCCGCAGCCAGAGCCGTGGCAGTGGCAGTGGCAGCGGCAGTGGCAGTGGTAGCGGTAGTGGTAGTGGTAGTAGTGGTGGTGGAAATAGTGGTAGAAGTATTCGTAGTAGTAGTAGTCGTAGTAGTAATAGTACTCGTAGCAGTAGTGGTAGTAGTAGTAGTAGTAGTAGTAGTAGTAGTAGTAGTAGTAGTAGTACTGCTGGTGGCAGATGCACCGACAAAAGTAGCAGCAGGAGTAGCAGCAGTAGGAGGCAGGGGGCAGGTATCAGCTAGTAGCTACTTGCAATGAAAAATGGGTAGTAGGGTAGTAGTAGTAGTAGTAGTAGTAGTAGTAGTAGTAGTAGTAGTAGTAGCAGTAGTAGTAGTAGTAGTAGCAATAGCAATAGCAGTTGTTGTTCCTGCTGTCAACGTCGTCGCAGTACCAGCAGCAGTAGTAGCTGGTCGTAGTAGTCGTCGTCGCGGGGGGAGCAGCAGTCGTAGTCGCAGTAGCAGTCGTAGCCGTAGTAGTAGTAGTAGTAGTAGTAGTAGTAGTAGTAGTAGTAGTAGTAGTAGTAGTAGTAGTAGTAGTAGTAGTAGTAGTGGTAGTAGTAGTAGTAGTAATAGTAGTAGTAGTAGTAGTAGTAGTAGTAGTAGTAGTAGTAGTAGTAGTAGTAGTAGTAGTAGTAGTACTAGTAGTAGTAGTAGTAGTAGTAGTAGTAGTAGTAGTAGTAGTAGTAGTAGTAGTGGTAGAGGTAGTGGAAATGGTCCTGGTCGAGCTCCTGCTCGTGGTGGTGGTAGTAGTAGTGGTAGTACTATTAATAGTAGGAGCAGTCAAGTGGGTAGTAGTAGTATTGTTATTATCAATAGCAGTCGTAGCAGAAGTACGACTACCGCTACAACAACAACAACAAATTACTACTACTACTACGACGACGACTACGGCGACGACTACGACTACGACTACTACAACTACCACTACCACTACCACTACCACCACCACTACCACCACCACGGCCCACGAGAAGCACACAAGCCCAAGCACTAGCACCAGTCCGGCTTGCTACAGGAACAACAACTACCACTGCTACCACCCTACCACCTCTACTCCGGCTAAGTTTTGGGCTTTACCGTAACAAGTACTGATGGCGCTAGCAACACCGGTTGGAGTATTGGGATGACCAATAGCAACAGGTATTGGCAGCTGCAAACAACAAACAGAGCGGGCACCAGATTCTCACGAGTAGTGTACTACGTGTGTTCCTATCTATGTGTAGGTGTACTGCTAGTGACAAGTCCTAGTACCACAAGGTCGACCATAACGTACACTACTACATATAGAGAACAAGCATTGGTACTTGATGCTACTTTTGGTGGCAGGAGGCTGAGGAGTGCGTGCACGTCTCGAACACCTCGGCGCCAATTCAATCTTGACAACGAATTGAGCAATGATGCTGCAGGGCAGGCGGAAGCAAGTAGTGGCCTTGTTATGTCAATATCGTGCGAGCGTCTCACAGCCTCCCGCTTCTTGTGTATTAGCTGCTGCCGAAGAGAGAACAAAGTGTCTTCGATTGAAAGTCTTCGATTGAATGAAGGATTTCTTTCGGAGACGCTGTTTTCTCACTGTCGCACGCAGAACCTCACTCTCGCACGCAGAACACTCAGTCGCCCGCAAGTTGTCTGACATGACATAGCCTTGCAGAGCCAACATCTCGAATACGCGAGGTGCTGAGCTTAGCCGCATTACAAGGAACTCTTGAAGGTTCGATTAACACTCTCTGGCGAATGCCAGCAAGGTTTAGTGGCAGGGCTTCCATGCGGAGACTTCTACAACCGGAACGTGTGACGAGTTCTGTGAACGCCTGCAAATGCTGGCCTGCTTCGTGGAAGGGGCGGGAGTTCGTTCCGCGCGGACAACAAACCTGGAACAGCGAACGCTTTGCGAACGCTGGCCGGGTTCGTGGATGGGCTGTCCAGAAGGGTTCGGCGAAGGGTTCGGCGAACGCTGGCGGGGGTTCGGGCGAGGCGTTCCGCGAGGAGACCAAAAGTGGAACAGCGAACGCTTTGCGAACGCTGGCCGGGTTCGTGGACGGGCTGTCCAGAAGGGTTCAACGAAGGGTTCGGCGAACGCTGTCCCAAGAGCTAACGTAGACTACGGGAGGGATCGGCGAAGGCTCTGCGACGAGCTTCGTGCGAACGTCCGGCAGGGTTCGTGGCAGGGTTCGTGGCGAACGTCCGGAAGGGTTCGTGCGAACGGCCGGCGGGGTTCGTGCGAACGGCCGGCAGGGTTCCTGCGAACGTCCGGCGGGGGTCGTGGGAACGCAACGCCGGCGCCGCTTCGGCGAACCGTGGGCTGGCTGTTTAGCGAAGGGTTCAGTGAAGGGTGCGGGCACAGGGTCCGCGGAAGGCAAGGAAGCAAAAGGCAGGGGCAAAAGGTAGGGCAAGACCACACCGTTGTTTTCAGTTGTGATCCTGTACGTGTTTTGTTCTATGAAACTGTGCCAGACTTCACACAGAACCGTCTTGCCCAGGATAATGACAAATACGTTCGTAAAACTACAACAATCCAGTAATAGTATTACTAATGCTACAGGACTACTAGTACTACCAGTACTACCAATACAACCAGTACAACCAGTACAACCAAGTGTAGTAGTACTAGTAGTACTAGTAATACTGGTAGTACTAGTAGTACTAGTTGTACTAGTAGTACTAGTAGTACTAGTCGTACTAGTAGCACTAGTAGTACGAGTAATACTAGTAGTGCTAGTAGTGCTAGTAGTGCTCGTAGTGCTAGTAATACTAATGGTATGCGTAATACTAGTAGTACTAATAGTACTACTATTAAATATTACTACTATTGCTACTAGTATTACCAGTACTACTATTACTAGTACTACTACTACTACTACTACTACTACTACTACTACTACTACTACTACTACTACTAGTACTACTAATACTACTAGTACTACTAATACTACTAGTACTACTAGTACTACTAATACTACTAGTACTACTAGTACTACTAGTACTACTAGTACTACTAATACTACTAGTACTACTAGTACTACTAATACTACTAGTACTACCAGAACTACTAGAAGCACTAGTACTACTAATACAACTAGTACAGCTACTACAACCAATACTACTACTACTACTACTACTACTACTACTACTACTACTACTACTACTACTACTACTGCTACTGCTACTACTACTACTACTACTACTACGACTAGTAGTGCTAGTACAAGTCTACTCGTAATACTAATACTACTAGTACTACTAGCACTACTAGCACTACTAGCACGACTAGCACGACTAGCACTACTAGTCCTACTGGGACTACTAGTACTACTAGTACTAATAATACTACTAATACTACTAGTACTATAAGCACTACTAGTACTACTAGCATTATTAGCATTACTAGCACTACTGGCACTACTAATACTACCAATAATGCTACTAGTAATACTAATACTACTAGTACTACTAGTACTACTAGTACTAATAGTACTACTAGTACTACTAGTATTACTAGTAGTCGTAATACTACTAGTACTATGAGTACAACGAGCACAACCAGTACTACGAGTACTACGAATACTACTGGTACTACTTGTACTACTCGTACTACTCGTACTACTAGTACTACTAGTACCACAAATACTGCTAATAGTAGTATTAGTAATGCTGGAAGTACTAGAAGTACTAGTAGTACTAATAATACTAATAATACTCGTAATACTAGTAATACTAGTAATACTAGTAATACTAGTCATACTAGTAATACTAGTAATACTAGTAATACTAGTAAGACTAGTAATACTAGTAATACTAGAAATACTAGTAAATACTAGTAAATACTAGTAATACTTGTAATACTAATAATACTAATAAATCCTAGTAAATACTAGTAAATACTAGTATTAATAGTAATACTAGTAATACTAGTAATACTAGTAATACTAGTAATACTAATAATACTAGTAATACTGATAATATTAGTAATACTAATAATACTAGTAATATTAGTAATACTAGTAAAACTAGTAATACTAGTAATACTAGTAATACTAGTAATACTAGTAATACTAGTAATACTAGTAATACTAGTAATACTAGTAATACTAGTAATACTAGTAATACTAAATAATACTAGTAATACTAGTAATAATACTAGTAATACTAGTAATACTAGTAATACTAGTAATACTAGGTAGTACTAGTAATACTAGTAATACTAGTAATACTAGTAATACTAGTAATACTAGTAATACTAGCAATACTAGTACTGGTAATACTAGTAATACTAGTAATACTAGTAATACTAATAATACTAGTAATACTAGTAATACTAGTAATACTAGTAATACTAGTAATACTAGTATAATACTAGCAATACTAGTAATACTAGTACTACTAGTACTACTAGTACTACTAGTACTACTAGTACTACTAGTACTACTAGTACTACTAGTACTACTAGTACTACTAGTACTACTAGTACTACTAGTACTACTAGAACTACTAGAACTACTAGAACTACTAGAACTACTAGAACTAGTACTACTAGTACTACTAGTACTACTAGTACTACTAGTACTACTAGTACTACTAGTACTACTAGTACTACTACTATTACTACTACTACTACTACTACTACTACTACTACTACTACTACTACTACTTCTACTACTACTACCACTACTACTACTACTACTACTACTACTACTACTACTACTACTACTACTACTACTAAAAGAAATACTAGTACTTCCAATACCACAAGTACCACGAGTACTACTAGTACTACTAGTACTACTAGTACTACTAGTACTACTAGTACTACTAGTACTACTAGTACTACTGGTACTACTGGTACTACTGGTACTACCAATACCACTAGTACAACCAGTGCTACCAATACTACTAGTATCACTAGTAACAAGTACTACCGTACTACCCCTGCTACTGGTACCCATGGTGCTACTCCTGCCCTGCTACTGGTACCCATGGTGCTACTCGTGCAACTAATGCTCTATTAAACCTACTAACCCCGTTAATACTATGCGCACTTCCATAATTCTACTGTAACTACCAGTACTACGAGTATTATACCAATACTACCAACTAAGACTATTGTCAGTGATACTAGTACTCCGAATACTACTATATATTACTATGAGTACTACGGTACTATTAGTATTACTAGTACTACTAGTACTGTTAATACTACTAGCACTTCTAGCACTTCTAGTGCTACTGCTGCTACTACTACGGCTACTACTACTTCCACCACTACTACTACTACTACTACTACTACTACTACGACTATTACTACTACTACTACTACTACGACGACGACTACTACACTACTTTTAGTACTAGTATTACTGCCAGTATTACTAGTACTACCAGCGCTTCTAGTACTACCAGTACTACTCGTACTACCACTACTATTAGTATTGCTAGTACTACTGGTACTGGTATTACTACGAGTACTCTTGGTGCTACTTGCTAGTACTATTACTACTACTTGCTAGTACTATTACAACTACTCCTCGTGCTGCTGGTGCTGCTGGTAATACAAGAGTACTAGAAGTACTATTGTAAGTACTACTATTGCTACTACTACTACTACTACTGCTGCTACTATTACTACTACTACTATTACTACTACTACTACTACTACTACTACTACTCCTACTGCTACTACTACTACTACTACTGCTACTGCTACTGCTACTGCTACTGCTACTGCTACTGCTACTGCTAATGCTACTGCTACGTTCAAACTACTCGCACACTGTGCCGCACGGGGCAGGATGAGGATACTCTTGGTGATCTTGGTCAGGCGGTGGGCAAGATAGCGCGTCATCTTTGGTACTCTTGGTATACTCTTGGTGTGCAGCTGGTGCCAATGGTTTTGTGGTCTTGGTAAATGTGTTTAAAGCCAAGTGGTGCAAAATTACACAAACGAAGATGACAAACACTACCAAGATGACGAAGTGAAGTAGCGGTTCCTGATGCTCGGCACAGCATACTCATACTAGCAGTTGTAGTCGTCGTAGTAGTACTAGTCCTCGTACTACCAGTATTATTACGACTACTACCACCACCACTACTGCCACAGCCACGGCCACGGCCATTGCCTCTGCCATCACTCCCAGTGCCAGTGCTACTACTAGTACGACTAAGAAGACGCCGACTACTACTACTACTACTACTACTACTACTACTACTACTACCACCTACTACTACTAATAATAATTATTATGACAGCAATACCACAACCACTACAACAACAGGTAGTACTACAACCAGTAGTACTAGAACTACTCCTACTCCTCCTATACTTTTTTTGCTACTATTGCTACTACCACTAGTACGACTCGGACTACTAGTATTACTAGTATGCTACTGCTCCGACATCGGCTGTGGCCACATGTGGTGCGCCACACAGAGCCCATGCCACGCGACACGGTTTCGTGTGCATGCTGCGCGGCATGTAAGCCATCAGCATCTACACTGGTATACCAAAGACTAATAGGTTTTGAAGAACAAAAAATAATATGGATAGACAGCTAGGATAACATAAAAATTCAGCAAGCAGGAAGAGCAATGTTAGTTAGTTAATACTGTATAACAACATATGCATATATATATATACATACAGTATATCGTACTGTACTATAGTAGTAGCACCCATGCATGTAAGCTAGCAAGGAGCATTTCGCGCGTGCACGTGCGCTCACTGCATGAAAACGTGTTAGGTACGAACTATAGCGAGTGCTGTATGGAAGAGGGCCCTGGAGATTGAAAGTGAAGAAGACAAACGTGCCCTGCGCGCCGGCTCGTGCGGTGTGTGAGCACCAGGGAATGATTCGAGCATTCATTACTTTCCTTCATCCATCTTACAAAGGTGTGGAGTAAATATGACTGAGTAAATTAAAGCAAATAACAGCTGCTCGGCCACAGGAGCAACCAGTGACAACAAACTACGCAGACAGGCTCCGCGCACGCCACGCTCCGCGCAGAACCAGCAGGGGGTTAGAGCGGAAGAAAGAGGAGTGAGATGCAGCAATACTACTGAATACTGCTGATGTAACAGATACGTAACTGGACAGAAAAGTGGAGTCGGCAGAGAAGCCTGTCGCAGGCAGCCGCCGCACGGCCGCACCACACGGCAAGCGCGCCACACAGCGCACGGAAGAAGGAGGAGGCAGAGTGGAAGTGGAAAAAAAAAAGAGTATAATTGGACAAAAGATTGGACTGGAGTGAGCAGGGAAGCCCAAAGCAGGCATGGACTGCCCCACGGCGCCACGCAGCGCGCGGGCTCGCGGAAGAAGGAGTCGGAGGCAACGACGCGGGAGAAAGAGTATATAATTGGAAAAAGGAGTGGAGTCTGCAGCAGGGATCGAAGCCAATGGCCATGGCAGGCATGGACAGCGCCACGCGGCGCGCGGAAGAAGCAGACCGGAAGAACAGCGTGCCGCGCGCGCACCAGCCCAGCAGGCAGAGTGGAAGAAAGAGAAGTACGTATATACAGCAACAACACAATACGCTTGTAATTGGAAAAGGGAGTCGAGTACTCAGCAGGGAAGCATGCACGTGGCAGGCATGGGCGCCGCGCCGCGCGGCGCGGGGAAGAAGGAGCGGAGAAGGCAGAGCGGAAGAAAGAGAAGTGAGTTACAATACGGTTGTAATTGGAAAAAGGAGTGGAGTCAGCAGGGAAGCATGCACGTGGCATGCATGGGCCGCGCCACACGGCGCGCGCGTGCTCGCACCACGCGGCGCGGGGAAGAAGGAGCGGAGAAGGCAGAGCGGAAAAAAAAAAAAAGTATACAGCAACACAATACGGTTGTAATTGGAAACAGGAGTGGAGTCAGCAGGGAGGAAGCATGCACGTGGCAGGCATGGGCGCCGCGCCGCGCGGCGCGCGTGCGCCACGCGGCGCGGGGAAGAAGAAGAAGAGAAGGAAGCAGAGCGGAAGAAAGAGAAGTAAGTATACAGCAACACAATACGGTTGAAATTGGAAGAAGGAGTGGAGTCAGCAGGGAAGCATGCACGTGCCAGGCATGGGTCGCGCCGCGCGGCGCGCGCGCCACGCGGCGCGGGGAAGAAGGAGCGGAGAAGGCAGAGCGGAAGAAAGAGAAGTATATACAGCAACACAATTTGGTTGAAATTGGAAAAAGGAGTGGAGTCAGCAGGGAAGCATGCACGTGGCAGGCATGGGCCGCGCCGCGCGGCGCGCACGCCACGCGGCGCGGGGAAGAAGGAGCGGAGAAGGCAGAGCGGAAGAATATACGGTTGTCATTGGAAAAAGATTGGTCAGCAGGGAAGCATGCACGTGGCAGGCATGGGCCGCGCCACGCGGCGCGCGCGCGCGCGCCACGCGGCGCGGGAAAGAAGGAGTGGAGAAGGCAGAGCGGAAGAAACAGAAGTAAGTATACAGCAACACAATACGGTTGTAATTGGAAAAAGGAGTGGAGTCAGCAGGGAGGAAGCATGCACATGGCAGGCATGGGCCGCGCCACGCGGCGCGCGCGCCACGCGGCGCGACGCGGGGAAGAAGGAGCCGAGCAGGCGGAGCGGAAGAAAGAGAAGCTTCTACTAAGTATATTTACACCTGTGAAAGCGAACGCCTGTAAATTGATGGTGTGTTCGGCAAACGCTCGCGTTTCTTCAAACGCCTGTTTTTTTATCGGACCCCCTGAACTTCAGGGCAGGGGTCCCTGAAGCCCCGGGGTGCTTCAGGGCAGCATCCCTGAAGTCACGCAGCCGTCCAGGTCAATGGGCTGACGAAAGCATGTTTTGGCCCGTGCCACATCGATTAATGCGGGGTTATGCTAGCTATAACATACTTTACGTAGCGTTTCTTAAGCTTCGAATAGGTGCAAACCGGGGGGGTTCCTCTGAGTACTTCCGTTTAGGTCGACCGATTATAGATCGAAGCTTCCGACTCTAGCACCGTTGGCACATATGCAGATCTTCACTCAGCATAAGGGAACAAGTAGAGTCTATAGCGAAATCCTTTGACCGAGCCTTGCTGTCATGTGCTTTCCTGGGCTTCATCAAGCTCGAGTACTTGCGGCAGGGCTCAGCTGGCATGTGTTCTGGATTTATTTTTCTGGCTCCACGCCGAATTCAACGCGACAGGTCGATCCAGTGGAGCGCACCAGCGGCTTCGCGATGAGCAGCCTGGCGGAGAGGTGTGCCCACCCCTTCTGTCTGCTCAGCTCCGTGTGGGAGTTATACATGCAGAACATGCAGGTTTCATGCGTTCGGTGCATACACATGTCTACAGAAAGGGACGATCGCAGTTGGGGTTCAAGGTCAGGGCACACAGATGTCGTCCAAACTTAGCTTCCTGTCATGTTGCAAAGCCTGGGAACGCCACCGAATCCTGCGCAAGCGTGCGCGATCGCGAATGATGCTGCTACAAGACGTCAAAGGCAGGAGCCACGTTAGCCCTTCCCTCGACAATCTGAAGGTCAACGAACCAGTTCTCAAGCCGTTTACCAGAGCTATGGCCGAATCAGGCCGAATATCGAAACCACTGAAGCTGATCAAAGAAGCCCTTGTCAAGTTCTATTCTGGAGAAGGTGAGGAGATGGAGGAGACGCCTGAGACCTCGGAGATGAAGCATCGAAAAGAACGGAACATAAACAAAAGCGCCAAAGTCATCCTTTCAATGCTGACTGTGATCAAACGAAAGTGGTCGAAATGGGAGCTCCCACGTGTGACATGGACATGATATGAAGGTTTTGTTGTGTATCATGATGCCTTCATTTAAGTACGTGAGGCTTAGATGGTAGGTGTGTGCATGCATATACAACATACCATGTGTTCCCACAAGGATGAGGCCATTCGCGGCATGGTTTTGGATTTGGCAGAGGCTGTTTCGAAAGCTTACTCTGATTCTCAGTCTAACAAAGCATAGTGTTCTTTTCAGGCGGTCGTTAGATGTATTGCTTTTCCATGTTTGCAATTTCCCAGTGCTGCTTGATTGATTGCTGGTCCGCTTGCTCAATCCAGGAAGGCCGCTGTGCACTAAGCAAGTCGCCCCGGCAGGCTACAGCTAGTCTCGCTGAAAGCGAGCTTTCAGGCTCTGAGATGGACGACGACTCGCTCAGAGCGGATTTGCATTCCTTGTCAGCAAGCTCCAGCGGCCGAGGCAGCACTCTAGAGTCTTATTTGACGGCCCCCCCTCAAGAAGATCTGGAACGTTTGCTCGGCTTTTCCTTGGATCCTGCTGTTTATCGCAACCTCAAGAAAGCTGCGGAGAGGCCGCCTGTGGAGGCGGCCCCACGAGCGGAGGCCGAGCCGGCCCCTGTGGATGCAGCCCCTCTTGAGTCAGCCCCTCTTGAGTCAGCCCCTCTTGAGCCAGCCCCTGTTGTGGAGCCAGCACCCCCTGCGGAGCCGGAGCCGGCCCCTGCCAGCTTGTCGGTTGGCTCTCTGGCGGAGGCTTTGAAAGATGAGAGCCCAGCAAAGCCCAAACCTCCCCTGTCTCCTGGAAGCCCTGTCGAGCCTTGGTTAGGGAAGGAGTGCGAGCATATTTCTTTCATATCGACATGCATGATTCTTTGTTTCATGCCTTGGCAGAGTTGTCTTGCTTGTGCCAATTGAGGAGATTGTTTCTTTCAGGCCTGCCCCTAGGGCTGGCATGCCGAGAAAATCCCCAACAGGGTTGGCCGCTCAGCTGTCCGGGATGGACCCGGCAAAGCTCAAGGAGATTCTGGCTGTGGTGAATGCCAGGTAGCGTCGTTGCAGTGGTTGGTTCGTGTGGCTTTTGATGATTGATTGTGAAGGGTTGCTTGCAATCATGCTTCTAGATCGATGGGTGCTCTAAGGCTGAAGGCAGCGCCCAAGGACTTCGATTCGGGAATTCCAGATCCGGCGCGACGCAAGCTGTTGTTCGATGCGAGCTCCGATGGAGAGCTCTCGACTTCAGCCGGGAGTACAGGTGAGACATTCGAAGTTTCATGAGGGTCGAATTGCTGTCTGGATCATTTCCATTATAAGTAAATTCGGTTGCCAGGTTCGTTATCCAATCCGGACCACGTGGAGACCCAGGCCTACACTTTGGAGCCCGAAAGCTATGTCGAGGCATGGCTCTCGGACCAGCGCGCTGAGCACGCAGCCAGGGTTGAGGCGGCACAAACTCGTGAGCGGGCTGCTGCGGCAGCCGAGGCTCGGGAGAAGGCTGCCCGGGAGGCCGAGCGCTTGAAAAGCGAGGAAGAAATCCTGGCTCAAGCCAAGAAGGATCGCTTGAAGCGGGCAGCAGCCATGCTCCAGGAGGAAGATGATGGACCAGTCACGAAGCTAAATTTGGTTTGGGGTGGCATGTCATCCAGCTTCGCATGTGTATAGGAATCTATATACCTTTCTAGGGCCACATGGACCTCAGCTTCACAATCATGTGGGCCCGGAGAGTATGTGTTGATGTGGCCCATGGTCCTGTGATTTGACATGTTACCGACGTGATCTCAGGCTGCAATGGTGCTCACACGGCAGCAACAGATGGGTTTGTCTGCCGGCAAGAAGGGCAAGTTGCCTGAGAACGACGGGGACGAAGATGAGCCAGCTGAGGATCCGGCGGAGGAGTTGTCCAAGCCTAAACCCAAGGCTAAGGGCAAAGCCAAAGCCAAGGCGACGGCCAAAGCAAAGGCCAGCGCAAAGGCCAAAGGAAAGGCCAAAGCAAAGTCAAAGGCGAAAGCCAAGGCTTTGCCAAAGTCCCACGGTGGGGAAGAGTGCGAGGCTCCGGAGCCTGAGGGGGATGAAGATGAAGAGCCGGCTGGTGATGATGACCAGCCTGCTCCTTCGCTCCTGAAGCGTGCGAAGCTGCTCAGGAAGTCGACAAAGCGCCGCTTGGTGTCCAAGGGCAAGAAGGGCAAGAAAAAGGTCAAGGCAGCAGAAGATGTTGATCGTTGGACCGAGTATTATGGAGATGATGACATGGGTGGGCAGAAGGACGACGAGGGAGCAGAGGAGGAAGCTCCTCCTGCTGATCCCCCTGCGAAGCCTGTTCGTGGGAAGAAGCAGAAGAAGATTGCCGAGCCGGCGGAGCCGGAGCCAGTGGAAGAGGAGCCGGAGCCAGTGGAAGAGAAGCCGGAGGAAGAGGAGGAGAGCCTCCCCACGTTTGCCCGTCGATATTGCCCGGCGCGCCCGCTCTACAGAGCCAAGTGGATGGGGATCAGGGAAGCGTTCCAGGTCCGCATCAGGCCCTTTGTGAAGTCCCCGTGCAAGCTCGAGGACTCCTCTACTTAGTTCAGACATATTCATGCGTGCTCCAGCTGCTCTTTTGAAACTTGTACATGAACAAAGGATGCATGGTCTGTAGCCATTTGCGGTGTGCAGGATGACTTCTGGAAATACGTCGCCCAGGCTACGAAGTACGACAAGATTACGGACCCAGATGCCTGGGCTAAGGTGGCCAAGAACCTCACTTTTTCCTTTTTGATGGACGATGGTATCAGCATCTTGAGTTACATTATGTTTGTTCTGCGGTCATGCCTAAATTCAGCACTTGTCCCAGCTCCTCAACTTCCTAGGTAAGACATGGTCCAGTGACGGGGAGGAGCTCTTCAATGGTAAGAAAAGGGCTACCCCGAAGAAGTACGAGGCCACGCTTCAAGCTCACTGATGTGTTTATCGAGTGGCGTGACAGTGGCGTGTAGTGTTACAGTGCAGACGGGGACCCTGGGGAAAAGAACCTCTTGCTGCACTGGACATACAAAGCTTTGGCCTCGGCCCTTGATTTTGGATGCCGGCAGCCAGCACGCACCTCGAAGCTTTTCTTATTTTAAGGCATTTGGCTGTAACTTGTCGATCAGGGAGTGCATAGCTGGATACAGCAAACCTATCTTCTTTCAGGCTCCATATGCTACAAGTGTTGGCTGCCCCTATGGGTCCATGCACCAGTGCGTGGATCCTCGTTCTAGCTTCAGTCTGTTCGATGCAGTGCAGCGCTTGCACTCAGCTTTCGAGCATGCCCGGTGAAAATGATCGGATTCAGTTGGCTGCATGTCTGCACCCTCGAACATGGTGTTTGCTTGATGAAATCTCAGAGCGAAGTTCGGCTTTGTGCAGCCGAGAGCCCATATACACAGCACCCTGTGCCATCCATCAATCCCTCCATCGCGCAGGTCATGCCATCTCGCCGTCGTGGTCCTCGCGACTGCGACAGCCAAGACACTCTCGAGTCTTCGTCAGGCACGATCGGAAGGGAAGGCATTGTGCTTCTGAGATGGACCGTTCGATTCATGTTCATGCAACTGTATCACAGGATGCCAGTCACTTGCCTGAACTTGCCATTGCCCAGAGTATCAGTGCTGAAGCTTTGCGGTTTTCAGCTCTGCAGACCGAGAAACGTGCCATCACAATTGAGTGCAGTGAAGCTAGCGCATATATGCTTTATGACCGGTCGCTCTTCCGGAGCAACTTCTGTTTCCAGCCCAACCCTGCTGCTCCTCGTCGCCATGCAGCCACTCCAGCTTGTTGAGAACCTCATAAAGCTTCAAGCTCCGAAGGCCGGATAGGGACCCAAGTGCTTCTGCAGGGTTTCTTTGGGACTTCTCAAGAACGCTTCAGGCTTCCTGTGTCTACGTCAATGTAGCATATCGACAGTTGCAATCGATTCATCTTCCGGCCTGGATAATTGATGCGAGTGTGAGCATGATACTGTAACGCACGTATTCCCGAGCCTCCTGCGTCCAATTCAGGTCTTCATCCTCGCAGTGCTGTGCCTGCTGTTCAATGAGCGCTTCAGGTTTGAGAAGGAGTGCAACTGGGTACTTATAGAGAAGCGGGGTGCGTTCTGCATGTGGCTTGTTGCTCAGTGAAGGAATTTATCTTCGTGGAGCATTACGCGGGTTCTAAAGCAATGTCTCGGGAGATTGGGTCGACATGCGGGCGATCAGCTGCATTGGATATCGAGTTTCATCGTGGAATGGACATTCTATCTCCAGCCGGCTTTGCGAGCGAGACTTAGAATTATGCTGATCTATTCAGCGAGTCTTTAACGCAAGCTGTGTACAAACTGCTATATACTGCATACATAAGACGTCGGCCGGAACTCAGGTTGCACATTCTGTCCATCCTGCACGGATGCAGCTCAGGCTTCACATTGTGGTCAGGCCTCCAATGCTCTTCTTGGGTATCTATCTGCCGAAACAGTACCAAGCGCAGTTTCCTGAATCCTCATGGACAAGAAGCCCCGTCTGTGGTCATGGGTAATCAACAGCTCTGCAGGAGACCTTGTGTTTCATGGAATTTATTGATTCATCCTAGCCGAACCTAATATGAGCTTAAACAATTATAGAATCCGCTAGTAGGGGCAAGCCCCCAAAACCCATGAATTCATATGCCTCTTGCGCCCGAAGAAGAAGCAAGCTCGCTGCCTGCCTCGGTAGGACAATACTCTTGTCATTGTTGTCTGTGGCACTGGGGGCTAATTGGATCATCGAACAACCTGGATCCTCCTTGATATGGCGACATCCTCGATTCCAGTGGTTTTGCAGGGTACATAAGGCCCGGTACGTTAAGCATACATATGATCTGTTGTTGTATTCTCTCGGTCCTTTTTCGTAGTGCCCTTAATCCAGCAAATTCCTAACGGCCCCACAGGTGTACGTCTGCAGATTTTGGATGATGCACTTTGGCCACAAGTGTCCAAAGAGGAGTGCCTTATGGTCGTCGAGCAGGAAGATCTTGAGGTTCAACAAAGGTAAACTGACTGCCTCTTCTAAGCGACGACTTCAGAAAGATCAAGGTTGCGTAAAGCCCGTGACCCGTAAGCTTGGAAAAGATGGTCGGATGAAGTTTACCGGAAATTGCAGCTTGAAGCCAACCCAGACGCATGGCCACACTTGTGTATGTGGTACGTTAAGTTAATGTCATCGATTGGTAAGTCAGACGGAGTAGCCATGCAACCCTAAACCCCTTTAAGCCCCAACCCTGTACACCCCATATCTGTGCATGTATATAGTTAGAGTTCAAGCCCCATAATGCCCGCCCGAAGCAAACCTCTCCCGGGAAAGCTCCTACATCCTATCCGAGGAGATACACGAAAGAGTTTGCCCGCGAAATGGTCGACCTCTTGCCGAGCTTCAATGAAACCCCGGCTTTGCGTGCCACATCCATGATAGATACCTCGACCAGGGATAAGCTTCGAAGTATGGACATGGGTGCAAACGATTGGTCGGATGCTGGTGTTCCAGAGCTGCTGCGGTACGTGTACGGAGCTAAGGGGTTGGAAATCCCTCCAGAATGGAGAGAGTGCTTCCCCACAACATATTTTCAGTAGCAGGTTTCCGCTAGCACTTACGGTATATGTGTGGTTGTTGTGATCATACCATGGGAACCATACAGCATGCATGCTAGCCTTCATCTTTCTGCCGGCAGACTTGCATACAGGTTTCGATGTTGCGATTGTCGGAGTGCAGTCCCCTGCAGTTTCAGACGAACATTTCGCGTGAAACTGATAATCTTGTCGAGACCGAAACCCTTGGGCTCTCCAGGTCTTCCCAATTTAATCAAGCCTAAACGCGTAGTCCTCTACCCAAAAGAGCGCATTGCTCCTTTGCGCAGGGCCCCCAACATCGTCCGGAATCTAGACAGATCCCCGTACCACAATGTAACGCGCCGGACCAAACCACAGCTCCGAAACTCGAAGCTCCGAACCCGAATACTACGCCGAAGCCCCCAGGATACTAAAGCCTATATAAACCCTAAGCCGTGCTCATATGCGCACACATAGTCTAATTAAGCCTATGGTACCTGATGTATGCAACAGCTACTTGAACCCTAAGGCCCTCGAATCCCCATACCTATTTGTCCCCAAAGCCTTATATAACCGAAGCCGTAAATACCCGAAACTCCAAAAGCCCTGAAGCCACGAAACCCGAAACCTGCCGGAAGACACCCCAAATCCTCCAAGTGTAGTTGGTCCTATGCCTCTGTGTAGCAGAACTTTGTTACTAAGCCCCAATCCAAAACCGGCTCATAAGACCTTTCCAGCTCTATCAACCCAAGCCTAAATGTACACCATAATAGCCCACACCCTTGGAGCTACCAATATCCGTAAGCCCCATATAGACTTTAGCCCTTATATAGGCTTAGAATGCGATACGATTCAGGAGATCTCCTGCGGGGAACTGTGTGCCACAACTATGCACCCAGCATGTGATCAACTGGTCAACTAATTAGCGATAGTGTGGTGCTTGTATATGCAACAGACCTATGCGATTGCCAATTAAGCTGCACTACACCGATCGACAGCTGCTGGCCGAACAGAAGCTGGAGCGAGGCTGTTTTTCAGGGGTTCTGTAAGGCTAGCTAGATGGATGCCTGCATGGTGAATACGTCACACGTAAGCGTAATTTGGCCCATCGGCGGTGCTGCTGTGTTTGTTGTCAGAGGGGACTCAAGTCAAGTATGATTAAATTATTTGCTATATAGAACAAATGCAGGGTCGTGTGTGCCTAGGTTTTGCAGGCCGGGGCTTGAGCTGCCTTCATGTAAGGCTCTAATTCCAGTCATATCTAGCAAAGCTGCTACAGCTGCTAGCTTGGTAGAATTTAAATCCCAGGTCCAATGTTGAGGCCCAGGATCATGCGCCATGTAGAGTTTGCCGGCATACAGGATTCCAGGCCGCCTTTTCCTGCAAAAGCCAATACTTTCTACCGTGCGTGCAACATTGATTCAGGGTCTCGGGGTCTGTTGTGGTTTGTGGGCCGGGATCAATCGATAGCTGCATGCTAGCCTCTCAGTGTGGTGGAGCTGGATGATGGTATCGCATGGTCTAGACCTAGCTTCTTCGCACTGTTAACAATCATTATGTCGCGGCTAAACCTGAAGCACAGTACTGCGCCGAGCTGTCAACACACACCACCATCAACTAGACTGTATAATGTGGGGTGTGCTATATAATATAGCTAGGGTGTGCAAGTCTAAGTACCAAGTGGGTTATCCTGTGCACCTCGTGTGGCTATCGCAACATACAGGTTTGAAGGGGTCGTGCCAGTCCTCCAATTGTCCGCACCAATAGCCGCTTGCAGCTGTAATAGGGACCTCGACTGATCGAGGCGTCAATTGTATACAATCTAGGAGATGCGGTTATGTAGAATTCCATTATACGATCGAATTAAGGCATGGATGCGCATTCTTAAGCCAGCCATACAATACCTAGTGCCAGCAATGCGGTATATGTACATAGTGCATGCATGCATATCATCGATCCTAGCTATTTTGTTTTATTATCATGATGGATGCATGCATGCATGCATATATGGATCGACTTCTACGTGGGTTGTGGGCTCGATAGGTTTCGCGCATATGTTGTGAATCTAGCTCGATCAATTATAGCCATGCAATCAAATTCTAGGAAGTTCAGGGTTCGAAACTCACCGGGCTCCAGCTTTGCAGGGCTTTCGGTTGTCGACACTAATCTTTGGCGGGTATCCATACAGGGGCTTGAGATTTCATGGGTTTCAGTTTTGGAGGGGTGCGTGCTTCAGGTTTCCAGGGCTGCGGGTTCATGTTGGGATGGTTGCGGGCTTCAGTTGTAGAGGGCCGTGGTGTTCGGGACACGTAAGCTTTGTAGGTTGTCGTATATATAAGCTATGTAGGCTGCAGGCTTCTCTAGGGCCGTGGGTGGGGCTTTATAAGGGCCAGCGGACTTCAGGTTTACTGTGGGCTTCGGGTTTCGCAGGGCTGTGGAAATCGGGGTTGCGGGCTTCAGCTGCTGCGGGCTTCGGGGTTTCCCTGCTACTTAGATCGAGGATCATGGGACTTAGTATAGGTATATATAGGCCAATTGGGGTTATAAGTCCCCTAAGTGGGGTTATCCTAATTAATTATATAACCCTACTTATAACCTTACGAACGAAGTCCCATGAGCCTTCAAATAGGGCATGTGGGCTGCAGGTTTAGCGGGGCTGGGGGCTTCAGGTTTAGCGGGGCTGCGGGCTTCAGTTTTCGCGGGGCTGCGGGCTTCAGGTTTGGCAGGGCATGGGCTTCAGGTTTCGCGGGGCTGCGGGTTTCAGGTTTGGCGGGCTTGAGGGGTTGAGGGCTTCAGGTTTCGCGTGGCTGCGGGCTTCAGGTTTGGCAGGGCATGGGCTTCAGGTTTCGCGGGGCTGCGGGTTTCAGGTTTGGCGGGCTTGAGGGCTTCAGGTTTCGCGGGGCTGCGGGCTTCAGGTCTGCGGGCTTCAGGTTTTGCGGGATTCAGGTTTTGCGGGCTTCGGGTTTCCAGGGGCTGCGGGCTTCAGGTTCTGCGGGGCTGCGGGCTTCAGGTTTTGCGGGCTTCAGGGCTGCGGGCTTCAGGTTTCGCGGGGCTGCGGGATTTAATAGGGTTCCGGGCTTCTGGCTTCAGGTTTCCAACATTGTGTGCTTTACATTGACAAGGCTGCGGGCTTCAGGTTGGAAGGGCTGTGGGCTTCGTCAAGGCAATCTAAAGACTTCTGCTTCAGGGTTGCGGGACTTCAGGCCTGATACCAGACCAGCGTGCTCCTGTAGGCAGCTTCGGGCTCAGATTTCGCGTGCTTTGTGGCATTTCACGCCGTTATGTAAGATACGCGTAAATTTGCGAAATCCAAACACCCACTTTTTGGCACGCAACAACCACGCTTTGCCACGCAACAGCCACGCTTTTGCACGCAACAACTGTTTCGGTTTTGGGCCCCATTTTGCGCTAAGTTTGCTGCGCTTTACGCTCTGCCGCGTAGGTGTCACTTTGTTGGCCATGGCTTTGAGCAGAGATGTGCACAGTGCTGACTCGCTCCGCTCCGGCCTTTCGTTTCTTCTGCGTGCCGCATCCTCCGGCAGTTTGGGTGATCTGCGCAGCGTGGCTCAGGAAAGCGTGTTTCATTCCTAGCGTGGACTCCATTCATTCGAGATGTTGCTTTGACCATCGATCCATTGCTTTGGTTGCTGGACCCAATACTCCCTAAACCCCATATAGCTTAAACCACGGCTAGCTTTACTTTTATATAGAAACCACGATAATTATATGAACCTCGCAGAAGCCAAACCGGCCAAACCCTACATATGCAAACCACGCCTGATTTAACCCTACTTGGAGGATCATGGGACTTAGTAAGTAAGGTTTATAAGTAGGTTATAGTTATAGGATAACCCCACTTAGGGGCTTATAACCCCAATTATAACCTATATATACTTACTAAGTCCCATGATCCTCTAAGTAGTCTAGGTAGGGATTCTGCTTTGGCAGGAGCTGCAGCAGGCCCTGGACGTGGCTCAGTGCGACGTCAAGACCGAGCCGGGGACCGACTCGCAAGTCGCATCGGTGCAGCATCAGCTGAAGCCTGTGGCTGGGTGTATACAATTGGTGGATTGCAACCTTAATGCCCTCACTTTAGCTTTGTCCACTATATACAAATCATGCAATCGGCTGCCTAAGCAATGCACTTGCGCTTCTTTAAATGTTACTTTGGCGCTACAGTATGTACTGAATTTCGGAGCAAATAGCTGATCGATCCTATGCTAGATGATTCTACCATTCTATGCCTAACGTGTTCGATCTATGGTACGTACTTATAGCCCGGAGACTCGTACAAACCCTCGAAAGAGGTAGCTGCATTAAAACTTCGATCGATCTTAAAAAGCCACGGTGCTTATCGCTCGGCCAATCTAATAAGGTGAAGATGGAACCGGGAGCAGCGCCCGTGGCCCCGACTCCGACAAGCCCCAGCGCAACCCCCTCTATGTCTTCGTCGCCGGAGCAGAGCACACAGCTTCAGCAGGAGAGATCCCCCAAATCAAAGACCGATCATAGTAGTGGCCGAAACACTTCCTAGCTATTCCGCTGAAATGCAGGAGCTGCTACAGAAGATGGAGATGCTGAAGGCAACCGTGCATGCCCAGCAGGAGCAGATACTCAAGCTCCACGATGAGAAGAAGGACAACCATGGGATTACTGTATGTTCAGAATGCATGCAACCACTCTATAGCTATGTACATGACACTACGATCGAGCCATATTGATGCTTGCTCTACATGTTCCCTCATGGTCGGTCTTGTGCAGTTTGCAAGCAGCACCTATAATCTAGATCGATGCAAGTGGTTCGCCAACAAATTTGCAGGAAGCCCAGCAGCCTCCACCGCTTCAGAAGCCAGCGCCGGCTGATCCTGTGCCGGAGAAAGCTGTGCTGCCGTCGTGTCACGCAGAGGTTGTCAAGAGCCCCGGTTCCGGTTCCCGCGGAGCCAAGCGCCCTCACCCTGTGACGCCACAGAAGCCCCAGAAACCCTCAAAGGAACCTTCTGAGACTGAAGATGCTGATGACGGCAATGGTGAAGATGATGAGGCCCCCAAGGTGCTGAACTTCGGCACGCTTAGCAAGCTTGAGAAAGAGAAGGTGAGAAGGATTTGTACGCCGAAAAGAGGTTCAGGAAACTTGGAGGTGCCAGAGAATATCTTCGAGATGTGGAAGGATTGCGCAAAGGGGCGGGATAACTTGTTCCGCATGTGGGCTAAGTCTGGAGGTGTGAAGGCGGGAATGGGCCCAAACTTTCGATCTCTCCGGTATATATAACGTACAGTCTAGACCACTATCTAGCTCCATCGCGATTGTCCCCAGGCTGTCTTCATGGAATCCCTGACGATCCTGACTCGCTCGACCAGAAGCAAGAAACTGGAAGTCAAAGGCGGCTTTTATTCCAAAGACGATATGCGTAGCGAGTTGGGGTATGCGGCGCCACTTGCAAGCAAGTTCTATGTTGACATCGATCGATCTAATTGACTGCCCCAGCTGACCTTGAGTATAGCCATATCCCACGGAAGCCGAAGCCCAGGTCGCGGATCGAGAAGGTCGTCGCCTGGGCCGAGAAGAAAGGACTGGTTCGGCGACTACGCGTGATTACATTGTATTGCTCCCAAAAACACCCTCTAAGACCTGCGTGAAAATAATGGGCTGGGCTCCACATCCTATGTATTTTGCGACCCATAATAACCCCCACAAGCTCGAAACCAGGAACCATCTGGAACAATCACTATTGTTTGCATGGGACAGTCTAAATGTCAGCATGACGATGCAACTGTGCGGCGGTCTGGAATCCTACGGGCCGCCGTCTATAGTCTATACGTGTTCCAGGCATGATTACAGGACCCTCAAAGGTTTCAGGCTCGAGCTCTAGGGCAGAAACCGTTTGTGTTTTCATCAGATAAGGCTAGTCCGAGGTTCCAGGGCAGGGGTACCTATGTAGGGCCAGGGCCTTGTGTAGATAGGGCTTCCGGGTGCGCTAGGCTAGATTGTGCATTAGGTACGGCACACCAATCCGCGAATAATTCGCAGCCTCCCGTTGAACTCATGCAACCCGACAATCCTGAAACAGAACAACTCCAGATCTGCGTCAGCCCAGAACCTGTGAGTACGATGATGAGACTCTGGAGTACTGGGTGAACACGCGAACTTCCGGAACCATGACAAAAGAAGACCTCGAGATGATGGAGCGCCAGCAGCGCTTTGAGGGCGAAGGCGGGACAGACATCAACTTCAGGCCAAGGTTGAACATGGATGAGTTTGCGTTCTCTGATGATGACGACATGGTGCACAAGGGCACGAAGGACTTGGAGGGCGATCACCATAAGAGTGCTCCCTGGATCGGGTCCTGATCTCATAGCATGCCTAGCTGCTACTATCAGACAAGCTCACTACACTCTCTAGTCAATGGTTACAATACATGGATCGGCTGCATTTCAGGTTGCGTCCCAGATGAAAGAGTACATGAAACACGTGCTCAAGGGCAAGAACTCCCTAGAGGGGCTCGTGGACAAGATCAAGGCGTCAGGGGCTGCCGACGCAAAGGCAAACCAGCGGCTTGGTAAAACCATATAGTCGTGTGACTGCACATGAACATATCTCGAGAGCCCGACTGATATGTCCAATGCCACGCGCCAACAAATGCCAGCATCAGGAGTACCAAGAAGATGGATGCCCTGGTTAAGGAGTTCGAATCGCTCTACGAGGAAATGTCGGAGGCGAAGGCTGAGGGCGGAACTTCCGGCTACGGGGAGAAGTTATCGGGCTGCAAATGTTTGGGGTCTCTGGCTGTTGTAACCTCCTTCGTCGACTTGAATTGGTGCATGGCAATTATAACACGTACTAAACCCAAACCCTTTTTGCTGCCCTTGCTTGATCAAATCTAACCATGTGCGTGTATTGCCCTAGAGCAGAAAGCCAACCGATCATAAACCCAAATGAACAGGCAACCTTGGAACGGGCTAAGGCTTCAGAGCGAGTGCAAGGCCTACTTCGTCAGGGCTCAGAAGCTGAATCTTGGCATTCATGTTTCTATGCAATGTATCGGACGCATGCCTACAGCGCTGTACTATAGATCAGTTGCATCCGAAGAAAGATAGATATTACGAACATGTACGATCGATGGATGCCTGCATGTAAGAGTCGCATGATCTGCAAAAGCACAAATCCCCAGGATGGCCAAATCTTCTTCCATGGAGGCTGCCAACAAGCTTCTAGTCAAATGAATATCGAAGGGTGCGTGGGGTCTGGTGTATTTATATAGGGCACTTTGTAGGACTTATAGCTTTAAGGATCCGGCAAATCTTAATCTGCTCGGTATGCGGCCTGAATTTAGATTTGTGGTGTGGGCGGCAGATTGGGGTGGAGGGGTCGAGGATGATAACTTAAGGGGTTCGAAATGGTTCTAGAGTTCAGCTTGTTTCCTATATAGCTGCATGTGTCATGGTCTTCCGACCCACCGTCCTGCCTCTTGGCATGGTAGCTGTGACCATGAGTTCGGAGACCTATATAAGGATCCGGGTGTAGTGAGGGGATCTGTTTTGAGCGAGATTAGTTACGGTTCAGATCCAGTTAGCAGGGTTCGTGTAGGTTGGAATGTAGCATTGCTTTAGGTGGATAAGTATCATCCCGCAGGATGGATGCAAAGGCACGCATGAGTCTTGCAGAATGCATTCTAATGTATTCGAATCTTACCGGGTTGAAAAAATAGATGCATGAAGATCTTCAGGCCAAAGGGATACGATGCGGTTTGGTCTTTGGACAAATGCTGCAAGAAGCTTCTGATAGGATTTGTGTCATAGATGGTATTCCTCCAGTAAACGTGCAGGTTCATGTCCATAGACCCTAGACCTATATTCAGTGCACTTCGTAAAGAGGATGAACGGGGCATTCGATGGCATGTCTCCCATCAAGTATTCGAGCTACACAAGCTTCCATGGTTTCCTCTCTACCTCTGTTGCCTTTGCCTCTGTCTCTTTTCGAACGGAATAATCATTTATCTCCCTCTCTCTCTCTCTCTCTCCCCCTCTCTCTCTCTCTCTCTCTCTCTCTCTCTCTCTCTCTCTCTCTCTCTCTCCCTCTCCTTGTCTGCCTGTGCTTGCTCGTTCCGGTCGACCTGCAATTCTTGTAACAACTCCTTATCTCGATCCCTCAATCTCTACACTGATACCGATCGACCTACCTGCCCTGCCCACATATGCTAGGCCCATGCAGCGGAACTGGACACCGGAGTCGGTGGCCTTCAATCCTACAGCCCCAAAACGCCACCAACCAGCAGGCATTCCAAACCCGCCAGAAAATCCTAGACTAAAGCTATCTGATTTCAGGCTCCGACAGAACCTTAAACCCTGCAAACCCTATACACCCCAACCCTGCGCAAACCCAAACCTCCACCCCGGAAGCCTTAAAAACCTCATCTTCTCCAGCCAGCGTTGATAGCAAGCCTCGGTAAGCTTTCTGCTATTTTGAGGCTTATATCCATATATGCAAGGATTAGGGGCTTAGGGTTTTGGCTTTCGGTGATCTTTTATAGGCTTGTGTGAATCTTGAGGGTTATATCCCAGCTATGACGTTACCATCATGGGGCTCAGAGGTAATATGCCTGTCAGGATGTATGGATTTGAAAATCTATGAAAGACAAGAGCAATCTTAAGCTGCCGCTACATGGCATCTATATTAGTCAAGATGGGGGCCCCATTTCGATCATTCGATATATCATTTCGGAGCGAGGCCTTTGAGCCCAAGAAAGATTGCAGCATGCCAGAGGCTTCTTTTGAAATCTACAGTTGCTGGCCGATTTTTGGTGCCTGGGGCTTGTAATACCTTTTCGACTTCAAGCCTTTGCGGGCACAGGACTCAGACTAGGATCCCACTGAGGCTAGCTAGATTGGCCTAGAAAGCATATAACCCGGGGCCCTATATAGCTACAATAGCTAGATTCCTAAAGGGTCAATATATACAACCTATATACATTTTATATGTTCTTTTCTGAGGTCGTTGCTCACGAGGGCGCGCAAGGCGGCAAAGAAGGAGAGCGCATCGTGAGCGCCCGTCTCGGTGGCGGTTTTGATTTTGGGGCTTCGCTACAGCTACAGAAGCTGTGGGATGCCAGGGGCACATATGATTCCTCTTCCTGCGAGCAAGAAAGATATATAACTAGCATCCAAAGCAAGGGTTCAGTGCTTCGTGGGTTCTATAGGTGTAGTATAGACAATATGCTGTCCATCTCTAGCAGTGCTCGCCTGTGCAGGGATCGATGTGCTGTGCGCATCAGGGGCAAATATCGCATCTGTGGAAGCCAGCGCACCGCAAGATGCCTAGCACAAACTGTGTCACACAGTACCATGCAGGAATGCAAACGAGGCTTGCATTCCGGGTTTCAGCAGCCAGTGTCACAGACACTTCGGGAGCTCAATGGGTGCATCAATCAAGCTACGCCCAATTATTGAGCTGCTCTGGCCATACCAAATTCGGGGTGCTCACATACCTTCGTACCTTCAGCTGCTGAAGCCTTCTAGGTGCACACGGCTGCATGGTCGTGTCCTTCTTTAGGCCTCTGTGTTGCATCGAAATGAGCAACATGTTCCAGGGGCTCGAGCTGAGCGATGCAGCTTGAATCTGTGAAATGTCATTCATTCGAGGGGTGTTGGGGTAAGTGGATGCTTCTCCTAGTCGTAGAAGCCGTGCTCTGATTAGTCCTTCGCTAGATGTCTGTATGCTCTATAGGATGGGAAACGCCGGACTCCAATCAGTAGCCAAAGGGATTCTAAGTTCAAAGGCTTATTAGGCAGTAGATTGAGTTATCTTGTTTTGCAGCTAAAGAATCTTGCGCTAGATTTCGTTCTTCGAACCCTAGTTGTTTTATGATGATCACACTACAAACCTGTATGAGAAACACCGAACCCAAGCCTTAGAATACAAGAACCCAGCTGGTCCCCTCATGTGAGAATCCCTGCACATTCCTGCCGATCGGTCCAATATTACTGATCTGGAACAATGACAACAACCCGTCAGGCAGTGACAACAATGTGAACATCAGCGAGCAAGTCCGTCTCATCGCTACGAAGTATGGGAAAGGTGCTGGGGCCCCAGCGCATTTGTGGTACGCCTGTGAAGCAGCTGCTTGCACTGATGCTGCACGTATGCACTTGAAAGACTCATGAGAACGACTGTGCATCGAACTACACATGGTCCTTCAAATTCCGCTAAGCTGTTTTCCAGCTGGTGCTAGTCAGGTAGCCCTGGAGAGCCCAATGAGTGATAAGCTGGATATCTTCCCATGGAGTGGATCAGAGGATGAAGCAATCCAGCAAAACTCTGATATCGATATGGCATGTTCTCCCACGTCGTGTGCCACTACACGGACAAGGGAGCCTGACTCCCCGTGCTGCTCGTCGCCAGGCCAGTGTAGCGTGGGCCTTGATCAGAGACTCATCCCCGAAACCACACTAGCATCGAAAATATTGTGGCACTGCGTGAAAACTGTCAACTGCATCCGAGAAGAGAATGGCGGCCGTTCTTTGTGCGTGTTCAAGCTCGGCCTAACTTCGAATCCACTTCAGCGTCGGCAGAGCTACCTCGAACAGAATTTTGTGTCTTTCGTGGTGATACACAAGGTTTGCCGACTAGAACTGCTCGCCATGTTGGAGATGCTTGAAGCCGCCCTCATTGCGGAGTTTCATGACAATCAGCGCTGCTGCCGAAACTATCAGCTGGGTGGGGAGAGTATGCGAAGGAAAGACTTTTCACCTCGGTTTCCGCCTCCTTATTATGCTTATTGTGCAGCTACAAAAGCCCATCTTAGGATGATCTGCTTGTTCATGCTGTTTCGTTGTCGATGCTAGAGCTACTGTCTGTGTGATTCCATACAGCCAAACTCATCGCATGCTGCCTGTGCCAGATAAAAGGTCCGAGTGTGTGACAGTCATGACGCACACATGTCCGCACAGCTTACGACACATGCTCATCGATGAGTGATTGCACGAGCTTCGTTCTACATTTATCGAACGAGATTTAAAAACTCGCTCGGCCAAGGTCCCCGCGAAAGAGCTGGTCGAGGATGCCCGCGCAGCTCGGAAGAGGGATCCTTGCGAGGTGCTGGCCAAGATTGCCAACATTGACTTGTCTAATGCAGATGCTCCCCTCTTCGAGTTGCTGCAGAAGCATGAACTGGGTTTGCCTATTGACTTCAGCTGGCAGCCAGCTGGTAATGTGCATAGGTACCCTTTCATAAAGCCCAAGGCCCTGCTGGAAGCTATGAGTGCGGAGGGCTACTTCCATCGAGTATTGGGGGTACCTGTTCACTTAGCATCTGAGTCATTTGCTTTGTTTTGGACGAAGTTCCGAGTACTACACCCTCAACACCAGATATTCCAGAACCCCAGCCTTGATTATGGGAAGCTCATTCCGTACTACTTGCATGGTGATGGCGGGAGAGGGTACAAGAAGGATCCCATCGAGATCTTATCTATGTTCCCAGCCCTTGGTAGTGGATCGCGGGAGAGATCTATTGACTTAAGTTCGAAGCGACCAGCTGAACAAGCAATCGAGCTTGGTATCAACTTGACAGGCAATTCTGCTGCAACGCGGTTTCTGTTTTCTGTTGTCAGCAGTTTGGTGGCTAAGACTGATGGCCAAATTTTCGATGATCTCATGGATATTTGGGGTCAGGAGTTGCGTTCGCTCCTGGAGCATGGGTTTCATGCCGAAGGGAGCACTTGGCGCATCGTTATTTTGGGTTTCACTGGGGATTCTCCTTTTGTCAAGAAGGTCGCAAAGACCAACCGTTCCTTTCACAATATTCGCAAGCGATTCTCTTCAACAGGCAAACAGATTGGATGCTGCTGGCTGTGTCATGCTGGACACGAGTCGCCGGAGGACGATCTTCATATCCCTTTCGAACACCTGGGCTTCGTTGGCCCTGAATGGATTCAGACTTGCGGTTTGAGTAACCCACTTCCGTGGGACGGTGCTGGGGGCGCATTGCTTCAACACATGCTGTGTGATGCTGGCGACACACCGGCGGCTTTCTTTACGGCGGACTTCTTCCACGTGTGGCATGCAGGCACAGGACAAGACTTCACGGCCAGTGCACTGGTCTACTCGATGAAGAAGCTATTTGGACTAGGAGGCGTAAGTCGCGACCTGAATGAATTGAACGGCTTCCTGAAATGCTGGCTTCGACAGTCGAAATCAAGGCTGCATTGTGGACGGCTCACGCAAGATCTATTGGGATACAGCAGCACTAGGGAGTACCCTGAGGGAAAGTGGTCCAAAAACATGGATACAGCGACGATTTCGAAATTCATCATTCACCTACTTCAGCTCCCTGAGTTCCAGGCTTCGGTTCGGGACGACGACATTTTGCAGGAGATTTTGGCAGCTGCAAAGGCAATGGAAAGGGTGATCAAGACATGCCTGAAAGCAGAGTACTTCATGTCCCCTGCAGATACGGAAGCTGTTGTCGAGAGCGGCTACGCATTTCTCATGCGATATTCGGCTCTCGTGCGCAAATGCTACGACCGATCACTGTGCTTGTTCAAGCTTCGTCCGAAAATTCATTATTTGAACCATATCTTCTTGCGGACCTATCAAGAGTGGCTCTCCAACGGCTCTGCAATCAACCCATTTGCGGAGGCGACCTTCATGAGTGAAGACTTCGTGGGCCGGGCGGCTCGCGTGAGTCGCCGGGTAAGCCCGCGCGCCGTTGCTCTCAAGACTCTTCAACGGTATATTTTCTTGATGAAGGCAGCTCTCGAGAGGGATGCTTACGCGATGCTTGATCTGAGCATGTTGGCTTGAGCGACTCTGCAGCAGCCAGTTTTATCAAAATAATTCTTCGTTTCAGTTCTTCCAAACGAATTGAGCTCTGGAAAGCTTTCTCTTACAAACGAATGCCAACACTCCAAAACAAGAAACCCCATAGAAACCCTAAAAACCTTAAGTTAAAACCCTTTAAACCCTGAGCCCTGCTCAGGTTCGCTCCTCGTTCGAACGCCGCCGCCGGCGCAGCAAAACATCGACAGCGAAAGGGTTTAGGGTTTAGTGGGCTTCAAGTTGTTCGGTTTATGGGGTTGCAGTGTTACTTGATGGGTGGCTGTATTCGGTTTTGGCAGCCCTGACTTACCTCTGATCTTCAGAATTGACGATGTGATCTTGAGAATGGGCGATGGGCGACGACTTTGCAACCCTCAAACCCTGAAGCCCTGAAGCCCGAAAACCCGTAACCCTGAAGCCCTGAACCCCTGGAGCCGTCCAACCCTGAAGTCATGGTGCCGTAAAATGTAGTTGTTTGGGCAAACGCTCACGTTTATGATAAAGAGTGAGTGCGCCTGTATTTATACAGAGGTTTGGGGTTCCAGGCAGTAATATATACAGCTGCACAATTCAATTGGAAAGATGAGAGGAGTCAGCAGGAAGCACACATGACAGGCATGGACTGCGCCACGCGGCACACGGAAGAAGGAGGAAGCAGCACGGAAGAAAGAGAAAGAAAAAGAAAGCATGGCGGCATGGACTGCGCCATACGGCGTGCGAAGCGCAACCCTTTTACCGCCGCGCGCCGCGCGGCACTCCCATGGCGCCGCGCGGCACTCCCGCCGCGCGCCGCGCGGCACTCCCGCCGTGCGCGCGGCACTCCCGCCACGCGAGGCGGGGCACTCCCGCCGCGCCGCGCGGCACTCCCCGACGCGCGCCGCGCGGCACTCCCGCGCGACCGGGCGCGCCGCGCGGCACTTCCGACGCGCGCCGCGCGGCACTCCCGACGCGCGCCGCGCGGCACTCCGGACGCGCGCCGCGCGGCACTCCGGACGCGCGCCGCGCGGCATCTTTTTTGCCCTTCGTGCAGACCGCGTATAGCACCCACTCCACGTGCCGCGCGGCACCCGTCGATCCCGAGCGCCGCGTGGCACCCGCTATATACACCCGCTATACAGGCTGCGGGGCGCGCCACCCGCCGCACGCCCCCGTCACCAATTCAACGTCGCAGCGCCCGTCCCCAATTAAACGTCGCTGCGCCGGAGCCACTGCTTTAGGCAGCGCTGCACGGCACCCTGCAGGCATCCTCCCATTTTTAAAACAAAATGCCACGTGGCACTGCCCACGTTCCACTCACGGCACGTTCCTTAAGTCAACTCCCCCTGCCACATGCTGCGGATCTGCACGTGCACGGCGTGCGCCTATAACCGTCCCCGGCGCACAGCACCCCGAAACGCGCCAACGCATGCCATGCACGGAGATCCAGCGCTCTGGCTGGGAATTGCTGCTGTGAATAAGTTAGATTGACTCGAATAACTACACTGTTCGTAGTCCTACCGAACACGTTCTCCGTCCCTTTCCCCGACACTCTGGCCCCGGAAGTCCTGGTCCTTTATCCACACACTGTCTTTACGCAAGCCTCAGCATGAGCATGACATGAAGCGGTCTTCTGAACCGACTTTGCCGATAAATGTGTACTCAAACATGTGCCAGCTCAACAAACTCTGAACCCCGTCACAAACTCTTGACGTCAACCGTTCAAGCTCAAGTCGAAGTCAACAGCAAGGGCCGTCTAAAGCTGATCTTCCAGCCCACTCACATCTCCAACGACAGACAGACCTTCAGGACTTCAAATATTATCTTGAACATGAACTGAACAGTTGGTAGTTGGTAATGCCCTGCCTGGCACGCAAACCTACAGCATAGCAAAGGCTGCAGACATCTCGTTGTCTGGTAAATGCATATAGTTGCTGGGAGCCATCTGGCTGCGACATACAGAAGAAAATGCAGTTGTAGGGAGATCCTGGCATTGAAGAGGTTTTGGTTGGAGAGTATGGCACAGGAGGCTGACGGTTGTTATTGTCACATGCATTGAGTGCCTTGCCCCAAGTTTAAGGTCAGAAGCGTACCGCAGCATGTTACAACTGGCGGCTGCAGTGTCGAGTATAGCCACATTCTGGCTTAGTTATAGCTTGGCTATCGCAAGCGCATGGCGGGACCGGGACTACCGCTCCCACACCTAGTGCTGACCCTAATAACGCCGCCCCGGTCATAAGGTTTCGGCCGCGGTCATCAGGTTTCGGGTTGTCCTATGACGTCCTACGAGCCGTGTGAAATGGGCCGCGCCGCAGTTTGCCACGGTCGTGACTGGAAGGTTGGCTGAAGTGTTCGGGTTGATCGCCGCAGTTTAGGTTGATCAGTTGATCGTTGCCTCTCCGGCAGAGTCTACTTTGCCCACTTTTGCTGAAAAGCCTGTGGTGGAAATTGAACTTTTGCTCTGCTTAGCTGCGAGCCCAGTCAATTCCTGTGGCTTGAGGGTGGATGGCGCATGCACTGTAGCTTGCTCGGAACTATTATATATGCCTCTGCTAGAGATGCACGTCCCAGGAGTCCGTCGGGCAGGATTCTGGTTTGGGCAGTTCCTTTCTTGGCTAGAACTGACTGCCGTCATTGCAGGGAAAAGACTTGAAACGCAAGTCTTGTCTAAGGTTGAAAGTAATTAATTAATCAGGTTGCAGTCCGAGCGGTCTGGCCCCCGTTTCCCCTTTCAATAGTCTTGCGCAGGAACGCCGACTGCGAGGTCTCCCACAGAAGTGCCCCTGAGGAAGCTGCCCGTGGGCCATAAGATGCTACATCACTGGCTGATAGGAGGGTCGATGGAGACTAGACTGCGGATTGTGAATTGAAGAGAGTTAACTAATTTCGAGCGTAAGGTCTACCAACCTAATGTGGTAGCTTCAGAAAATCAATCCAAAGGAGTCTGAAGTAGAAGGGCAATATTTGAATCTGTGTGATTGTAACCGGCCCTTAACTCGGCCACTGGCGGCTTCTCTACCCTATGCTTGTATGAATATTGAACTGAATCGTTCATCTGCTGGACTTGAAGGTTTAGTGGCTAAGATTCTGCAGCCATATCCCCTGCCAAATCCCTCCGCCAACTTCACTGCGAAGAACCCGAAGCCTAAGTCCCAGCCTCAAATTCCGCAAACTCAAACGTGAGTTTGGTCTCCGGATCTCAGACCCAACTCCAGACCCCCTCAAATGGGCGAGAAAGTCCCCACTCATGCTGTCCCGAAGGCCTGTGAAATATGACTTCTGTCACAAGCATCACTGTAGCCAACGATAGCATATTCACACCAAGTACATACACAGCTGCCAAACACGTTCTTTGAGGGTTTCAGTTAATTTTGTGTGGTTGGGAATCGGTAGGTGTTGGCTTAGAGGAGGCCGCTTTAGTTATTATACACGTCTTAGTGGAGCGCGCGGTTAGGTTTTGTAGCTTGTTCAGCCACAGGAAATCCCACAAATCCGTTACTTTTAAGCGATGCGGTAAACTTGCCAATCAAGTGTGGGGCACCCGCAGGGTTTGCCCGAAACTGCGTCAGAACCCCGCAGCGCCTCGCTCTTCGAAAAAGAAAACCCTAAAGCCCAAACCCCTGCACCCCCACGCCCCAACCCAAGCAAGAGAGCGAGCTTCATATACATCTTTGACGAGATGCTGATTGTCATGGATACCCTTCGTTTCCCGCCAAACACAACAAACATCTGTCACAGCGAGACGTCAAATTCGCATGTGCGTATGTTGCTGGTTACAGATCAGTGTAAATGGTCTCAGCTTCCGATACTTGCGCTGGTATGTACGAACCTACCATTACTATGAGAACCATAGCACTGATAAGTCGTCATACAAGCAAAACAAGAACATCTTCTACTTTACCAAAGAAATAACAGAAAAATGCATAACACATCACAACAACATGAGCAGGAGACATGCCCGGAAAAGGAAAATACCATTCATGTGTAAGGCATGACCGTTGCAAGAACTTAATTACATATTATTCTCATGTGGGCGAAAGTTGAGCTAAGACGGATACTAATTCGAGTAGCAAATGTGGGCACCAAAAAAGGTAGCAATAAGAGCGACACAAATCATGCAGTGATTTGTAAAAAAGCCTGAATAATAACAAAAAGCTGGAAACCTTAATCCAATATAGGTTGATGGCAGCAGACAGCAAAGCTACATGAATAGTCATAGCTGCAATATGGGTCAAAATACAAGGAGAATTAAACAGCTTGTGAAAACGTGCGGAAAAAACGTGCACTGATGGAACAAATGATCACAACCTTATTAAGCAAGAATAAGGGCAGTGATTAAAATAACGACAAACACCAAAAACAAAAGCGAAGAAACTAGAAGAGATAATTAGCTGATATGTGCAGCCATGGTGTGATAAGTAGCAGAACAAATTATAGCTATTCTAGCACCAACCGGACGAGTAGTAATATAGCAGTAGTGATACTGATAATGGTGGTGATAGTAGTAATCAAGCTAAGAATAACAGAAACCGTGATACTAATCATAACGGATGGGTAGCGTGAACAGCAGCTGCAGCCCAAATCGCAACAGTATCAATGCAAATGTAAAATTAGTAGCACAAAAACGGTGTTGATATTCAAAACCAATAGCACCATTGATAGCCATGGAAATATTTACAATGGTAGTGACACTCAAAGAAGACGGGAATGTGATAGCGCGTAACCATAGCAAAGCAAGTCGAACGGGTAAGCACAAATATTACCCGCAACTTGAAAAATAATCCGAGGAGAACAAAACGACAACATGGATAGGAACAAACGACAATATGGATAGGGGTCGGAGACACAAACAGAAACTATAATAGTAGTAGAATTAGTGGCAAAAGTTACTAAAACAGTGATACAAGAAATAGTGCCGTAGAAATAAGAAAGACAGTAGTACCTGTAAACCAAGACTGGGCATTTCGCAACCGGCCATGGTGCTGGCACTAATCATAGTACCTATGTGGTACTTAGAAGCTAACAAAAGACAAAGAATAGTCATTGACCCATCGACAATTACTATTGAAACTATTGGCTTATGGGATCTAAGTAATGGCCTACAGTTGGTCAACGTAGTAGTGATGCAAGCAGTAGCCACAGCAATCGTGATAGAAATAAGTATCATGTTGGCAATGCGATAAATATGGTATAATATAGCACCCATAAAAATAATCGTAATACTAATAGTAAAAACAGTGTAGCTATTTGCCACCCAAGAAACAGTAATCAGTAATCTTAATAATAAGGAGGATAGCTACAACAAAAATTATACCAAATTATGCCAGTAATGAAACTAAGCACGGCAACAAACATGATAGCAAAAATAAGAAGAAAGACAACACTATAAAAATGATCATACAGGTTACTTGTATATCACAGTGCTCACATAATGTTGCTTTTTATAACTAACAATGCAAGGTAATACCATGGGTGCCAATCTACAATACGAGCCGTTTGTGATAACATTAAAGTATGAGTTTTATTACCAGTACTTCTGCGTTTATTACTGTTAAAATTAATCGTAGTAGTAGTAGCACTATTGTTTATAAATACGAATGGTACACAAACTAGTATGAATATAACATAAATATTCGTAAAAATTTTAGTATGAACATTAGAACTATTATTTGTAGTGAATAAATAACATCAGTACGAGTACTAATACGAGTACTAGTCTTGAGAATTATATTTGTACTGAATAAAAAATATGAATACTAGCACTAGAATTACTTTTCGGTAATAGTTTTCTTAGCATTATTGGTACTAGTATTAACATGATTAGTGATACTAGTATTCGTGGTCCGAATATTAGTAGTAATAACTGTTTGTAAAAATATATTAGTAACTAGTAGTCTTAGTATGAGTATCTAGACCTAGTTGTTTTTGACGAGGGTTCGGAGGGGGGTCAGGGGAACACCGCGGGGTTCGACGAAGTTCGGCGGAGGCGGTGTCTCTTGCTTGGCTTTTGTGTTCCCTTGATACTTAATTGTTCAATCTGGCAGCTAGCAAATCGGAATCTTGCGCGGGAGAGGGTGGTTCGGTTTCAAGAGTTTTACTTATCTCTATTTTGGATTGCGAAGTTTCCGGAAACTCCGTCTTTATCAGGGGGGGTTCGTCATCGGTTCTTACGCTCTCGGCAGGGTTAGGTCTTGCCTCCTGAAATTAACACATCTATAAACACATCACAGTCTTATACTGTAGGACTGACTACTCAACCCAATAACCTTCAATACCAATGGCCAATAATATCAGTTCAATACCACGTAACTAGTTGCTCGCTGGAAAAATAAACTTACTCTGCATTGACCCTCCTATGCAATCTTGCGACCACCTGGTCGGCAGCCTGATGGACGTCTATTGATCTTACATCTTACTCCCCCTACCGTCTGCCCATGTAGTGACTTTGCTATCTCTCAATCGTACGACCTCACGGCCGGCGCCCAAATGGACGTCTTGCTAATTCTTGCCGTGCTACGACTAGGCTTCCCAGCTGATGTTCGTACGTCCGATGGACGTCTTGCAAAAACGGGCGCGACCCCCCGGTACCTTAAGTGTCGCTCCTAGGCCGGGGCACGACCTCACGGTCAGCCCATGTACTCCCGGGCTCCCAGCAGCACCATGATCTTGTGCAAAACGTGAATGCTCTCTTGCTTGGGCTGGGCTTGCGGGTTCAGGAGGGCTGCATCGTGGGGTTGGTTTCTTTTCGTTTTGGGTCTTTGGGGATAGGGTTCTTGCAATGGCATAAAACTCGGGCCAAACCCTCGGGGAATCCAAACCCCAAACCCTGACAACTGAAGCGAAGCCGAAGTCCTGGAACCTTCCCCCCTTTCCCAAAAAGACACAGCAGCACAAATGATGATGATGACGATGATGATGGTGAGTATTGTATATGTGCACATTATTATTTGTTGTTGCTATTAACTACATTTTGTCATGATAGCAGTAACAAATTAGTTGCTTAAGCCTCTGGCTACACTCCTGTCAAGTTTGTTCTGTCGACTCAACTTTTGTTTTTTGTTCTGGTTAATAGTATAGGGACGATCGTAATGTTATTGTATTCAATGTTGCTGAAACATGCTGAATATAAAACAGCATATTGTTCTTGCTAGCCGGTATTCAAGACTACAACAAGCACAAGCACTAATAATCTAGCTAAGTCAAACTGTGTAATTAATTATTCATGACCTACACGGTAATATTTTTTGATTGGTTTTGATATCATATACGTACACAAGTTCATAAAATTACTCTGTTATACATAACCGCTCAAAGTAAAATAAATGAATATCCAGGACACACATGTTCCGCGTCCAAATTGATCAATCAGGTTGCTGGGCTTTTATTATTAGTACTATTAAAATATGACTTGGGACAGTACCTGATGATATGCAGGCCCCTGTGAGAAATAGTGTGCTGATGATGAGTTTTAAAAGACTTTTAGTTTAAATTGTTATCATTAGCGATAGCAGCAATAATAAGGAATAAATAAACAACAATATACTTTCTTGACAATAGCCTTTATGAACATTGAATGTTAATAAGTACCTCTGAACAACACACTAAGAAGTCTTGCGCAAGGTAACTGTTTATTACAGGATTCACATATTTTTCATTTATGACTAATAATACAAAACGTTACTTTGAATGCAAACCTATACTATGAGCCATTTGTTATAACATTAAGGTATGCATAATAATGCGAATATTTACGACTAGTTTATGAATGTTTAACAGTCATCGTAATATTAGTACCGTAATCTATGAATATAAACATTCATATGAATAACAGCATAAATATTGGAATCAAAAATGGCACTACATAAACAACATTAGTACTTGTATTAGTATTATTAATTATTGTAATAGTATTCTTAGTTATTATTATAAGTAGTATTAATATCATTAGTGCTAGTATTCATATAAGTAGTAAGAGTTGTTTACATAAATATAGTATTCGTATTAAAAGTATTGGTATTAGTATTAGCATTAGTATGAATATTAGTATCAGTATCAGTATTAGTATTAGTATTAGTATTAGGCAATAGTAATAGTATTAGTATTAATAGTACTAGACAAGGGCTCAGACAAGGGTTTGAAGGAGGTTCGGCGAGGGTTCGGCGAACGCCGGCGGGGTTCGACGAACTTCGGGCGAAGGGTCGGGTCTTGCCTTTCCAGAGTGTTGCCCCCTTCTGTGTTGCCCTGATTTATAGAGTTTAGTATACGGAACTTGTTGTCAGTGCATGGGTGAGAGGTCTGGCAGGCTGGAGGCCTTCGAGCCCTTCGGGCGAGTGCGAAATATTGCCCCCGCGCAAGCAACCTCTCGCTCGGATTCAGCAACCTTGGGCGCTGACCTCGTCCGCTTGCACGGATGCACCTTGGTCGTGCATGAGGTCTGGGATCAGAGTGTTCGCCAAGCATGATGCGGGGAACTGTGGCTGATGCTTTCCAGAAAACAGCTGTGCCCGAGTAGCCGGAAATATGCCAATTCTACATCCACGGGAAAAGAATGCAAGAAGACAGCTCGACATGTTTGTTACTTTGAAAAAGACACTTCCGATCTATAGCCACCTCGGATTGACAAAGCGACAGCACCAGCAGCGGCAATCGCAAAGAGAACAATAACACCAGCACCTGCAACGAAAACAATCACCATTACGCTCTCGCAACTCGGACAAGCCAGACGAGGTTCTTGGTGCGCGTCGGTTCTCGCCAGGTCATTCTAGTCCCCCATGCAAGCAAGCACCCCAACAGAAGGTAAAGCCACTCACTACGGGGACCAGAACCCCAGGCCCTAATTAAGTCTCAGAGCGACCACCTCTCGTGGCCAGTATTTACATCAGCTCACTATACTACTCAAGTACGTTTCGCTACAATAGAACCTCCTCAGCATCAAGTAGGAGCGTGCTGCAAGAAGGACAAAGAGCAAGCTCCCCTTCAAGGTGCTTGCAGCCGCAGCAATTCTTGTATTTCATGAACCTTGTTTAAGAGAATCTCGGTCGAGGATCCCGTCTGTTTTCGGGGGTATTTCTACAGATCAGAACCCTCGCGCTAGACTCCTCAATCTGGAGCTACGAAATGCCCATAGAAATTTGCTCAGCTTGCGCCGGGCTGCGTCTGTCTCGCTCCTCGATCTCGGTCCGTTGCTGGGACAGGGCGGCCTGAGGACAACGACTCATGACGATTCGCTTCTTGAAAAGCAACACCTGGGAACAGCGCTGCAGCCAAGTAGGCTATCGGCATCCTATCTTGTCTACACTCGGAGAGAAAGAGAAATCCGTCGCTCCCAATAATGGCGGTGATGGATACAACATGAAAAAGGTCGCTCCCCCCCTATGTCTCTGCCTTGCAGGCTCTCAGAAATGTGAACCTTTCACAAATTCTAACCTTATACCCAAGTTGATCCAAGTTGTGGCATGTTCTCCTCGCCTTTGCAGCCGAGATGTCGGCTTGCAGGCTTTGTCGCTCCCGCTCGAAGTCTGCCACCAACTGGTCGAGAACCCCCTGCTTGGCCTCGAGCCTTTCTTCTGCATCCGCTCTGAGGTCCTCGATGGTGGAGATGTGCTCGTCCCGTTCTTGCAGCTTCTGCAACATCTCCCGCCGGAGGCTTTCTGTGTCGCTGGTCAACTGCTTCCGAGCCTGGACAGCACCTGCGTGTTCTGTCTGCAGTTGCTTATGCTCCCTTTGCAGGGACTTGTGGGCCTGTTGCAGCTCTGTATGCTGCTGCTGCAAGCTGCCGTGTTCTTGCTGCAGCTTCATCAGCTGCACCTCGCGGGCCTCGCAGTCTGCGCGACTGCTCTCCAGCTTCCGCTCAAGCTCCACTTGTTGATCCCGGGCTGTCTGGATGGTACTCTCCAAAGCATCCCGAGCCAGCAGACTGCTACTGGCCTCCTGCTGGACTTTCTCGTGCTCTGCCTCCAGCTGGGCATACTTCACGGACAGATCATTCAATTTCTGCTGCTGCAACAGCTTGCCCCCTCTCTCACGCAGCTTCTCTTGCTGCTCCGTTCGAAGCTCATCCGTCCTCCTGGCCATCTCATTTTTGATGGCCTCCAGCTCCTGCTGGTGCTGCTGCGCAAGCCCGCCTGCATGCTCCTCCAGCAGACGGCTCGCCTGTACCAGCACCAGGAAGTCGGATGATGAGCATTCAAACACCTGGCAGAGAAGACACGGAGCGGACGCAGAGCAAGTGCATCTAACTTCTCAGCTAACGGGGGCGTGCCAGCTCTGCTAAACATTCAGCCTCGAGCTCGGGGGCACAGGTCACCGGGTGGTCCCTTGGGCATGGACCTGCTGTCACGTTGGAGCAACCCAGCACTGCTGCACAAGTCCACAAGCGATGGAGGCCTCCGGTTTTCTTGTGTTGCGCATCTCCAAACGCTCGGGAGACGGCCAAGGTTCCATTCACCCTCGCCACTCCCTCCACCTCAGCTTGCATCTGCCACCCTTCCCATCAGAATGCGGCATGCTAAGTGTAAGCCGCACGCTTCCTGCACAATCCCGCCGGTCCGCTGGATCCGCAACCGTTCGCTTTTCAGGTCTGGCTTGTGATCCTGCGCAAGTAAGCATGATCCGCAACGGCAAACAGCGTGAGCCTAGTATGTGTGCATGCTTTCATGGAGCTTCACAAGGGTCCGTGGTGAGTCCACGGTCCGTCCCAGGCCCACGGAACATTGAACCGTCTGCACTTCCCAAAAGCACACGACTGTCGCCAAAATTTCCGACTCGGAGGTGGTACATGCCTGAGCCAAACCATTGCAGATGGAGCTAGACCTTACACGGCCTAGAATTCAAGTCGGCATGTGTGAGTGCCAAATGCCAGCCGGCTTGCCCCCATGTCTTGATTGGCGTTGGGCGATGACAAGAGTTGTGGTGGATCCACCAGCTTGTTGAGTGTCGAGAAACTCCCTGTCCAGGCGAAGAAATGCCAAGTTCGTCACGGCATCATCCGTACGTGGCATGCCGTTCTTGGCCAACTCTTCCTTCATGCGCCGGGAGATGAAACCAGAGCATGCGTCTCCTCCGTGACTATCGAATATCACACACACACACACGCACACATTTGTGAACATCGCTTCTGAAACGATTACCACCAACTTCAAGAAACCACAACATCGATCCCAATATGCTTCCAATTTCGACACCCCGAAGGAGACTGGGCGTGGGTTCCAACTCTATGTCCATGATGATCTTTCACTTTGCGAGTGCAGCTGCCATACACGCTGTGTAGATGCTGTTGGATTGGGCTGTTGGCGAGGTTGAGTGTGCGCTAGGGTAGGATGCAGAGCCGCATGAAGCACAGGAATCGAGAGTGTGCTCAATGTGTGAGAACATGTGCATGCAGGAGCGGCTGGGCTTACGCAGGGTCCCCGCCGATGCAATGAACTAGTAACTGGATTTCGCCTTAGACTTCATCCCGCAAATGCCCTCCTGCAACCCTACCCCCCCACACACACACTCATAGACTCATAGCTGCAGCTGCTCTCCACTGACCTTCACACTTAACCTCACGCTTCACCTGATGCTCCACCTCGCATGTCAGCCAGACTTCACTGCACACTTCAGCTCACACCCAATCCCCCGGCAACTTTCTGAAGTGCTTTTCCAGTTACACAACACACTTCAAAAGTTGCGATCTACAGTGTGTACCCGTAAAATACCTAGCCAGCGCAAACTCGGAGCCAAGCGAAGGCCTGCCGCACTCGTCCATTGCTTGGCAGGAAAAATGGGGACGCCTCGGACCACACTGACAGGAGCTGCAAAGCCAAAACAAAATGACATGGGAGTGTTTAAACAATTTTCAGGAGTGCAGGGTCCAGTGGGCGAACCACACTGGAGTCTGCGACCTGGGACCACGACAGCCTGATGGATCCACGCGCCTTGCCAAAGCAGTGCTAGGACTTCATGGATGTATGGGAGTCCCCGGCTTTCCACATTGACAGAAAAGGATGGAAAAGGGTTAAGGACCCCAATTGCTGAGACTCCAGGCGGCTCTCCTCTTTCTTTCCATCAACTTCAGCGCGTGCCGGCACTGCTGGCCAAGTTCTGACATCAACGTCCGCTTTCGGCGAACCAGCGTTCAGTGTTAATTACTGAGATTACTGCATGCTATATGTAATGTACTGCCAGTTGCAGTTGCTGGCACGACTCATCATGACACTCACGTCATTCCAACTCCAGCTGCTCGTTGCTGCATTCCAACATTGGCTTCTTTGCCTTTTTCCTGAATGACAGCTCTAGCATGTACCGATTGGCAGGCAAAACGCTCTTGGCCGTCTCCTGCACGCCAACGTCATCCAGAAACTGCTTGGCTGCAGACTGCTCGGCTGGCTTTTTGGCCTTGCAAACCTCGCCCTCGAACTTCTTGCCACTCCAATCATGTGTAGTCCGAGCATCGATGCCGCCGCATACCAGCACGGATCGGAAACCGCCTTCTGATTTCGTGGTATCATAGCCACTGGTGTCCTCGCCATGCACACGCTGCAAGAAGTGTGTCACCAGGCGCTTCGGGCTGCAGGCTGGGCTCTCCAGATCAATGCCCCTGGCCTTTGCCTTCTCCTCCAGTTTTGCCGGCCCGGTCATCGGCATGCGGGCCAACGCGCTATGGCACAGCCTGCTAACCACCCGCTTTAACCTCTTGAGCTTCGTAAAGAAACCCCAGGGCACGCCTGAGCCGACATCTCATGAAAGGCTTGACTCTACGTTTTTGAATGTTCAACTGACGCAGGCGTCGAGAGTACGAACAGCCGCAGACCGCTCATCAATCCAAGGTGCCCCGCCTACCACATACACAAAGGCCCAAGCACGCCTTGAACTGTAGCAACTGCCCTTAAGGATATCGCAATATCGCACGTCATGGTGCGCTACTCTCCTCTTCGATTGCGAGCGCTGCTCTTGAATGGACACTTTCTTAGGGCCGCGGCCTGGAGGTAGCTCGGAGGCTCAGCAGAACACGACGAGGCCTGAAACGACCAAAGTGCTCTGCAGTGTCGGGCTCGCAGCCAGCGAATGAAGCAAAAATGCGTTGCTATGCTGCACTTGCTCTGCGCGTTTCTACTCGCTGCCGCTACCTTGTCAGAGCCAGGCAACGTGGGCCCTGCCTGGACATGATCTCGCTTTGGTGGGCATTCCTTGCACTCCAGACGTTTCTACAATACCACGGCAGCGCTCAAAATTCACGTGGCCACCACAAACATTTTCAGGTCAGGCAGACTCCTCTGTTTTGAGGGGTGCAACATGGTGACTAGCATTTAGCTCCATATCGGCATGCAGCGCGAAGCAAGCACCGCAGACCTGGCACTGCATGGGTCGGCCGGGATCCTTCCAAGAGTCCGTTTAAGGTACAGTTTGATGAAACGCGGGAACTGTTGACCTATTACTGCAAAGCTGGCTGTGACTCAAGAGCTCTGTTTACACATTGCGGTTCGAACAGCAAGTATGCACATATACTCGCATCACCTTGGCCAGGATATGTATGCGCCCCGAGAGAATTCACAATTGTCCATCGATGACCCAACTTTTGGGGCATCAAAGCTGCCCCCCCTTGATTTTATTCCGAGATCAAATGCCGAAAAGACCGGAGAGATCGGAAAAGGCTGAGACCGGCGCGTAGGAGCCGGAGATGGCCACCGCGGAACCGAAGCGGCCGAAGGGCACCGCGTCGCTGGCCGTCAGCTTCGCCCGACCCGGGATCGACGAATTTTTGGCCTTTTGGCACTCCGAGGCTTCCCAGGGCGGGTTCAGGCGCTGCGGGGTGAGGCTTCGGGGTCGGATTAGGACTCAGCCTTTGGGAAACCTCGAGAAGAAGCCGAGTTGTCGCATTCACAAGTTCTTCATGCATCCACTATTTGATCTGACAGAGATGGTGCACGACCAGCGTTTTTGAAACCCTGCTGGAACATGAAACCACGGTAAGCGATCTGAACATTCAGTCAGAACTCTGAGCAGACACGATACATGTAAAGATGGTTTTTGGAATGCCTGCAACACGCTTGCAGCCCCCCGCCTCCTGCGACCACCCTGTTCCCGTGTTGTGACGAAACACCTAGGCCGCGCCTGGCGCCAGAAAAGAGAGACCGGGCCTTACAAAACCCTGTGCAACCCGGGCCCAAAGCTCCGAGGCCCCGACCGCTGCCGGGGCCGCCGATACCAGTGTGCCGGTCTGTGCCCACCTCAGAAAGGCCGAGGCGGAGCAAGGCGGAGCCGTGTAGAAACGCACTTCAGGCCAGGAGGGCCAGCGAACGAAAATGAAGTCCAGAGTCACAGGCACATCAAGGAGGCTTTGCAGCTTTGGTGGGGCCGCAGCCAGCACGTGGCCATCCTCTGTGACGGCCACGGCCAGGCCGAAGCGATCTCCGGCGATTGTGTCGTTGGCGAGCAGCTTTCCCTCTCATCAATGGGCTGGGCCCGTCCGGTGAGCAAAGGCGCTCCAAACAGCTCCGCACCTGCTGCCAGCCCGAGCTTCTGGTGAAGATGTAGGCAGACCTCCCACAGACTAGTCTCTCAGCACTTCTCACAAGTGCCAAGTCAGAGTGCCCGGACCCCGTCTCTGAGAGGGAGTTCACGTCGTGGCCGCTGGCCACCACCACGAGGTAATCGCCTCTTCAGCCGAACTCTTTTGAGGCTTCCCTCGGCAAAGACGCCCCAAAACCGAACCGCCTGACAGCTTCAGCGAGCTCCCAAAGCGGTCGCCGACGGCCTCAGGAACGATCAGAGCAAGGCAGTGACAAGGATAAGAACAAATCAAAGACCCAACATTGGACTTCTTGAAACTTAAACCGAAGATCATGCTGACTCCGCGTTTATAGTCTGCCGAGTGACGGCGTCGGAGGGCACGAGCCGCGCCTCTCGGAGCCACCCTGCACTCCTGGCAAACTCACATTATTTCAACACGACGGAAGGCCGGCTGGCATGCGTCACTCCCACAGGCCAGGAGGGCAGCGAATAGACGTAGACCACCCCGGAACCTTCTGCCGGAGCACCGACCACCAGCGCATCACCTGAAAGTCTGAAAGCGATTGGCTCGGCAGCGCATGCACACATGTGTGGCAACCTGGATTCACGAAGCAAAGTTGCAAAATGGTCCGAAATTGCTGTCCAAGGGTCCTACTAACGCAAGAACTGCGGGAGCAGTATGACCCCGAAATGCGAACCACACTCTGGTGGGAGCTCGAGCAGCTCGATTAGCATGCGGCACTTTGGGGGGATATGAAAGCAGCTGGCTGGCCGGGTCACCCGAGATAGTGATGGACTGGGCGTACCCCTCCTCGCTGTTGCGCAGCATTGCTGCCTGCGGATCTGAATGTGTTGTTGTAGCCACAGTGCCGATGGAAAAAAACATGTCTGGCCTCGCAAGTGGCTTGGTAAACGGCAAGAGCACCAAGTGGCAGTAGGGCTTCAACCAGAACCGAGTTCGAGCCTTTTGAAGGCGGCGCGTGGAGTCTTAAATCCGGGGATTCAAAGTCCTGTGGTTGCATCAGATGGCCGGCGAAAACCCAGCACCGTTCAATCAAAGAACGCGGTTGAAATACCTCAAGTGCCGTGGTGTTTCCATCAACGAACCCCGTCGGGACACCTCAAGCTTCGTGGACTATTCAAGCGAACCCGGTTGGGATACCTCCAGTTTCGTGGTTGTCAACGAACTTGGTTGGCATAGCTTTCCATCAAGGGGCCCGCTTGAGAGAACTCACAGTTTCGCGGTCTGTCAATCAACGGAGCAGCAAAGCTGACCAGCAATATAACATAGTTGTTGAGATGTGAAGACCATGGCATTGACACGATTTCTGCATCTGCCTTTCCTGCAAGGTCGGCTCAAACAAGCCTTTGGCTTATAGTGAAACCTCATGAGTGGAGGTCACTCAGCAGCACCACCCGGCGATCTGCCAGGAGTCCGGGGAGCAGGGATCATTGGGGTGCCACGATCTTCAAGGTTTCCAGCTTGCAAGAAAACGGGAGGTGTCATGCTCAGGAGCCAAACGGCTGCTTCTGGATTAGACCGGCCTGCATGATGCCATTGTAAACAGCCGCCCTCCATCCTGGCTCAAGCAGGAGCTTCCAAATCTGAAGCAACTTCTTGAAGGGGCGACAACTTCCTTGAAGAGTACACGGAAGCAGCAAAAGTTGCTTCTGCTTCAAGCGCTGGCAAGGGGACTCTTTGGTCCTATGCTGTGTAGTCCAGGTCTTGAGTCTTGGGGTCGCCTTGTGAGCATAATCATCTGAAACGCCGAGGCGTTTATCGTCATGAGGCCGGCTGCTTGACAGCGTCGCCTCGGCTCGGGCCATGTAGATTTCAACGGCTTCGATCGTAGTACGTTATGGTTATATGTTATTATCTATATTATATAGTATATTATATATTTATCAGGTATGATATGATGCACCCTCGCGGGGTTGAGCGTATTGCTGCTGACTCCTGCGAAGCAGCCCTGCAGGAACAGCAGAGCGAAAGCCCTTCGGCTTCAAACAGAACCAAACCTTACGCATCCAGAGCCCAAAAGGGTCTACGCAAAGTGGCCGCCTGCCTGGAAGCACTGTTTTGTACCATGCACCTTGGACCTGAGCAGGCATTGCATGCAGAAGGCTGCCCACGTTGTGACAAAGAACCGAGGGTTTTCGATTCGCCTTCGCAAACTGACAGTCTGGCCTTAGACGGGTATACAGCGACAGACCAAGATGCTACACTTCGTGTGCCAGAGGACCGCACGCGAGTGGCAGTTGTGAATGGCACTAAATTATGGTCAAACGAAAGCGGCCCCGATGTTTTATCCCTTTCGCATTGCTGGCAACTATGTCCCAATGTTGAGAGCGAACCTTGCTCGACAGTGTATGTACGTCCTCCTTGCTTCCTCGACCTCGCGCCTGTTAGGGTGCCCTGTGCGGCCGCGCCCTAAATCCTAAACCCTTCCGCTGTCTGACTGCGAGCCACGGCGAGAGACGGCATCCGGTCCACTGGTGTAAGTTTGCTAAGAAGCCTGGCCCAGACCATGACAAGATCTTCAAGGCAAACCTCTTCAAGCATTCATCCCGGCCGTGGTATCTGTGTACATATAATTATATACATATATATATATGGGTAGGTAGTCATTCCCCCCCCCCCGGCATTTCAGCAACTTCGCTTTTCTGTTCCTGGATTCTGCTATCTGGTTTCGAAACTAGTGTCTGTTTCGAAACATATCCGTAGGAGGCCCCAACCCGACCAATTAACCCATTAACCCAATCATTTGCCCGACCCATTAACCCATCAACCCAATCATTTGCCCAACCCATTAACCCAATCATTCTGGCCAAATGAACTTGCCTTAACCGCATTAACCCATTAACCCAATCATTTGCCTAACCAATTAACCCAATCATTCTGGCCAAATGAAATTGCCGTAACCCATTAACCCATCAACCCAATCAGTTGCCGAACCCATTAACCCATTAACCCAATGATTTGCCCAAGTGGGACTGGACTCTACTCCCAAGTTCATTTGGCCAGATTGATTGGGTTGATGGGTTAATGGGTTAAGGCAATTTCATTTGGCCAGAATGATTGGGGTAACGGGTTAATGGGTTAAGGCAATTCCATTTGGCCAGAATGATTGGGTTAATGGGTTAATGGGTCAATGGGTCAACGGGTCAATGCGTTAGTGGGTTTACTGGGTTACTGGGTTGGGGCCGTGGCAGGCGCGTGTTTCGAAACATTCGCTGTGTTTCGAAACTCACGCCTGCCTATACCCCGCTACAGGCTAAATGGTACGTAAACTGACAGTTGTTCCAAGCAGAGCGATCTATGTATACATATATATATATAAGAGCATGATCAGGCCTCTGGCGTTACGAGTGTGAGAACTGACAGCGCAACACATTGATGCCCAGTTCGCTTCACCAAGTCGTAAGAGTCAAAGCGCCGAAAGCCATAAGGATCCGTAATTCATGATCTATTCCATGAAATCATATTGAACTATGATGTCTTGTCTTACATATGGTTCAAAATATACTATTCTCCCTGTCCCACTGTGGCTGAAGATTTTGCAAATGCATACGACTGTGTAATACTATGTACCATCTATATACTTTCAACTATATGCGAAACCGAACTGGTATCTACTGTAGCCTATGCTGTCGGCTCTAGGGCATACTACAGACCGATCTTGCAGACTATACTATAGAACATAAGACTACACTACGGCCTATATTATTGCAGACTATACTATAGACCACAGACGTTACTATACAATGTACTTGTGCTGTACGAAAGACTATACTATGAGCTCCAGGAGACACTATAATACATACCATGTCATGTACTATGCTGTATAGTATACGCTATATTCTAGCCTGTATACTACATTGTGTATTACACTAAACTTTTACAGTTCACTATACTCTTCTTTCCTACACTATGCTTTACTATACAGGTGTCTTATTCGTAATTTTGCTACAAATTGCATTCTACATGGTTGGCATCATACATAAGCCCAAGAAATGATATCCTATCATGCTGTGCGGCATATGTTAGTCTGCTACTGATACTGCATTATTCCAAACATTGTGTTGTACCATCTTTTGATGCATGGGTTGTTTTGAGTTAGACACAGATCATAATGGGCTATACAGCATGGGAGTATATATTACAAAAGGTACCGAAGGCTTGGTTAGATATTAGATCATTTCACCGTATACCGCGTCATATCATCTCACAATAAGTTGTACTATGTTGAACATCTTGGTATGATTCATTTTGAATCTCACACCGACCAATAACAGGTTAAAACATACCACGCTATATCTGATGGTCGTAGACTGTATTGTGTCACATAGGACATGCATCTGGTTGTCAGTTACTTTTTTCTTTTCAGGTTACATCACATCAAAATGTTTACTGTACCATGCCAACTTAATTCGTGCTGTATTGGAGCATAACATGTTCTAGCATGGACTATGTTATATGGTACTATACGATACTATACCAGTGTAAAGCATCAGCCGTTACATCAAGTATATTGCATTTATGATGTGATATACTGGCGAATGCCATTCGGAAAAAAGCTGTAAGTCGAGCGTGCTAGGTTACATTCTGTGTTATATCATTGTGTGGCACGAAATATTACACAATTCCTAGATATTGTATGTTATATACTCTGAACCGTGTATGCGCCATATTTTCCTTCATGTGTTTTGAAATATATGGGTTTATAATTATACCATACTTCGCGGTATGGGGCATGACATGTGCACCCTTGGCACTCTATTGTATTGGGCGCAATACCGAAGATGCTGAAATGTAGGGGAGGAATGACCACGAGCCCTTATATATATATATATATATATACATATATATATATATATATATATACATATTTTTTTTACCTGAGGTAGCCAGCTTGGGGCGGACTCTCGATCCTAGATACTCTTTTGCGGTTTTGGGTCAAGGCCATGTGATTCACACCCTCCGGCAGGAGGATCGGCAGATTTCGCCGAAGTGAAAAGGTCGAGGAGCTAGTAACTAGCCCGTGCTTCCGCTCGACCATGCTTCTTGCACTTGCTTTCGGGCATGAGTGGCATCGTCTGCTGAAAGATTCAATCGGGAGTTGAGCTGCTCCACGTATTCGCAGGCAGACTTCTGATCTTTGGCACAGCTTGGAGGTTCAGAATAGACGGCGGCCATGTTGATGGGCTCTAATCTTGACTCTAGACTCTAAACAGTAGGATCATCCTGACACACAGGCCCCGAATTGCAAGAAATCCCTGCCCTGCGATACAGTGCAGCAACTCGCCCTGCACGAGGCTTTTCGTTTCCGACCACTGCAGGTTCTGCAGCATGTATTTCGGAACGTCCAGAATGCACTGGCTGGAGTCATTGTGTTGGCCAGTAGAACTTCGAAGGAATTCCAGCATGTTGCTTTGCAGTAACAGCAACCAAGCTGAAGACTGGGTTCCAAATGCTTTCCAAATTCCAGCTGCATGCTTGTGACGAACTCCTGTAACCAATCACGCTGTAGACCTGTGGGAATTCTAGCTCAGTGTTCCCCTTAACAACTACAACCCCTGTAGTAATGCCCCTATATACCCCCTTGTAAGAGTTAGCCTCAAAAGCCTTAAGTCCCCTAAACCCCGATGTTGCGGCTTCCGTTGCTGCTGTTGATGCACCTCCTCGTATTCCTGCTCATGCAACGCTTAAGATTCTTACGGCAGGCATCTGCAGTTGATAGGCTTGGGTCTTCACTGGCGAGGAGCAAAGCACTTGATCACTAGCTACGACAAACGACGAAGCCCAAGTAGTTTGAGCACGTAAGCAGAAGATCTCCTATGCGTTGAACATGCTCCGTGCCGACGCCAGCCTCGTCAGCCTGGTATAGCAGCTGGGATGTCTGGTGAGACGTGCTTCAGATGAGCTGGGAAACGCTTGAACGGCTTCGCCGTCAGCATTGCCACTTGCATCGGTCGGTCCGACAATCCAAATTGTTGCGGGAGGGCGGGGCGTCATGATGTAAGGATCTTTTACATCTTACGATAACCGCATATGGTAAATCCTGGCATAATCTTCTGACCTAGAACTTGAACCCCTGAACCATGCTAAACAGTAAGCCTCCTACCTAATCCTCGAGCTGACGCCTTCCTTTCTTTGCGTCGCTTCTCAGACTGTAGCTTCCAATAAGGGGCTGGGTTCAGCGGTTGGGGTTTACGCTCTCGCAACTCGGACATGCCTGACGAGGTCTCTGGTGCTGTGTGCTTTGAGGGTTCAGGGTTTAGTGTTGAGGGCCACGATGCTTTGTCTCGGGCATTGAAATCTTGATGTTGCGCTTCCCCGCAGCTTAAAGAGAGAGGTTAATGTGGATTCGAGGTAGCCCCTCAGCAATGTGAAGAAAACGCACCTAATCCCAGATGACATAGTGAACTCCGAAAAGGCGGGATTTGGGGTGCAAGGGCTTGGCATTCCATCTGCATCTGTCGGACAACATGCTTTGGCACCAAGGATTTTGCCGACCTCTAGGCGCGAGCTGTGAAAGGACTCTGCATCGTGCGGCCAGCAAGGAACTAATCCCCTCCCCGGAATTGTGGAGGACTAGGGTTCATAGCTAAGGGCGTCGAAAGAAGATGTTCCATAAAGTCTGATGTGACCCACGGCTTTCATTTCTGGTATCCAGTACCCCAAATACATACTGATCAATATTTCTAAGGTACCCTGTACACACTCATCAAAACACAACTAAACCCTACTTCATATACTTTTATGGGCGAAAACTGGGTGCTGGGAGCGGGGCAATTTCATACTAGCGGAAGAGCTGGGCCTTCTAGCCCCTGATCCCTGGAAAAAACACGTCATTGCAGTGTTGGTGTTGCTCCTTTCCATATGGGATTTCTTCAAAAACAAGTCCTACATAATCCCGTTTAAGGATCTCCCTAACCCCTGTACAAAAAGCAGCTGCGGACACCTCGGATGAGCTCAACAACCCATGGACATTGGCTTTGGAGCGTGGATGCTCTGGAAACTGCATGCTCTCTAAATGTGGACGATGTTTGGGTGTGCTCTGGCAACCGGATCTTCTCACAAGTGGATGCATAGTGTTCAATATTATAGTTTGGGTGTGGATCCCCTGGGAATCGCATGCTGACGCAAATGGACGATACGAACAAAGATACAGCAATACAATAATGTAACAATATAGCTATACAGCTATACAAAAACATAATAACTCAATGATACAATAACACAGTGTATACAAATACGAAGTCTTTTCATGTAACATATGATAGAATGGTATGGGTTCCTCTGGTCATTCGATGCCCTCGAATGTGGATGATAGATACTTATGGTTTGGGCCCAGAACATGGCATGTTCTCGAAAGTGACTGATATTCTGCTTTGGGTATGGATGCTCTAGTAAACGGATATATTATGGTTTGGGCTTGGGTGTGGATGCTCTGAAAACCTTTGAAGACGGACCCTCAAGGTAGTTGAATTTCTCATGCTTCCGAAGCCCCTTCTCCTTGTGGCGCTCCCAACCCTAAACCCTTAGCGCTTACGCCCCCCCCCCCCCCCCCCCCGAACCATGTTTCAACCCAAAACCCCTTGGACTGGACACTTGCAAACAAGTTTCTGAGCCCATAAACTCCAGAACCTAAACTCTAAACCCAAAGCAGCCTTCACTGTTGAGGAGGTGGTCCAATCGCCACAACTTGCCCTTGAACCTGAAATCTCGGGCGCGACCCGTGGGATTCAAAAGTGTAGGAGCTTAGGTTTAAGGTTATCCCTATATACCATGCTGCCGGCACAGCATGAATCTCCAGTGAACAGACCCCCAGAAAGGGACCCCCAATCTTCGCAAATGCCCGTCTCAGCAAAAAGAAGACCGATCCTTCAACCGGTCTGAGATATTGCGGAGGTGCTGTTCGAAACTGAACATGAATGAAACGATGGAACACAAATTGGAGACTGCCATAGTAATACCCCACCCCCCACCCAGCAAAAATCTAAAATACCGGCGGAATCAGGGGCTTTATACAGAACTGTTGTCTAGTGGGGCAGGTCCAGAGTAATTCAACACTAGACCCTGAACCCTTTGCTTTTCTCATTCTTGAAACTCCTCAGCTGCTAAATGACGCGGCCCCGAAGTCGTCAACCACTGAAGCCCCAAGCCCCGAATATGGGTTTAGGGTTCAGGGACGTAACTCTCTGACTCAAACCCTTTGTGCCACTGGACTCAAGTCAAGCCGGTCAAGACGACTGTGGGTCGTAGACTGACTCAAAGCCTTTTTGCAGCAGGCCTCGTTGTCCAGCAGCCCGGTTACAGCAACAGCCCCCTTTCCCAGCTGACTCAAAGCCTAAACCTGAAACCCTAAGCCCTAAACCTAGGTTTGGGCAGTAAAATCTTTGCCGAAGTCCTAGAGAGCCTGAAACCCCAAAACACTCAAACCCTAGACCCTTAAGTACTGAACTTCTGAACGACAGCCCAGGAACAGGCGTGCCACCGATTACTTGGCCTTCAGCTGGCACAGACGGTGGTACATAATGAATTCTCCTGACCTTCGCTGACTTGAGGTTTCGGCGCTCGCACTCGGACAATCCCGGCGAGGAATATGGTTCGAGGTCTGACACATGAAAGGACACTAAAAGAAGTAGTCATGATGATAAGCATATTTTAGGGTTCAAGTTTAGGGATTAATTACGGTTTAGGGAGTTTAGGTACTAGGCAGGGGCCGAACATAACCGAAACCTTAACCTGTCCCACAAAAACGTGATTCCAACAAGCCCCAAAAAGCTTCCAACATCAGTCAAGTCACAAACATGCTCCCCAAGAAAGCAGCAACCCATAAGAAGAAGAAGCCAACAGGCAGTCCTCCAACCTGGGTTTAGAGGTTATAAGGCTTAGGGTCTAGACAATCCTGCCACCGTTGAAGACTAATCGTGTTGAATTCTGTTGGGCTTTATTTCCTCTAGTCTAGGGAGCTCTAGTCTGAACACCTAGTATCCCATGCGATAATCCGAAGACTAGTCCCCGAGTGGATCCCTTACATGACCCCCTTTCAAGGAGTGTAGACTGGAGTCTGAGCTATAGCTCGACTGGTATCCAAGAAGAACCTGGCAACGAAGCCAAAGGCATACGTGAAGATCGCCGGGAAGGACCCGCCACTTCCTGGATCCGCACATGACCTTACTGCAGCTACGAGACTGGAGGCATGAGCAGTTTCGGGTTTCAGGTTTCGGATGTAAGGCTTAGGGACATAGTAGATTGTACTGTAGGAGCCTAGGAACTTTTCAATACTATCCAGGGGTAACAGGGCTTAATTGGGCTCAACGGGGCGCGGTGGTTGTGTTGGTGGTTGCCCAAAATGTGTCATCAACGCAAAAAACCAGACTCCCGCTTAAAGACCGGTGAGTGACAAGCCGTCGTCGGTTTCGAAGCACTCGACATCTTCTCCGACAGCTGGTGGTGCACCACTGAGAGACACACTCCCGAGTCCGGTCACAAATTCTGAGCATTGTCGCGACATACTTTTTGTGCAGTCAGTGCAGGAGACTCTGTAAGTCTGGGAGCGCCGTCGGCAAGAAGTCTCTACGGAGCCCGAGCAGGAAGTCGGCGACCCAGAGCAAGAAAAGCAGGATGACACGTTGCATGTGCGCTTTTCAGCGGCACTACTTGCTGCGCCTCGCAAGGCAGTGCCAAGGATGATACAGCCAACCCAACCAAAGAGGAAGACAAGGGTCAGTACGAAATGCACTCGCCTTTGCATCCCGGGACCACGCTCGCAACACAAGCCAACGTTTGCTTCCCACCAAGGTCCTGTAAGGCAGCCCATCCTGTGTCAAAGCTTAGCGCACAGATTGGGAGCAGGCGCCGGCTACGGAGACGTGCACGCTGAATATGCTTGAGCCAACAGCAGCCCGAGGACGTGCCCCTGCAGGTTCCATGATTCACCAGGCCCTGGACTGCATGAGCTAAGGCTTGTATGGTTGCTCTAAGGTGCGCATGAAGCCATCAACTGGCCGACCTGAGATGAGGAAACCCAAGCTCTCCTGTTTGGGGGTCTCTTCCCCAATGCCAGCGGGGGCCCATTGTCAGGTCCAGGGCTTAGGGTTTATGCAAGTCTATGCAAGGGAAACTATGTCTGTTTGATTCCCGAACGCCCACCTCCAAAGGGCGGAGCCGCCTCTTCGTTCGGACGAAGTGGGTGTTCTTCCCGCGAGGAGGGAAACTGCTTGACAGCGGCCCGGCTCGGCCCGAAGTGGTTGTAAACAGGCTTCGATCAGCGTACATGATCTTATGTGATGTTTGATTTCATGGTAATGTATGGTATAATGTAATATAAAGGTAATATATATATATATATATATATATGATATTACATGATATGACATTATACTATATGATATTCTGTGATATTATGTTATAACACCTTACATTATCTTATGCTATATGAGGTTATATATATATATATACATACATATATATAACATTCATGTACTATTACAATGTATGAACTGATGTATGGTTTCCCTATTCTTGTAACTTAACATAAGTTGTTCAACAAGAACCCAGAAGCACGTGAGCCATGTCCTGTCCAAGCGGAGCCTTTTTGTCCACAGCAGCCTCGTGTGCTCCTCGGCCGAGGTCATGGCGCTCAGAGCCAGTACATGCCAGCACCCATCCTAGGTCCTAGGTCATGGTTGGGAAACTTTTCCGTATTGGGTTTAAGCACCCATAACAGTTTAAAATGTTAACCAACTATGACAAAGCATCTGGCTCTTGGCCCGGAATGAGTGGCGATGCATCTGGATACCATCCGTGGTTGTCTAGAGTCTACACCTTTGCTGTAACGAAGAAGTAGTTTCAGCAGCGGGTTCGATCGCCAGGTAGCCGTCCAAAGGCAAGATCCAGATGGGAAGAAGTTCACAAGACTCCTCTGGTCCGGCTTGGCTCCATAGTCCAGTAGCAACTTTGCAACTTCCTCGTCTTTTGCCAAATTCAACACTGGAAATTCTCCCAGGCAATCCTTCGTTCCAATGGGAAACATGCCATAACTCGACTCTGCATCTGCCCGTGCTCCAGGAGACTTCTGACGACGTCCCGCCCCTCCTCACGATTTCCGCTTTGGCGCTGGCTTAAGGAGTCCAGCACAAACATAAGCACGTTCCCATAAAACTTACCCCTCTTTGACGAGGACTCGTAGACTACAGGAGTATTCATAGCAACTCGAAGATGTGCTCGGCTGTTCAGCCACTGCAACTCCGTCGTCGTATCTGCCTTACTCCTCGTAACTGCCATTCAGCGGGGGCCTGCTACATGGAGGAATTCGGGTGGGCTCAGCTGACAGCCCAGGTCCGCATAGGTATCTGCCGCATACAGGAGAAAGAAGTCTTGCAGAGATTCTGTCGGCAAAGACATTATGGGCTAAGCGCCTGGAAGCTTCACACCCTTCAAGGCATTGAGTACTGCTTCCATGACAATGCTCACGAAAAACTCTTTGGAAATTGTGGGCCATGGTATTCTGAGTATCCAAAAGAGGCTACCCTAACATAGAATCATAAAACGCAACATGGACCCGAATATAGATTCCTAATGAGGACCCCAAACATGAGCCGTAGTCTTTGGAAGCTCCTGCCTGACGTTGGTGCACTGGATCGCGCTGACAAGTGGCCAGAACTCTGGGTCTGATCGAGCTGCGATCTGAACATGTGCACCTATGGCTTTTTGTTGGGGTGGTTTTTGAAGGGTTTAAAGATTGTAGAGGTCACTGCAACATGAACTTTTTTGGGGTTTAGAGGATCGGGGTGGTAGGCCCTTTACTTACAACCCCGCCCGAAAAGGAAATCGGAGCCTGCTAACCAAAAAAAGCAGTCAGAAGTGTAGCTACCCGCACGGGAATTGGCTGTGTCTCGGATGCCTCCCCCGTTTTTGTCTGTGGGGTTCAGGGTCTAGGAATAGGAAGAAGGTTTTAGATGCTTGGGTTGGGGTAGACTCAAAATTTCGGGATCCACTTCAAGCACTGAGTGTCTGCAGCCGCTGCTCCGCACGTCTTCCGAAGTGAGCGCAAACGTGATGCATGTCATGCTCCGGCCTGTGCGTCCATGGGACGGGCAACGAGGTACGTTGTAGAGCTCTTAAAGCAAGCCTGTGAAAGCAATGCTCAAAACATTGCGGCAAAAAGCTAGTGCAAAGCTGTAACGCATGCCTGAGTTTGCATCTGTTGCTCAATCCGGTCTCTTTTCTGGAATTGTTGGTCTTCAACATGCGGTGCGCCAAAGTGCAGCAACAAGCAGCAATGAGATTTGGCACGCTTGTGTTCGAGCTTTGAATACAGGCAAGCCATCTTGGCAGCCAGCGAGGCAATGAAACGCGATCGCAGGATTTCAGGCACCGCTGAGATCCGCAAAGCAGCAACTCAACGCCTCAGCGCGAAAAGTGCGACAAGTAGAAGTCTCTGGTCAGCTCTGGTCCACTAGGCAGGGGCATGGCTGAGCTGAGATGGGATCTGGGACGTCAGCTGCGAAGCCAACTCCAGGAAACGACGATGCATCTGCTGGCGTGCCTCGCAGGCTCCAGGTGATATCTAGATCGTCGTAGGCCTCGAAAGGTCGCAAGCATATATGACGTTTCTGCCTGGGTTGATGCAAATACACACCAGAAAGCATTAGAAGATCATGTTCACATCTTCGCTTGCACCCGTGTGTATACACAGCTGCAGATGTACATGAAGGTGCAAGGGTCTTTGCAGACGGCGTGGAAAAAAGATGATCCGTCATGCCTTAAGCCTTGTGCAAACATGCAATGCGAAAGCGTGTACGTATGATATGACAAGATCAAGCGGATAGATGAACACGATGGACAAACGGACAAACAAACACACTCATATTGTGCACGTCTGTATACCAATCCCGACCCACATAAAGACATACAGTACAAACAGAATTGCGGTGGTTTTTTCATGAATTCCCACCCATGCTGCTGAAAAGTCGGCCTGCGTGCACGTGGGCAACGCTGTGCCCGGGAGGAACTCCACAGGCTCTCCAGGTACCTCACTGACTTGCTTGTTTTTGGGAGTCTGTCAGGAGGAATATGCTGCTGATTGCAATGCAGCAACAACAGCAACAAAACAGCAACACCAACAATAGCAACACGAACTCCAACCCTGCTACAGTCAGACGGACGCTCGTCAGGATACATGAGAAGTGGCCCCTGCAAGTTGAGGCAAGAGCATGACCGCCACCCAACAGCACAACCATGCATGAGATGTTGTCGGCGGACCTGCATCGCAACGCCTGAAGCGGCATGCGTTGAAAAGAATGGCCCAATTATTTGCTTACTCATGCTTAGTTGCAGCGGGGCAACTGATCCCTATACAGTACTCCGTATTCTATACGTCATACGTCCCACAACAATCTGTGTAGCCAATTCCCGCGTACGCCATACACATTCCAGCCTCGCAGCACACAGCAATGGCCGCCTGCGGCATCATCAGCTTTTTGCAGAACAAACCGCTGGGATTCCATACGTCCCCACCGTGGGTCCCCACGATCACTATAATCGGCAAACCCCAGCAGAGTGGTGCGTGTGGCTGGACCACCCTTGCGCTAGAATTTTGTGAGGCGCGCTGTGGAAGCAAAATGAGAGCAGGAGCACGGGCACACGGGTGTGCGTGTGCGAGTGCGCACGGGTGTCTACGACCGGGCGTGTGCGGGGGTGGGATGCATGGGTTTGGTGATGTGTGTGTGTGTGTGTGTGTGGAATCCGGCTTTGTACCTGGGTGGCTGCATGCTCCTGCCTTGCAGCCTCCTTCTGATTCCTTGACCGCATCACTTCGTTCCTTTCCCCTTCGCGATCATATTGGATTTTGACGCTCAGCCTGGTAAAGCACAACAAGTTTCGATTTACAACCCCTCCGAAAAGCCCCAGGTATCTTGGGCATAGACGATGTGGGAATCTTCCATGCTGGGCCGGCATCCACATATCTCCGCACAGCCGACGCGAAAGGCGGCGCCGCCGAATCGCCTGGTGGTAAGTTTGCCTTAAATCCTTGTGAACGTGACTGAACATGCTCACCGATGGACTTGAACGGAACTCTGAACCAAGGAGCTGTGCAATGGCAGATGTCTCGGGCAGCTGAGGCAGAGGTGTAGCCTGCAGAAAAGGATTGTGGTCGCATGATCGGACAGATGAGTGAAGTGCGAAACGAATGGAGCTTGTATTCAAGGCCCCACCAGAAAAAATCCAACCACGGCCCCACAATAACGCACATGGCCTCTTGGAATAGGTATTCAATAATTCAACAGTCAAAAGTGGGCATGAAACCATGACCCCGTCCCGAACCGCCTGCATGACCTGCGTTGGACTCCGTCTGTTCGTTCTTTGCTGCCAAGTTTGCATACTGAAGTCTGAGTCGCACAAGGCCCCGTGTTTGGGTTATCATCCTACGCCTCACACTGCGGTTGCAGTTTTCTGTCAGCCTACATATAAAGCCACTGAAAGAGATTGCTAACACTCCTACAAGCCACTTTCCGGGCGAGAAGATCTTGGTGCCCGTTAAACCATGATTGGACAGAGACAGATACTGTGACTGTGATAGTGACAAGGATCGTGCCATGGTGATCATTGAAACCACTGTCTGTTTGGCAGTTACCCGCACTATCACTGGAAAGCTGCCATGGTTGTTGCTCTCAGAACCATTGTTGTTTGAAGGCAGTCGCGGTCCTGCTTGATCTCGACCTCGCACCTGACGGCTGAGTCAAGCAGAATTTGCATGTGCTCTAGGCATGAGGAATCTCACCTTAGCTTGGCACTGTGCAGGACCCGTGTTGCCCCATTCTCCTGTGCAGTTCCGCCTTGGCGCGGTGGGGTGTGGAAGGTGGGAGGGGTGGGGTGCAGGTGTGGAAGTGCTCAATATTCCGCATTCACCGAAATCCCACGATACCTGCGTCACAAAGCCGCGGAACATATCCAGCAACCTTGTAATTTACACACGCAAGCCTCAAGACAAGCTGAAACTCCGGCATTCCAAGTAGATGATGGTGATGATGCTGCAGGGCCTGCAAACCAAGGCATGCCGTCCCTGGGCAAAACAATGCATGCACGTTGCACAACCATGGAGTCCGTTCAAGCTCTTTCATCTCATGCACCTCGCTTCTAGGCCAAGCGGACGAATCATGAGCATGAGCAAGGCAGGTCAAAAATGTGCTTTAAAATTCGAAGGCTATGACTGTTTCTGCAAGAAGACTAGCTGACTAGCTTTGAGAAACCCGACGCGGCGTCTGAAAGAAGAACATGCAGAATCCAAAGAACAAGCCAAAGCAACATGCTGGTTGCTGCAAAAATTCGGATTCCCAGGCACCTCCGCATCTCTCACACAGCCGACCCCGTGCAGCCTCAGCATCGGAAGGTCAGGCGCTCTTGAGCCGATGACTCTGTCTTCATTGAAGCTACCTGTATGCGCTTTGGGAGCGCGTTACCTCCAGCTCCCTCTGTCATACATGCAGAACACTGCACACATGATTTCTGCCCTGTCGGCATGAGCGCTGCAAGCAGCTCTCGATGAACATATGTTCTTCTATGTTGTTGAGACTCTTATCCAAGAGCCCAACTTGCCATTTCCCAAAATTTCAGACCTACGATGCAGCTTCTTCGCTGCAGCCCGGCCATCGTCGCCATGTGAGGTTTCCCATGGCCCCAACATGAATGCACTCCCGATTGCCGCAAGTGGATCCCTGAAAAACTGTCGAACCCCAGCAACGACAGTCTGGGCTGAGAGGCAGGGCGTGTGCACTCAACGCAGCGTGAAACCTTTGCTGCGCGACGGAGAAGGCCATTGCAATCATGGTCCTTTGCAAGGGTCGCCGGTGGCTCAGCCCCAGGCTTTCGGACCAGGACAGAGCCTCGTGGCCTGACAATCTCGAACTGCGATCAGGTCTTCGCGGGCTGTGAGCCTGGAAGAGAACATGCCCTCCCCACCCCTCGTCCTCGGAATCGAGAGCTAATGGCACAGGGTTATGCAGTGTAAAGTTGGCCAAGCTCCTACTAAATCATGGAGAAGAACAATCCCAAACTCAAACAACACTGACACAAGGCTGGCAGTGCCACAGTAGCAACAGGGCACCTGCTCCGAGGGGTCCCGCAAGCCGCCATCCTGGCTGCGCGTTTCCATCTTCCAACTATCTCGTATACGCTTCACTTCCATGGCGCTCTCATCGCGAGCCTCGCACCGCTCCTTGTGCTTGGTTGCCTGAGTGGGGCTTTGGCTTCGGATGCAAACCAACAGACTTTTTAAACGCCAGTGTGCGAGGACTCGTACTGCAATCCTACTTTCCCGGCAGATGTCTGGATAACAGCTGTGTGAAGCTGCTACTGTACACATCTGATTTGAAGCAAACACCGCTATTGGGTCATATGGCGTCACATGCACAACATGTCAGGCCTCTGGAACACGAAGACCGCCTTTACCGGCCCGGTATCTCGGAGAGCGCAGGCGCCCGTTGATGAATACCCGAACTCCTACGACCTGCGTCGCTTGGTCTCTGGCTTGGGAGGACCGGGGATGCATCATGAGCAGGGCAGGTGGGCAAGCTGGGCAACGAAATCAAACGCTGAGCCAATGCCGCAGGGACAACATACAAGCACTGCACATGGGAACTGGATGGAATACGCTCTCAACAAGAGTCCCGCAGGATATCCTGACAGCTGTTCTTCAGGTCCAACACGCGATTGTTTGAGCCTTTTTGCTGGAATGAAAAAACCTGTTCTGTGGCTAGGAAGGGAAGGTAGAGCCACCTTATGACCCCTTATAAAATTGACACAATTGTGTTCCCTCATTCTTCAAGCCAAGACCGACAGTGATTGCTTGTTTAGGCGCGTCGGTCACCGCATCTCATCCGCAACGTCTCAAGGTGCTCTCGGAGCTCGTCATGAGTCAGTGCTGCCAGCAACCCTGCGTCAATCATGGGAGCCGTTTCCCAGCTAGAAGCTGAGCTTGTTCCAACCTCCATGTCGTGCAACTGGGCCAATTGTAGGCCCAAAAGACCGCTGGCTTCAGTTTGGCAAGCTGCCTCGCCAGCCACTGCTGGATCGGGAGCACATGCCTGATTCAAGACACATCTTAGCCGCCCGATGTGCGCGAGCATATCCCATTGCTCATCATAAATGGAACCACTAAGTTAGGGCCGGCTGTGTTGGTCATCAATAGCTCGCCAAACTACAATGACGGCTCCTTTCCGGTCTGCGTTGACGACCGGGCAAAGCCCCTGTCTCCTCCTCGCCCCCTCTTCACCGCAGCAGCCGCGGCAAACAACCAGAAAAATGATAACAAGGACATGCCAACTCCAAAAACGGTCCAGGCACGCAAACGGAACAGCAGCAGCATCAGCAGCAGCAGCAGCAGCAGTGGAGGCAGTTCTCAGCACCAATCGCGATTGATCTGCGCAAGGCCATGAGTCGGCAGCCCGCAGAAACGCCACACCGGAAGCCAGCACAGCAAGGTGAACAACGAATGCACCGATCGCAGCTCCCTTCACCTTCCAAGTGCACACATAGCAATAAACTTGCAAGAGGGGTTCTCCTGTTGTGTTGAAAACACTAGGTAACGAGGTGCTTTTGCTGCTCTAAACCTTGAAACAAACAAGCTAACATGATTGAAAAAGTCGTTTCAGTTGAGATGATTATCAAGTCTAAGTTGTTCATCGTAGCACAAGACATTCTGCAAACAATGCAAGCAAATACTTAGACAAGTATATTTACTACAATCTCTTCTGGTAATTTTGTTATGATCTGAAACATCGGTTTATGGACAAGACACGTTCTTCAAAGGTCTCTCATAGGGCAGAATCATCATCTTTCTTTCCCAGGCGCTTAGATCTCGTGAGCAAAGATCTGATAATAGCAAACTCGCCCGCTAAATCTCTTCTTAAGTAACAACAACAAAATACAGCTCAAAACCCAACCTCGGACATTTTCCCCGCCAGCAGCGACAGCCGAAGCACCTCGACTGAATGGTCATTGTCGCAGAGTCTACCAGAACTACAAGCAGCATCCGTGTGGTCACTTGCCACGTACTGCTCCATGCTGAAAGCTCGGGCTTTGAATATTTCCCTCATCGTCACTGACACAAGGTACAGTTTGCACTGAAGCCACTGTTCGACTGTTTAAGGCTTAGTAAAAACCCAAAGCCAGATCAAAAAACAGAACACAGTGCCGCACACGTACAACTTCGCAATGCAGATCACGATGGCTGGTTTCGTGCAACTACAGCATGCCTTGCCAAAGTGAAGTTGCCACCGGCGGCCCAGCCAAGCAAAAGCTTGACAGTCAAATTTAACCTCATCATGCTGAACTGTTGAGCCAGTATGGAAATTCACTCAGCCAGATCATCTCGGCATGATTCCGGGGCCAGCCCTGGCACGCGAGTGCATCGGTCTGAGGCTCTGGGCCTACATGCACGTTCTCACACTTCTCACCTTGCTCCATTGAGAAGGCTCCTGCCTCATCTTCGAGGAATTGGCACGAAGTGCAATGTAAAAAACATAGCCAATTCCTGCAGCAGCATCCCGGAAGATGAATACACACCGCACCAGACACACTGCGACAAGTGCAATCTCTGCTGTCCTGCCTGCGCGAAGCCAAAGCTGCAGAGCTCTAAGCAGGCTCCGTTGTCGGAATGCCTGCGATTGATCCGTAGTGGTGAGATACTGTCAAGTTCGGATGTCGAAGACCACTAAGAGAGACATGCTGGTGCCTGGCATCGGCAATGGCCGTCGCAGCAGCAACACCTGGCTACAAAGTAATCAAGCAGCAAAACAGATGGATAGTCAGAACGGTGCGGAATGCAGGAGAAGAGGTCTACTTGCTGTGAAAGCCATGATGCAAACACGCAGTGGGTCTGGCTTCCTCATGCGCATTGCCACCCCCTGCTTCCAAGGTCGCCGGGAGGTCGTGCATCTCGGGTTTGTGAAACTCATAGTGAACCCATCCTCCAAAAGATTAAAGACCAGCAGCCACACTTCGAACTCTATGCAAGGTCACTCTATGGCGTCAGCTGTCCTCTGCTTCCTTGCACCCCGAGACTGCGCCACTCTTGTTCCTGCGTCCACTGCTGCAACGACAGACAGTCGCGGGACACCAGCAGGTGATAGCTAGCAATTGACTGCCGAATTGTAGAGTACCTCGAGAAGCCGCTGGCCACCTTGCGTTAGGTGCACGAGTCTCGCTGCCACGTCCTCGCATCCACCGACTGTGTCGCGAGATGCTGGGAGCTCACGGCTAATGATAGCAACCGTGTGAGCACACATCCTCCTTGGACCTTTGCAGATAGCACCAGATGCGCGCCACCATCGAGAACCCCTAGACTGGTTGGCATCATGTTGAACGATCCAGTCACGGTCCTTCGGGAGAAGGACGTGGCGATACTCAAATTGCTGGTCCGCATACTTTTCCTTGGAATCCGTGTCATTATTTCGTGGCTTCCGTCGGTGGCCACAAGACTCAGCAAACGAAGTCGCTAAGTGCACCAGCCCTTGTTGAGATGCACCTTGCTGAACCCAGGCACTGAGTAGCAAATTGAGTCTGGAAAGCCTGGCATGTTGCTGTAGCCAAGCAGACCTGAGGCGTCCAAGCCAGCAAACTCCAGATGACCGCGGGCAGTGCTGGGAGTACGGTGAAGGAGGAGACCAAGGCCTTGGCAAGTGTGGTGCCTTGTTTGGCGCACGCTCGAGCCGGAAAACGACCAGCAACGTCGACAGAGGATAGCAAAGCGTCGTGCCAGGGCTCCAAGCCAAATGTGCGTCAAGAATCACCGAACATCCTGATTTCTGCACTCCTTGCTCCGATCGTCAGCAGACCTGATTCTGCTTTGCAGACTCGGATCCGCAGGGGAGTCGTGAGGAGAAAAAACCCAAAGGAAGCAATGCACGAGCTAGACTGAGAGGCATGGTTGAAGCAATGATGTCAACACAGCAACAGACAGCTTACCATGAAAGTGCAAGCAAGCAATGTTATGAATCATTGCGTGAACCAGCCGCTGCTGCCGTCCGGGCTTTGATGGCTACTTTAGTTGTGAAACGACAGACAGCAGTGAAGACGACTTTAACACGAATTTGCCGTAGCCAAGTGAGGATCGATGGACAAGTTCGCCACAGCAGGTGGGACAGGTAGGATGCACAATCCGGAGGTCACGTGGGAATGCTACCCCATGCATTCATGTGGAGCAATACTCCGCCATACTCGCCTCCGAGGATTGCGGGGAGGGGGTTGCGCCTTTATTGGCTGCTCACCGTGCTGGCTGGGTTTGGTGTGGGCATGATGGGTTGCTTCGGCAAGGTACCGTGCAACCACTGGGGCTCAGAGGCGCGGGGCACAACCTGCTGTTGGATTCGCGTGGCGAGGTTTCAGACACCTGTACCCAAGAGAGCCTCGAGGCCGCACCGTTGCTTCTGGTCGAGGGCTCTTCTAACCGTCGTGATCTGCAGCACTGGCACGCAATAATTAATCAAAACATCCACGGACAAATTGTTCTCGTTAAGAACAGAAGTGCAACACTAACGAGGTGGGGAAGACACAGGTGGTCAACCAAAAACTCCCGACGGTGTATGCACTTGTCACCGATTTCGGCATCGATGCGAAAGAGTAGTTCATAATTTCGCGACCGAACATCTCCGCCGGGATCGTTCTGTGCAACAGCGCACCGAAAGTGTCGGCCCTCTCGCCATGCGCAGGAACATAACAAGCAGCTCAGCCGGCTTCGTCGTGCGACAGGGATCTGGGACAGATCAGGGCTCACCCGGGATCTCGAGGAGGAAACGGTCAAAGTGCTTTTTTTCCGGCACAGGCAGTCGCTAGAACCATGCCTGGGCTCGGCAAGGGCGATGGACGGCAGAGCGCATTCGAGTAGCTCAGACTTCACGGTGGAGGCCCGGCGGCGTGGTCATGGTGGACAGCAATGCCGGCCGACAGGGAAATCCCGTGAACGGTTGCAGAGCATTCCTTGCTTAGCCCGCCCTGCTTTGAAAAGAGGGGTGGAAGTTGAAGTTGATGCCGGCAGCAGCGCACTTCTGCGCCGTGTCGGGCTGAGTGCGTTTGAGCTCTGACTACGCCACTACGCAGCAGCCGCTGTGGCGGGGTTTCTGCAGCTAGCACCCCAGTGGCAGGGACCCAAAGCATTGATGACAGCCGTGTCCAAAGCTACCGGTTGGTGGCTGTGCTGCCGCGTGTTCATCGGATAGCCGCTTCAAGAGGTTGCGAAGGATGGTGCACTGTCAAGCTCGCACCCATGTATCAGGCCAGGCTCCTGGCAAATACGTTCACGCATAAGAGTTTTCTTTTTCTATTCAGGGCCGAAACGGCCGAAAAAGCTGGAGAGCTGGATTGTTTGAGTGTCGCTGAATGATTTGTTCCGGTGCGGCACAGGCGGTGCACAACACCGTTCTGGCCGAAGAGCACATGCACTTATGGATGTCAGCCTTGTTGCACCTTTACTTTGCAAATTGAGCTGTGCAGGCTGGGTTTGAGAGAGAGGCTAAGGCAGCTCAAATCACCGGGAGGACAACAGCGGGTTGTGGCATAACAAGAAGGAGACTATGTCGATGAAAGCAAGGCAGGAAGGCAGGCTGCAATGAAAAGGGGGCCACGCGAAATGCCGAGCCCGGCTTAAGGCAGCAGCGGCAGCCGCCGGGGCTCCTGGGGCTCCAGGGCACATTCCACGGCTCAAGGTGGTCCGAGTCCTTTGGCGCTTGTGGCCAGGTGATCCGAGATTGGAAAGCTCTGGACATTCTGAAGCCGTGCTGTTGGTATTCAGCTTTCTTCGCTCCTCGTCTTGGCTTCGCTTTCCAATTTCATGGAATTTTCCGTAATTGAAAACCAGGATGGCTTCACTTCTTGTCCTTGGCAGGGTTGCTAAACCTCCAGCCTAAACAGCCCGACCACCGAAAACTGGCTCGGTATCTCGACCGCGGCGGGTTAGCAGTGCTTCACACAGCAGTAAAGGCTCTGCTGCCTGGGTGCTCACGTCAAGCACGTGGCACAACTCGAGAAGCTCCAACACATTGGCTGAGTGTCTTGGGCTTCAAACCTCAGCATTTCGACGCTTCGCCACTTCGCTTCAAGGACGAAAAGGTCGGGTGCCGCGCACGTCTCTGTGCAATGCATCGGGTTTCAATTCCTCAAGCACTGCCGTGGCCTAGCTGCGCGACAGAAGCGGCTCCATGCCGAGGCTGCCACAGTGATGTAGCTGCAGGCATCATTTCGCCGTACCACCTCCAATGTGTAGTGTAGTGCCACTGCCAAGCTCAAAGGTATGCTGAACTCTTGGCCGGAACATCACGAAACTTTTCGAATGGAATTATCGTCTCAACTCCAAGAGCTGCTCAGCGGGGACCACCTCGAGCCGAGTTCCCCTCAGAATCAAGGCTTGTCGCAAAGCTCTGGACGGCACAAACCGGGTCCACACATACCGGTATGCTCTTGGTATCCGGCATGCCTACGTCCTCATCTGAAGCCTGGCAAACTGGCAAGCAGCTTCAGTGGGACAGGTTGAGCAAAACGGATGCGGCCTGAGGCACGATGACCCGGCCAGACTGCTGTCGCCTCGAAGAAACCGAAACCGGTTCTCAAGGTTCAGACGTGACGAAGCCCACATCTTAGAGGCCGATGAGTGCAGTGCTCACGCTCCTCCTCCGAGATGATCCTGACCTCGGGCAGCCAACTTTCAGAGCTCGTCCAGGTCGGTCGTTCTGCCTCAGATCTGCTACCAAGGAGCCACCCACTTCTTGTCCTCTTCTTCCAGCCTGGGAGACATCAGACCGACTGCGATGCCACCCGAAGACCTTGAAAAGCCTTCTAGATGCCATCCCGGAGCAAGAGTGCGCATTCCAAGCTTGGCATACTGCTGACCAACACTGCGCTGTGCAGGGGATTGAGCCGTCGATCTACGTTTTGCTGAGTTGTGCAATTGATTGTGCCACCTCCGCCGAAACGTGTCCCACATGCAGATGGAATGACCCGGGTCGTAGACAGGTGCTTGCCTTCCTCTGACATCACCCGAGCATGTGGAGTGTGCCAGGGTGCTACTGAAGAACTACATGATGAAGTGAACAGAATCACGACATGCGCGCGTGTATGCGCGGCTACTCCGTGTGTCCATGCGTGGCAGGTTATTCATAAGGGATCCACTCCGTGGAATTGTCATGGCTGCTCACACGACCGCCATCCTACACGACATCGCTGCTACCGGGTACGAGTACTTAGTGGCAGAGTAACATAGCTCTCGCTCCACCAATTCACGTCCCTTGTGCCCAACTGCGGCCAAGCTGCTGGGTCTGCATAGTCTGTGCGGTTTCCAGCGTAACCTGACGCTGCACTGCCCGCATTGCATCCTCCTGACCATTCCAGCAACATGCCAACGTAACCTCCCTCTCCCTCTCGCTGCAACTTGCTGCCTTGGGGGTCCACTCTAGGACACGAAGGGGCCGACGGCCCCTTTCCGGCATGTCATTTGCTCCGCTTCTTAAGGCTTAGGGGCTTAGCCCTTCGCCGAAGCCACAAAGGCTTCCGTGGGATTCTATGAGCTTTCAGCAAACTCACATGGACAGTCGACACACTACAGCGTGAAAGTTGCTCCTCGATCGGCTCTGCCGATCGTTGGCTGGGTGTGACCTGAGCACTTCGAGTCTAGCCGGGCAAAGTCTGCCTGAAACCACAGCCACGGCCGCGAGGCTCTAGTCGAAACGAGAAGATACAAACGAATTGCTGGCTCGTTGACGCACAAGCAACAGCCGAACGAAACACGAAATTTCATCGCACAAGCATCTTGTTCCTGACGTTTGTCCATGCTGAACCGCATTGTGTGGGCACGTGCCAGCCCACTGACACGAGATGTGATTGCTCGACAACTTGGCCATGTCCACACATGCTGCGACCATGTCCAAGAAAGCCTATGCGCACCTAAGTGTTTCGAGCAAGTGTATGGACCCCGGACGAACCAGTAACCCCCCCAGCCCAGAACCCAATCAACTAACACAAGCCACGCAGAAAACTTCAATAAAACTCATGCAAAAACTTGAAACCGAGCGGCTTGCCGAACCTGGATCCTACGGCTTGTGCAGAAGCATAGCCCAGGACTACACTGACTTTCTCGGGAGCACACGTCTACAGTTGCACTGGCGACGTCCAAGCGCGACCTGCATTGAGACATAAGTCACGGCATTGTCAACACCATCAACTTTCAACACATGACCGCCGAAGAACTTGTCACATCACACCGCCCGTGCCTCCAGCTGTCAATCCCTTTCTCCAAGGCTTCGGTGTCTGAATTGGCTTCCGTCCAAGAAGACCACCTGTTCTCTGCTTCTCCGCTGCTCAGAGTGCCTCGGGCTGTCTTCGCGCCTTGATGGAGTCTTGGATCCAGAGAGACGAGGGACGAGCCCCTCCTTGAGAATGGAGGTCGCCGTGACAAACTCTATCCGATCCCAGAATCTGATGCGTTGAAACGAACTGTGGCCTTCTGCCAGAGCGGCATCTTTTCTGGCCTGGCCGGGCTCAGCATACGGGGTGACGCCCAGCTCTTGCCACGAGTTCACAGCTGTCGAAGGGTGGCAGTAGCGCGGGAAAATGTCGACAACCTGCCCGGAAGTATCATGCAGCATACTGGTTGCTGGATGGAGGGAAGACCACTGACAGCAGCGAAAGGCTGCAAAAGACGACATAGCCAAGAGGGTCGAATAAGACTCGCTGCAGAGCACAGGGTCAAAACTGGCCATACAAGGAATGAGCAAGAATAACCGGCAGTCAATGGGTGCACAGGCTCCGGTGAGATCCGCGGGATTTGACTCCAGCCACAAGCAAGTTTTGGTACTCCTTCAATAACTGACCAAAGTGCGGGGTAACGAACTGCAGGACATCAGGTGATGCTCCAGGTGATGTCCCTTGGTTGACTGAGTTTCGCACTGATCCCGAAGCCAAACCGGCAGCTGCAGCCTCCAATGCTGCCTGCCACGGGCTGCCACTCTGCCCTTTGCCTCCCACCCTCTCCCGGACACCAAATCGAGACAGAACAGAGATACCTACCACCTCTACTCTCGGAAGCCCACCACTGCAGTGACGGCAAGGACTCCTTGGGTTGTGTGTCACTAAGCTCCAGGCTTCCAGGTTGTCAGGCTCAGCTGCGATCGGCAAGTCGAAAAACTCCTCCCATTCTGGATCCAAGTTCCTGAGTCGGCTACATTCTGCACGAGTATGGCAGGCAGGTACGGCCAGCATTGGCACAACAGGATTCAGGTTTCGGAGACGTTCTTCAGCGTCCGCTTTACGGAAGCTCACAATGTCCTGTGTGCGAGGTCATCAGGAATCTCATAAGGAATCGATGAACTATCTGATTTCGCACGTCTGCCGGTTGTCGCCATGATGTAGGTATCAGCAGAGGGTGCAATAGTCGCATCTGCTGCTACAAACGCACTGCAGCTGCCCGTCGACTTTGTTATCTGAAGATCCCGCGGCACTTGCCAAGGCCGTGGCCGAACCTTGACACTGCTGACTTGGCGATGGCACAGCAGCCCTGTGGCAGTCTCGGCACAGGCCTCAGTACTTTTGAGCTTGAATTTAGGCTCCAGGCTGCAGCTTGCATTTCTGTCGCTGAGGAGCAGTGATTTCGCACATTGGGTCCGAAGTGGTCCTAGCAAGCGCGGAGATGTAGGAACTGTAGGTGGGACGTGTTGCTGCTTGCTGCTCGCATGTGTGTTTTTGCCATGTCTCGCGAGCACGTCTTGCTGCTACTGTTGAAAGGGCAAGCAGCTTTTTTTCAACTTCGCCGTCGTCGAGTCGCGGTGAGTCGCTGCACTGTGGCTGCACTCCATCACTCTCTCAGCAGGAGCTTGAAGACGATGCATCCGAAGTCAATAGAGCCATCTTTGCAGCTGCCTGGCACTCCAAAAGCTGCAGGAAGGTCTCTCTTTGTGGACGTATGGCTTCTGTGATTTGGAATTGAAGAGATCAACTACATACTGCGAGGCCACTAGACGAACTCCAGGGGTGAAGCGGCCGGTGGACCCTGTGCAAGGGAGCCCTTTCCCCTTCCCCAGTGGCCCAGCCCGGACTCGCTTGACCTGCCAAGTACCTGATGGGAAAGGATTCAGAGCTCTGCGGGGATCTGGCCCCTGGGCCTAAGGCCCAACAAAGAGACCGCTCTGCATCGTTCTCTTGTAAAACCTGTTGTTCCCCAAATTTCGTGCCTTGACGGTCTTCTGCTTCTTCTCTTGCTGCTTCACCTGCGTCTACGTTATTTTCCAGGCGCGGCACACTGTCTCGGTTGGCTTGTTCGCCGTGACACGGGGGAGGAGCTTTTTGAAGATGAACTTGATTCTTCCCAAGCAAACTTGGCACCATCGGGGATGTCCACCTCTTCCTCCTGGTCCTAGCCACGTGGTGGAAGCTCTCGAAGCGTGCAAACATGCACGTGCCAAAACACACGTGTTAGCACGGCGAGTGCATTTCCTTCGGCGGAGCTGCCGGCGGTGGTGGAGTCGGCACCTGCACGCACTGCAATGCACCGGTCTGGTAAAGTCCGGATGAAGCCGCCTTCGGCATCTCCTCAGACGACTTGCGCTTGGTCTTGGCAGAGGCCTTGGTTTTCTTGTCCTTCTTCTTGTCCTGGAGCTGGTGCACTGCTTGGCAGGCCATGGCTTAAATTTTTGAATTAGATCCACTTCAGCGACAGCCTTCTTTTTCTTCTGCTTCTTGTCTTTCTTGTCCTTCTTGGACTTCTTCTTCTCCCTAGCGACAGCAAGGGTGCGGTGCTACTTGTCGTGGTGAAAGTCCAGGAATTCGCCTGGCAGCTTTCTTGGCGGCCTTTTCGATCTTTTTGAGCTTTTCGGCTTCGCGGTGCCTGGGACTTGCAACATGGCGCACGGTGGACGGACAAGGGTCGTGTTCGTTTGCCTGCGCCAAGGCTCTCAATCCCAGCAACTGCAGCTTCTGATGCCACGACAGACCAGTCCACTCTGTACGATTTTTCCTTGGCTGCATCGATACGGAGATCCAAGTACGGCTTCCAGTGCTGGCCAGCACTAGCCGCCACTAGCCGCTAAGTCACGCTGACGCCGTGGTAGTCGCCACCCGTCACGGATGACACCGACAGCCTCTTGGTGCCGTACAGCTCAGTCATAAGCTTGCCTCGGCCCGCAACAGAGCAAGACTAATGCTGAAGCTTCGCGTTTGTCGAGGGAACCAGGAGGCTTTCAGGATTCCGCACCCACTACATGAATGCGACCAAGGCGACTTATGACCCTTTCTTGATCTGCCTTTTGGCAGCACTCCATCTGAGCAAAGACCCCTGGCAGAAGCACGGGCCAAGCGCAAAGCTGCCTGTCCAACCAGCGATTCTTCGGGCCTCGAGTCGGTGACCAACACAGAGAACATGTCTTCAGGCTTGCCGAACACCAGTCCTTGGCGACCATTTTGCTCGTATGGTTTTAGCCTATCGCTGGTCAATTTCCTAAACTGATGGACTGCCAGGAGTCCGTAACGTACTGAGAGAAGTGAGCCAAGTCCCGGAAGCTGTTCACTTTCTTGTCAAAGTTGTCCTTACATGGGTCATCCTGTCGCTTGCTGCGGTTGACTCTCAACAGACACCTTTACTTACAGTTAGGCCCCGCTAGCGAGCAACTCCAACTCAAAGCAGCTCCCTTTCCCGCTGGTACGCGTGAGAAAACACTCGAGCCACGGGACGGCATAGCAAAGAAATGAAGCGTCGGCATCGCGGCGAAAGGCATCAACCAGGCCTTCTGGCTTGTACAGAGGCAGGTGGCTACCTTCACCTGAGCAGGGCTGTCGCGGAAGAACAAGTCTAGTTGCTCCCATGCGTGGCCTGTCAATGCCTGTCATAATCAAGAAATAATCGATGTGCATTCTGCCACTGCGCCTGTCCAGCTCTTGACGCGCAGGGTATCTTTGGAGCTGGCGAATTCGATCTCCACTTGGATGGGCAGCCGAGCAGAATCGACCCGCAGGAGTGCGCAAACCAGTTCTCCATACCTCAGAGTCACGCAGAAACGCGATTCTGCATGGTTGGGCCTCTTGAGTCTTCACTTTGGGAAAAGTTCCAAGTGACCTTGATTGGGGGAGCTGCAAACATCTACCAACGAGGTTGCGCAGGAAGTCGCTGGTCACGGGCATCCGCGTTCAGCGAAATGCAAAAGCGGGCATGGAAGAGCTCTACTCGAGTATCGTTGCGTGGGTTGCAAGAAAATGGGCACGTTGTGTTGTAGACTTTCTGCTTGAAGGCGAAGCGCAACAATGCGCAACAGCAGGATCGGGACTCCACTTGACAAATGCGGGATCTCAGATCAGGGACTTTAGTCCCTGGAGCTGGCTGGCTTGGACTTCTGGAACAGATAAGGCACTGCCCGAACTCGCGCCGCAAAGCCCGAAGCCCCAGGGCCTGAACAGCGCGCATGGTATGGGCACTACATATTTACATGCACGCTCGAGAGTCCCATGATCTTGTTAAAGCTTTGGTGCTAGTCTTGCCCGTAGACAGTGCAAGCACAAAGGTGCTTCGCTCAGGAGGTTTCCACTTGGTTTTTGCAACGTAGATGCCTCGTGCCCTCTCCACGCACAACTCAGATGACCACATGGTCTGTGCAACGGCCGAGACTGCACGATCTTCATGAAGAAGTGGGAATTCGTTCAAATACGTAGCAAAGCCAGAGGATGCAGACTGTTGACAGGGCAAACCTAAACCCAAAACCTAATGCCCAAATCGCAAAACCAAAAATTCAATTTGTAAATCCAACAATCAAAATTGTAACCACTCTGACTGTGCAGCACCCTAAACCCCAATATTCTGTATCCTGCCATATCTTATCTACCAGAAAAGGTGTGCTTCCACTCAGCCCGCCTCTGCACCCTCCATAACCCGGAATTGGACCCGGGGCTTGCCAGGCGCCATGGCATTCCATGAAGGCCATGAAGCAGAGATGCAAAGACTCTTTGACAGTTCTGCAAATGCGGAGCAAGGCTGAGCTTGTCCTTCAAGGAGATGGATGTCTCTTTGCTGTGTGCACCGGATGCCGCTACGGGCCTAAGGGCCTCAACGCGCATCACCTCAAAGCCACGATGATCAGTCAACCACCATTACCTGGTTCTTGTTGGGTGGTTTCAGTGCTCGGTCGGGACAACCTTCCCGGTCCAGGCTGTCATGACTCTTGGCGGAAGTCCTCAGCTGCATCTTGTCCTGCCTTGGGAGATGCTGCGCCTCGGCTGTGGTGTTGTCACTGGAGTCGGTTCCAATGCTCAGGCGATTGGTGGTCTGCTCTCCGAAGATTTGGAGTAATTAATAATTAGCTACGCCCCAGAGTGGGGCAGTGCTCTGGCATCGTCAGTGTATCCAACCGAAGCTTCAAAACCTTCCGTGGCGAACCCCAAGCAGGCAGCACAAGGGCAGGAGTGTTTGGAGGCTGCAGAAGGCTCCCAGCTGGAGTGCAAACCGCTGCTTCCCATATCAGTCGCCCAGCAAATTAAAGCACACTTCTTTCACACTCACTATGAGGACAAGCAGCTCGTTTGAGATGCACTCTCCAAGAACCGATCAGCCTGGACTTTCGAGGATATGGCCTGGACGTTGGGGACCATGAAACAGCTCCATCTTGGACTCGCACGTACAACACTTAGGGAGTGTGAGGCCTCCAGGTTATCGCGTAAGTCAGAGTCGCTGAGCCACGGAAGCCATAATCTCCAACCACCTCAAGCTCTCAAGGTCTTGCCCACAGCCTGCAGTGGCTGCCGACGGTGACGACCGGGCTTCTAGCATGGTTGCCGTCCTTTGTGCTCAGATCTGCAGTTGTCTCTGGAGTTTCCTGGCGCTCGTCAGAGTTCAAAGGCGTTGGACTAGCGACCTGATGGGCAAAGCTGGACCTCAACCGGCACCGTCAGTCTGCCAATGAAATCGTTCTCAGACCTGGCGACGCCAGGTCATTACTTTCCAGCTTCGGGCTTTCACCTGTCGCGCGAGGGCTAAGGCTACAGGCTTGGACTTGTTTCTGCTAGCTGCTACGACGCTTCCGGGGTGGTACCGAGTAGCGAACTGCCGTCCGTCTGACTGTGGCACAACACACACGACACCTGTGCGCATTGCACTATTTGCAATGCTTGGTTTGTGGGTGCTTCCGACATCACGAGCGTGCTTCAACGGGGTTGCTGGATGCCTTGTTCAACGCCTGTCAGTCTGCAGAGGCCGCATGGCATGCATGAAAATAACAGGACAACAAGAAAGGGCTCCGGCTACCTTTTTCTCGCTCCAAGAAGTAACTCGAAGCGAACTTCTCTGGAGCTAGCTGTGCCTCTCTGGAACTGCCACAACACGAGCTGTGCTCTTGGACAGCGGCATTGAGTCAAAGTCGCAGAGCTTGAAAGTGATGATGGACCACCTGACAAGAAGGACGGGCTTCTGTAGGAAACGATGGAAGATTGCTGATTCGAGTAAACAGCGACATTTGTGGAATGGGCAGCCTCGTGGTGCAGCTGAACCTGTGCTTGTAAGCTCTTGCTGCTTCCCAAGCGAGTCGATCCTTAGCTCGTCTTGAGCCCAAGCTGGCAGATCCAAAGCAAATCTCGAGTCACTCTGGGCAACAAAACTCTCTTTCTAAACGCGTTAAGTGCGCCTGTCCCCCCTCAAGTGTTAAGCGGCTTCCGGCGTTAGGGCAAAATCTACAACCTTGGGTCTGCGTTGTCCTGTCTTGTGGCATGCTCGCTCTGCATCCTACTCCGATCTGGCTCCAGAACCATTCGGGGGGTGCGACACCGCTGAAGGTGGACCATTTGCGAACAGCTCACTCTGTGTTAAGAGACTCTGGTCTTACAACACACAGGCGGCGGAAAGTGGCAGCTCGACCGTGATTGCCAACTCGTGCATATGCACCCTATTGCATCCTTCACCACGGCCCTGCTGGAAGGAACGATGCTGAAAATGGAGCATGCAGGTGTCTTCAATGAAACATGTGTGTTTTTCGGCTCCCGCGGGAAACATGCGTTCAAATTTTCTGTTTTAGAGGAAAAGGCCGCCGCCATGGTGCTCCGAAACGAAGAGGATAATTAACAAGACATCATCATCATCATCAAGCAAGAGGACTGTGAACTATGACTATGCCACTATGCCTGTTTGTGGTGTCCATTGCGGCAGCTGCCGCACGCGCATCACGCCCCATTCATGCAGACCCCTTCGTGCACATTGGAAGCTTCCCCAACACACACACACAGACACACACTCAAAGCTCTGCCTGAATCACAAGTACTGACATGCCAAGCGCATGCGACCCTCGTTCAACAGCCTGGCTCGTTCATCGACTCTCGGTCATCGGTCAGGACATGTCGCGGTCCTGCTTGAGCATAGAGCTCTTTTCGAGATCTCCCAAAAGCTGTACACAGAGGCATCGCGAACTTTGTTCGTGGAGAGGTGGCCCTGCAAGGTCTCTGTCTTCACAGATCGGCGCTGAGATGTAGCTCGCTGTAGTTAGCGGGCGTGTCGATGTGACACATCTCAACAGAAGTCTTCACTTGAGGACAGGTGGTATGGTTCCGCTGGCATGGTTGTCTTCAGAGTTTCCGGACATGAGACTCAGACTTGGCAAACAAAAGCTACAACCTACTTTGAGCTAGACATGCAAAATCAGGCGTTACTCAAACCCAAGTCTTCGAGACAGAGAGTAAAGAAGAGGGAAAAAATAACAATAACAACATGTAGTACTGTCGCCCTGCGTGTGCGCGCCCGTAGCAAGGTGGTTACTGCTTACCGGAAAGCCAACAACGGTGCGCCTGTGGGGTGTTCCCTTACAGGATGGAGCCCGCCACAGGCCCAGACAGGAGCAAACAGGCATCCGAAGAGAGCGAATAGACAATTGAGCCTTCTGAGGACGTGGCAACGCCGCCCATGTAATATCTCCAGAACTCACCTCTGTCATGCTGGTCCTGACAGCATGCTGCGCCAATGCAGGTCTAAATTGGATAATGTGCGTGACAAGCTGAAAGAGATGTTGGAACAACCCGTAGCAAAAGATTACCCAAGCCTTCTCACTCAAAAGACTACCCAAGCCTTCTCACTCAGAAGCATGTGCTTGTCCATGGTGTTGAGTTCAGAACGTCCCCAGTCCTCGATGAGAGTGAATGCTCAGCGCTTCAAGTGTTGGTCCGCGTCCGCTTCGGCAGTTTCTCACAAGGCTCAACCCTCCACAATCCAGCAAAAGGATCCTGCAAAAGAAACGTTGTGGCAATCTTGTGGTCTGTTGACCCTAAACTTGCCTGGTCTGGTGCATCAATGCTTGGAGCCCAGCAAATGTGTGGACTTGTGTTGACTTTCGGACTTCCTCCTTGGCGCAGAAGCTGTCTCCGTCTGCCCCGCCGGTCCGTTCTGTGAAGGACACACTGAGGCTTGTGCTTCCCCGGCGGACCGAGAAGGCAAGCGGCCGCAGTCGAAGCCGAGGCCAACAGAGCTACCGATCCTGGGAGCAAAACGAGGATCTCGCCTACTCGTTTAGGTCTGTCCGACAGGCTCCCCGGCCACTTCTGTGGCACTGGTGATCGCCTGCACCTTGGGGGCGAATCTAAGGGCGAGGTTCTGATTCTAGGCCCGAAGTCTCGAGCGCCGAGCGCGACAGACAGTCCGGCAAGCTGACGAACTACTTCGTGGGCCACCAACTCGGCAACCTTGGGCTTCAGGCTTTTGTCGTGCAGACGTTGCTCAGATAAGACACCGCTGAATCAAAATAACTACCAACTGGACAGCTTTCTCGCTCTGGCCTCGGTCGTGCACAGCTGATGATCCAAACTGGCATCGTCGATGTCCTGTGCAGCCGGTACAGTACGTCGTCAACGGCCCTCCGGAACCCCCGTGAGCAAAACGAGGATCTGGGCACCTGGCAACTGGCTCCTGGTGCACATCCCAAAAATGCACCAGCATTTCAGCCTTAGGCGAGTGAGGGAGTCTGAGACGTGCACAGACTCATAGCACTCCGCAAGAGATCATATCTGTGAGCTTCCGTGACGGTGCTAGAAGCAGCTGTTGCCATGTGTGGCATCATGCAGCGTCGGTATTCCTCGACGGCAGGTAAGAATCAAGATGTCGCGTCAACACCGCCAACAAGACGTCCACCGATCTTCAGGAGTGAAGGTTGCACCCAATGTTTTGAACACCAACAACACTCAACCAAATGCAGAAGAAGTGCAGTCTTGAAGAGGAGGAAACTTAGGGCCGTGGTGGCAAGAATACTTGCAGCTCATCAAGCAGGCTCAAGCCCTGTACTGCTGTCATTCGCTGGAGCATCACTCGAAGGGCCTGCGTGTCGGAGTCTTTGGAGTGGCGAATACTTAGGACTTAGGACAACTCTCAACTGATGTGCCCTGTTCTCGGCACCTTCTTCGCCATTTTGGCATTGCCAGTCATCCCAATGTCAAGCAAGGGGTCCTGCCAAGATCTGCTAAGCTCCACCCTTTCAAGTGCCCCCAGCACGAGGGAAACGATCAAGAGCCGACCCCCGGAACGGAATGTGCATTGCAAGGCATTGCAAGTTTCGAGGCCAGTCCATTGATTCCAACGCAGGCGGTCGCCCATCGAAGCCCTGGCAGTTGACACGACATGAGCTGTATGACGATAACCCCAGCGCCGTGTGATCCTCACAGCTCAGGCCTCTAGTCGAAAGCCCTCGCAACTGGAGTTGGTAATGCCATCCTCAGATGGTTGGGCAGATGTGATCTCGATTTCGGTTTTCCGGCAGCGAGGCTTGCCGAAGAAGCTCCACACGCAAATGACTCCCGAAGCGCCTTTCGTGCTCCGGCAGGTCATCGTGTAACACTGCACGAACCCGCTGTTGCAACCGGAGGTACTGCTGACACTGGGCGTCTCGCCAGTAACAGCTGCTGCTGTGGCCAATTGCGAATTCAGGTTGGAAATTGAACGAGTGCAGAGCAGGCAGTGTCTGCCGTGACCCATCGCACATCGTGCAAACGAGGAATGCCCTGCGATTTGTACACTCCAAGGCCCCCAAATCCAACTCATCGAATCCGCAAGGTCATGAAGGTCATGATGGGTCCATCGCCCTGCGCAGGCAAAGTTTCTAAGGCAGTGAGTTCACTGATCCTGCGCCGCCTGTGGCAAATCGATACTACCAGTACTTGAATATACTACCGAGCACCTCCCCAGCCACAGGGTGCTCGTAACTCGGCCTTTTTGTGACGGCTCCGCAAGCCCTAGCTTTCCCAATTCAGGGATGCATAGGGGCTCGTCTGAGCTGACTGGTGAGACTTGCGACACTTGCATGACTAAGCGTCCAGCTTACAGGGCAACTACGATTCTGATGGTGCGCATGCCCATGGGGCGTCTTCCTGCAAACCTTGCTTGATGTTTTCAAGCTTGGTACATGCATCTGTTAGCTGCTCTGTCAAGTTCGGGATCCGGGAAATATCTCCAGCCAGTGACTGCTGTGAGACGACCTGTAGCAACTGCCGCCAGAATTTGTCCACTCTACGGAATGTTTGGATCTCGGCCGGCATCTGCCGGTAGATGTCTCTGCCGGTAAAGAATGGCTCCAAATGCTTCCACAAAGTCTGCAGCACGACCAAACGCTCCAAAATTCCGAACATGCGGCCCAGCCACTCCTCCCAATCCTGTAGCCTTGGCAACAGAGCCTGGACATGCGAGGACCTCAACATCTCGCCGGTTCGCGACTGATGATCTCTCACCACAGCTTGCAGCTCCTCCAAGCATCTCTTCGAGACAACGAAGGTTCCATTGCTGGGCTCAAGATCAAACCGAAGACCTCGCCATTCTTCCTCCATCGTGTCCATTCCGAGCTCTATCGCATGTTCCTTGGTTGCGCCGTCGCTCAACTCTTGCAGCTCCTCAGTGTAGTCGCCAAGCTCCATTTCAATAGCCTTGGTCAGCGTGAAGCTGTTGTCCGGTTCCAGGGGAAAGCCGATGATGCTGGAAATCTGCTCCCAGTGGCGAGCTTGCAGGCACCGGTTGCACAATGAATAGAGCAGCTTAAGGTGACTGTCGTGCATGACAGCAGCTTGCGAACTCAGCTGCTGAGCCACCAGTACTGGCATAGGCAGCACCTTGTCTTTGTCATCCTCGTCATCATCAACGGTCTTCAACTGAATGTTTAAGGCCATCTCATCAGGGTAAACGCGGCCGCCGCCAGCAAGAAACACCTCTCGCATTCGCGCGGCCTCCTTTCTCATTCCCCGAACTTCGACTTCAACCTTTGCAGGATCCAAACTGAAAAGGGGGCCTTTGAGCCAGGCTCTCATACTGCGATCCATGTTGTAAGCCAGAGTCCAGAGCGAATGGTAAGGCTCAAGGGCCTGTTCGCCACGCTTCAGCTGCTCGAAAGGGCTCCTTACTTCCCAGCCAAAGCGCCTCTCTTTCGCATTCAGCTTCTCAGCCTCAATATGGGCCTTGCTAAAGTTGTTTTTTAGTGCTTGAATTCGCTCTAGATATTCGTCGACCTGCCGCAGATTCCCACAGTCCTTGAACTGCTCCACTTGCGCGTTGTATCCTTCCAGGTCCTCCAAGAATTTGTTCCGCTGCTCTTTGAACTTACTTTCGAGAGCTTCGCGCTCTCGCTTCAAATTCACCTCGCGCTCGCAGACTCTCTCGTTGATGGAACTTACCCAGATGGCTGAGTCATAAATGACCTGGAAGTGCCGCTCTTGCAGCAATGTGAGGAGTAGCTCGTTTTCGCAGCGGAAGAGGAAGGACAGCCACTCACGGATACTGTCGAACTCCTTGAGGAGCTCTTGCAGTCCTGAAGCCCGAAATTCCTCCACGTACATCTCCAGGTCGACCAGCTCCATCTCGGACGTGGGCTTTTTCACCATCTGGTTGACGACCATCTCGAAACTTTTGCACAGCTGCTCGTTTCTGGACAAAAGGTTTCGGAGGACGGCCTCCATGAGGATGTGTATGGCGTCCTCCGCCTTGCAACAGAGTGTCTCGTTGATTTCAGAGCAATGGATTGACACCATTGGTAAATAGATCTCCTCGAGGCTGTGTGCGCGGATAGTGGCCTGAGTGGCTCGTAGAGTCTTCACCTCGTGCATGACGTGCTCCTGCGTCAAGGAGTCCTCTGGAGCAACGGAGGGCGAAGCTCAGGCTCGAATATAACTCAAGGTTTGAAACACCTACGCAGCTACGAAGCTACTGGCATAGGATGCCATAGGTCTCTTGTTATTGAATTCACCTTACAGAGAGACGTGTTTGGTCTAGACCAATCCTCCGAGAGCTTCTTGATTCGCGCATCTTCGACGAGAAGATGCTTAAATGCATCTAAAGGTGCCAGTGCCTCAATGAGGGCCGCCAGGTTCTTGCGCATCGTCAGTGCGACCCTCTCCCCTGCCTGCTGGACATAAGTCTCTTCAAGTGAGACGTTCCAAAGTTTGACAGAGTTATGCTCGTTATAGCGCGCCGGGAGCCTCAGGTCGTTCAAACTCACCACGAAGTTCTTGAAGACTTGCAGCAGGCAAATCTCTACCTCCTCTAAGGAAGTTGTAAACTTGATCTCCGGGCCATCGGCTTCGAGCCCGACCCAAAGGAAAGCCTCATTCTCTCGGCAGCCAAAACGGTCGAAGAAGCTCACGAAAGCATCGATGCTCTGATCCACCACGCTCCGCAATTGGATGCTCAGCAAGGTGAAGGGGAAAGTATCCTGGCTCTGCTCCAAGATCTCCATTGCTTCCAGAAGCCACTCTGTTTCTAAGCAGTCTCGAACATGCTGCATCTTTTGAGCCTGGGCTCGACAGAAGGACTGCAGGTCCAAGAGTGGGCTGCCAGGCTCGGGCAGATCCACCAAGCGCAGGTGGTGATACTTGCGAAACCAGAGATCCAGAAGCCGTAGCGATGCAGCGCTGCACGGGAGAAGATCTGTTGCCTCCTTGATAGCGTTTGCTATACTCTCCCAGTTCTCAGGCAGGCCCCCGGCTGTACCCTCAATGCCGATGAAAGGCTGCGTGCCCCACAAAGGAACTGGATTGGGTACAAACAGCACTCCCGTCCTTTTCCGAAGCTGTTCACTGAGAGCATGTTCAGCAACCACTTTTCTGAGCGCACCATGGTACTCCTGCAGAACGTCCTGCCACATCTCATTCATCAGATCGCTCGCTTCTGGAAGATCACCCAAGCTTTGCTCAACCAGCCGCAAGATGTTGTCCGTCCAAGCTTGACTGAATGGCGCGAAATATGAGGTTGGAATGGTTTCCAGGTAGTGGTGATATCGGTGCAACACTTCGAAAAACTTGAATCGGCTGATCTGTGCTTCTCGTATCTCTTCGTCCATCGGAGAACCGTCCAGGATCGTTGCAAAGTTCGTGGAGTAATCAACGCCAATCTCCACGAGGGTATACTGGCACTCTGGTGGCAACCAGCGCAATGACCTGCAAGATGTACGGGAAGGGTCATTAGGCTGAAGGGCTGCAATCCAACCCCAAACCCTGCCTGGCAGGAACGCCGAAAGGCTTCCAAGTGAGACGTGCCGTCTTCGTGAAGCTGGTGGCAATGCGGCTGCTCACAGAACCGGGATCATCTGCACCCGTGAACGGGGCGGCCTATAGAGGCGAAGTCACTGCTAAGAGCACCATGAGTCATGAGTACTGTGACCAGGTTTCGCTTCCCGCTTCCCTCTCCCTCGTTTGTGATCCCTTCTCATCTTCTCACTCCTCACAGCTGAACAGCCTCGAGCTCATGCAGAGGCTGTTTGTCTCACGGACGGTTTAATCTTCGAGCTACAATTATAAGCGACCCGAAATCCCAAACACTGTCCTTCTTCCGTCGGGCCGGGGGCAGCACGACGGTCCGTGCAGAGCAAGTCCCTTTGTCAGCCGTCCTCTGGCCTGAGGACGTGGGCGGCACTTTGCCACCCCTTCAGCATTCACACACGGAAGCTACTGTCCCTCTCTTCTGTAGCACAGATGGAAGGCGGGTCGAGCCTCTTTTTCTTTCGGAAGGGCACAGAAAGAAGGAGCGAATTGAATGGGTAATGGGTAGCAGGCAACCTGTCACTCTCACTCTCTCTCTCTCTTCCTTCTTTCTTTCCTTCCTGCCATGCTTCCTTCATTCCGTCTGAGTTTGGGGGTCAGGGCCAGCGGGCGCGCCCCACAGCGCGCACGTGAACACATCACCAGTTGGTTCAACAATGAACAAACACCCCCAAACCTCACTTACATCTAAGAATCTGGCTAATTAATGATGACATTCACCGGGCACGGCCGTGTTGTGGTGGCATCGTCTCACGCTGGGGCAGTGGGCAAAGAACCGTAATTGTACTTTACGCTCCACAACTTGGACAAGCCAGTCGAGATCTCACAGTTTCTTCTGGTGCCCCGTCGGTCGTGTCAGGAGGTGGTCCCCGGCTTGTTTTAGTTAGTAGTAGAAGAGGCTTTCGGGTCGGATGCCTTCACCTGCTGTCGGCTTGGGTACAACTGGAGATTGATAGGCTGTCGTGGACCCCCGACCCTGTACATCCCTGTACGCTCGCGCACTCCCAACAGGCCTTCTCTTCCATGCTTCAGAGCTAAGGCACTTATCTCTCTTTCTTTCTTTCTGCCGCACTTCTCTCTCGGTCTTTCTCTGGTGAGGTGCGATGAGTCGCCTTTGTGCGGCTGAAGTCGTTGAGCAGGTCGGGGAAAGTCACCGGCTGGCTTGGCAAAGACTTGAACATCTTGGCCTCAGTCTGCGGTCGCTTTTGCGCACTTGGAGGCCTCAGCGGAACAAGAGGCTGGGACAGCCAAGAGCTCTCGGTTCTTGCCTGCACCAGTGTCCTGCCCCCACGGCCGGTTAGCCTCACTTTCCTCTCGATGGCCGACAGATGCTTGCGCAAAGGTATGGTGGCTTCGAAAGCGGACTGCGAGACGCAGCGCTCGGAGGACTGCGGCCGAAAATTGAGCTGTCTGTTGTTGCATATGAAGCATCCGAGAGGTGCGAAACTGATTGCTAAGCTCCCTGTCGTCGACATTTCCTGCCCCATGCGAAATGTCATGGCGGCAAGAGCCTGCTGCACAATGTCCTTGCCAATCTCTAACACCCTGGCAACGGCTGAGACTGAATGCTTCACTCGAGGGCAGAGCTCCTTCTCAACAGCCAAGCTAGAGACGTCCAAACCATGCCGACAAAAGAACTCCGCCACGGGTGCAAAGGCAACCTGCGAGGGCTCAGCCCTCAAGAAGCCGAAGGTGCCCAAGCCAGGACAGAATATGCGTTTACCGCCTTCCATCTCCTTGGAAATCGACAGTGCCGTGCTTTCCCAAATGCGCAATACCAGTTCTGGTCCCTTCAGCGGGTGCCCCACCGCTTGCGCAACACTCTTGGAGCAGTCATATGCAAGATGCTTTGCACCGAGATCTGCATCGGCCTCAGTCAAATCAACTTTGGACCTGGGAGATGGGGACGGACTAAGCTCATCTGCCCGAGCGGTAACGAGTCTGTTTGGACTGCGCCCCTCTCTCTCGAGGTCCTGCGACACCTGGGACTGAACGCTGGGACTTCCATCGCTGTCGGTCGACATATCTAGCCATAGAGATCAGCAGATCGGCGCTCGCTACAAAACCCATGGTGAGACATCCTGAAGCCAAACGCGGAGAGTGGGATGCAAGATGATGCAAGCAGGAACCAGGAATCCTGAAACTAAAAAGTCATGTGGATGCTTGGACCGAAGCAACGAATCAGAGGGACAACTCTGAACGACCGGTCCAGTCATGCCCTGCCATGTCCCTGCACACTCCGCGGCCTCAAACGGTGGGCCCCAAACATGTCCCCAGCTGGCATGCTGCATAGGAAAGCTGGTGCTGTCATCGCTGCCATTACTGAACTTGCCGCATGTCGCCAATGCATCGAGTCCAAAGACATGCTATCTACCACACAAGCATTCAGTTCGGCGGACCAAAGATGCGGGCAGGCAAACAGACATGCTCGCGTAACGAAGCCTTCCTGTCGGGGCAGGTCACAAGGAAACGTAAGCCCCTGGGCCGCTGGCCACCAGACTTTGACGCAACGCAGCAGCCCGGGACTTTCCTTGCCAGCCAGCCTTACCGCCATGAATCGGGATGCTTTGCATGCCGGCAAAAAAGGCAGCTCGTTGCCTGCGCTGTTTTTTGGCCGATCTTTATATCCAGAAGCCGCAGCCTGCAGTGCACCAGAAATCGACCTCCAACACTGCATCTTGCAGGCCCCGGCTTGGAGCATCCACACCGCAGATTCCGCATGACCTGTACAACAGTCTTTGCACACCGACTGGGTCGGTAAACAGGATAGTTCTCCCGTGCGAGGGAGGAGCGGTCCCTCCGTGACTCTGACTCCGGCATCTCCGGCAGAACATGCTAAGTAAACCGCTAGGAGCTCATTTCGCTTCTCTTCCGACGGCGTGAGCTCCTGCACAGCTTGAATCTCAAGTCCGCAGCTCAAACGACAAATCATCGATCACAGGCGCGGTGCCGTCGCGCGTCGTGAGTTCGATCCGGAGATTTTCGGGATTTCTTGATTTTCTTTGCTTTTGTCTCACAATATTTTGAAAAGAAATTGTAAATTATTGGGGAGTTGAAAGACCTCCAGCCATGTCTTAAGTCATATCTGTCGGGGGAACTGGATATGGGCCTTCCCCCGAACCGGGCGCCTAGTGACTTGACTAGGTGGCTGCTACAGTAGTGGCACAACGGCCCTCAGCGTCAAGCGCAGGTCCTCCGTGCAGCTGAGAACTCCAGCATATTCCAGCGTGTAGCCTGCACGGGTCACAACCGTCTGTCGCAATGGTTGGGAAAGGGAGCCGTCCGAGCCCTGAGCCAAGAAGTGGCTCCAAGCCGCTTCCGTGTCGAAGACTCAGAGCCTCCACGCGAACCCGAACTTCGATCCGAGGCAGCTCTGTATGACAGACTTCGGCGACAAGCTTCTTTGGTGCAAGCGCGCCAAGATGATGCGTGTCCCATAGGTGCAGAGGTGCATGCAACCCCAGCTCCCTCACAGCACGCAATGGTCCGAGCCCGGTCCTAGGTCTCTTCCTCCACACATGCTGCTGTCTATAGTCTAGAGTCTAGAGGAATGCCGCTCATTGCCCATCAAACGCAATGGCTTGTCAGAGCTGCGGAGCCGTTTTACAGCTGACACATGATTCATCACTAATCACTAGTCACGAGTCAGCCATCAGCCCTCGCGAAGCACCTCCTCATAGAAATTCACCTCATCCTCCGCATGGCTCAAGTCCTTGCCTCAAGCATCCACATGCTTCCAACTGTGGACTAGAACCTGCGTCCGCGTCCGACGAACCTAAACCAGAAGATCCACCGCGCTGCCGACAGCGCACTGACCGCAAAGCTGCAAATGCCAAGAGTGCAGCCAATGAAATAGTCCACGGGCCTCACAACACCAACCATGGCACGCTACTCGACTCGGAGATCCCGTTCTTGGAGCTGGGCCGTGCAGCAGTGGGTTCTTTCAGGCACAACCTGATTCCAAAGCTGCCGGTGTGCAGATTTAACAACCAAGGTTCCCTAACTGCCGCGACTTCGGGAGCATCAGGTCATTAGGAGCTGCTTGCTATGGCGATGCGCCGCATCGCTTTGCGATCATGCTGTTTCTGTAAATAAAGGTGCGGCGTACTGCGCGCATGCTATTGCGAGGCTCGGTGCGTCGATGCTTCCGGGACTATACCTGGCCAGGGGCGTTGTGCTCCGACACACGGAGCACAGTCTGCTCGACCAGCACCTCTTGCTGCAGTGAGAGTTGCCAGCCCTCCAGATACCACACAGAAAGGCACGGTCATCACCTGCATCCCTTACCAACAAGAGCGTGATATCGGTTTAGCATGAGACTCATTGCACTCAGCATTGCAAACATGAAGCTGCTAGCTGCTCTGCATTGCACCGTGCCCAAAACCATCCCACGATCTGAGCGCATCACCTGAAGAACGCCGCGCTGCCACCGGAGACTCCAAGTCTCTCGACTTTGGCATCGAAGCGGTTGGGACTCAGTGGATTCACTAGCAGCACGCAGACTGAAGCATGAAGCATCACCCAGCAGAAACCCCCTTAATCCCTGAATGTTCTAAGGTCTCCACTCCACGCGCGTTAAGTGGAGCCCAGCCTGCCGAAGCCATCGTTACACCGAACAAATCGCCATGCTGCTAGGGGCCTGGGCATCGCCGGGTTGCCTGCTCACTAGCAAGGCCTGCCAAGTCGTCGAAGTTGCTGCGACCCCGCTTCCAGTCTCAAGTAGAACTCGCAAGCCTTTCGGACCAGTTTTGAGCTCTTTTGCGCTGGCGGAAACTGGAGGCTGTCCCTTCGACGAATATCCTCCATATGACCTCAGGCCCTCAGGCTCACACAACCGAGTCTGACGATGTCAGAAGTGGTGAAAGTATTGGCAAAAGGGGAGAACAAAACCATCCCGAAATATCAATGAACAGATTGAAAATTTCTGCACGAGCAGGAGGCTTGACCCGGCCGACATGGCGACTGCGCTCGGTCCACTCAACTAGAAAATGATCACTGCCTCCCGCAATGAAACCTTCCACCCGCTGGAGGGGCGTTTGCAGAGACGCCGAGCTCTGAATGCTTCCTTTCCCGTCCACTCGCCCTCAATTGCAGTTCGGCGTCTCCAAGGGTGACATTGGCACGCCATCAAACCATGGCCTTTCTGTTTGTGTAGGAATCAAAAGGCGACATGCCCTGAAGGCTTTGAGGACGGAATGAGAAAAGCTGGATCACTCGAAGTACAGTTCTCTGGCCAGAGAAGAGGGCGGCTGAAGCGACAGAGTTGCGCCAACCAATGCAGCTTCAACATTCCAGGCAGAGCAAGCTTTGCCTGCTCCCAGATTATGACATTAGTGATTCGTTTGTCTTTTGCGGCCTCTGCGTGCCCGTCTTTGTCACGCAAGGCGACTGTACTAGCTGTTCCTGTGCTGCCTCTTGTGGCAAGAAAAGGTCTGTGCCCGTCTGAATTGCAACAATGCAAAGCCCTGCGGCTGTTCACAACGAGGAACTTCCGTTCTCGGAAGTCTTGATACCTGGCAAGACTGGCCGGTGCATGCTCTCGCTACCATGCAGGCTGAGAGAAAGCATATACACTGAATCCCGCATTGCAGGACATACACATGATGGCAATGATGCCTTCTTCAGTTCCATCATTCTGTTCTGCGTTGACGGCAACCACAGCAGCAGCAGCAGCAGCACTGCCATTACGATCGCAGCCACGGACACCATTACCACCATCGACAAGGACACGAACAAGTACAATCACAACAGCGAAGAGGACGACCACGACAACGGTGACAACGACGACAACCATCACCACAAACAAAACCACAACCACATCAACAACCAGCAATCCACGAAAAACAACCCGCAACAACCATAACAACAACAGCAGCAGCAATAGCTACAGCATTTCATTCACACGCAGCGGGAAGATATGTCTCGGGTGAAACTGATAGTCCACGCTTTGCGAGTGTTCGACCTACAGCTCTGCTGATTACTAGCGCGGTTCACTGCTTCACGGCAAGCCGGGCCTCAGCACTGCACTTGCACACGTTCCGCCCTTCAAGGCTGCAAACTGTGAAGCTGAAAGGAGTTTGCCGTCGGAGGCTGGGTAAGCCCTATTTTTCTAGTCACCTGCTTGGATAGGCTGACTGGCAGATTTGCAATGTTCCCCGAGCTGACACTTACGCTGGAATTTTTGCACCCCGTAGCTGTCTCGAGTGTGTCATCTAGCCTCGCTGTGAAGGCTCCGTGCGAACCACTAGTTCAACGTTGAAAAGTAGGCGATGCGGCAGGGAGACCCTCAGCAGAGGTAGGCCAGGTGCCATCTCCAACTCGTCCGTTGTGATCACCGCTGGCGGAGCAATTCCTGCCGGGCTTGTGCTCGTCACATGCAGCTCTCCCGTTCCCTAGAGGTGACTGCCTTTGGCGGCGGAGGCCCCAGGGGAGGACCTCCTCCTGGGATTCCCACTTCGGCAGATGCAGCTGAACCTTTACCTGGCCCTCCTGAAGGTCGATCAGTACTTGAGCCACGTCCTGGAAGATTTACAGGTACTGGTGGTGGTGGTCCCTTCGCTGCAGAGGCCTCCGGTTCTGCTGCTTCTTCAGAGTCTGACTCCCGAATGGCGTCGCTTGATGGTGGTGATCTGGGAAGGTGAGTGCGGCGCCTCACCGGAGGAGGAGTGCGAGAGTTCGCCCTGGTGCCATGATTTTTCGGCGTCTCTGGCATCACTACGAAGAAAAACAGACAGCTGTTGAGTTGAGCCTGCATTCAGGAAAGAGGAAAGCCTGCTTACAGGAGAAAGAGTCCCTAGTCACAGACAGCAGGCCCGGCAGCTACTTGAGACCGAGACCAGGCAAGGAGCTGGTAGCGGGACCTCGGACTGCAGATTCTGTGAGGGGCTGCTGATGCTGGCAGATCTAACCGTTCCGATGCTTATTTGTCGACATGCCTCACATGCGGTATCAGTCTGGGGAGCATCTCCACCTGTGAGGGAGAAGCTCCTTTCCACGAAATCAAAGCGGCCTGTTGTCGCCTCCGTATTTCGTGCCTGATTTCAGGCTCTGGTAATACGCGATGGCTGAAGGAGGCACTTCGTTGGGGGTGAGGATCACGCCGTTTTTGCTACGGAAAAATTTCACCCCTCCTGAGAAGCCCTCAGAGGGTTGACCGCCACTAACATGGAGGAGCTTTCCCTGAAGCCAGAGGTGCCCGGTTGGCCATAATGTCTGTCCGAGATGAAGTGGATATGTTGGCGTCCCTCCCTGCCGCGACCTCCTTTGCCACGGCCTTTGGAGATCTTACACTGCGGCAGCAATCCTTGCTGCCGTATCGGGTCATACAGGGACCAATATCTACCATGGTACAGCATTGCGGGGAGCATCTCCTCCGTGAGTGCCTCCAGAACCTCAGTAGAGTCAACATCGGAGCGCGAATGCCCCTGCACTGCCCGAATATACTTCGTGCCATGGCTGTCCCCCAACTCATATCTGCTTTTTGAGTTGTGGCGAACAATTTCCATAATGTCCCCCGCAGACGCATGCTGGCTGTGTACGCGAGGCCACGACAGCACATCATCCAGCTTTGCCCATCCTGCTGTGGAGACGGAAATATGAGGCCTGTGACCGTGCCTCAGACAGGCCGCCAACGCTTTGGATACCTCAAATGAAAATTTGGTATCTGGGTTGGTGGAGTCCTCGCTGTAGTCACCTAGTTCTCCTGGCTGACCCTCCCATGCCATAATGGAGGATCCCCTTGGCGTGACCGAGGATGAAGCTTGAGGGTGAAGATCGTTACCCCCAGCTGTCGGGGGAGAAGCTCCACCCTTTGACCCACTCGCAAGCCCCTTATCCGGAAGGGGAGTAACTCCTCCTTCCTTTCGTCTTTCAGATGACGGGACATCATTGGAAAGGTCATATCCCAGAGCTGTAAAGGAGTCGCGAGTCTGCTTGAGTGGGATCTCGAGCATACCGCTCCACTCGCGGAGGTACTCTCCTAAGGAGAGGGCATCCTTTGTCGAGATTTGGAGCAGCACCGCTCGGATTTTCACCGAGTCAAAGGAGTGGATAAGTTGGTTTGTCTTCTTGCCGCGTTTTTGCGAACCAGAGAAGGCAGCTTCCACCTCAATCATAGGCCGGACGAAGATGCGCCGGGGACCTATCCGTACCAGAGAACTGTAGCCAGCCGCGAGATGCCTATTCGAGGCTCTGTGGAGATACACCCCTGGTCGGTCCTCGAAACTTCTTGTGCCGCCGAGAACCGGCGTCGAAGGCAGGAGCCGTCCAGTGGCTAGGATCCCGTGCAAACATTCTAAATGTGTGCCGTGAAAGGCGACCTCACTGTCGCCAGCTGGCAGAATGTTCGGGGAGGAGTACTCGAATCTGTACCAGCCATGCTCATCCACTGTAGGGAAGCCAAGCTTCGGCAGCAATGATTCATTCGATAGACCTAGGCGAGTGGCAAGGAAGGTCGTGAGAAGAGCAGAGGCGATCTCAGGAGTCGGTCTTTCCGCCTGGGTGAGTCCATCACGTAGCTGCTGAGTCACGGTCACCGTTATTCGGTGATTGTTCAAATCGGTGATGGAGCCTGCGCAGTCTGATATCAGACTGTGAAAAGGGGTATACCCTGCAGCCTGCAGAACCTTGACCGCCTCCTCATTGTGATCTTCAAGAGCTTGCTGCTGAGAGGTGTCTGTTGAGGGAGGATCTCCACTCTTGGCTTTAGCTGCAGGGGGAGTTTCTCCGCCCTCACCATGCCCTGTGCTTCTCTTCTTAGAAGGAGGCGGAGGGGGAGTAACTCCACCCTTCCCAGTGACTGACTCAGTAGATTCTCCTGCGCCTTTTGAGGCACCCTTATGAGCCGGATAGCTTTCACCGTGGGCACGAGCAGAGCGCCTCCACTGGCGCAAAAAGTTTCTATATGTCACATGTGGCAATTGGTCCCTGACCCGCCGTCTGCAAAACTCGGCATATTCCTCCTTGAAGGATTGATCTTGAGTTCATTCGGGACGAGACATGATGCTGGTTTTCACTTTGAAAGAAAACCTGCGGGAATTGGGCATGAGCTGTCCGAAGGCTTCAGTCTGGAGCACAAGTGCAACCTGAGCTCCTGGCCTCCAGGGCAGGACAAGGGCCTGTGTCGACAGAAAGGTGAAGCTATGTTAGAAGTCACAGAGGCTCAACCGAGGGGACCTATTTTGCAATCTGCAACTCGATCATCTTGAAGCTCAAAAAAACCCCTGGGGAGAATCTCCACCAGCTGTACACCCCTGACTTGGGGAGAAACTCCACCTAGGCAAGGGGAGAAACTCCACCTAAGGGAGCATCTCCTCTAGATCTTGATCGCTCAGGCCGCAGATGCCATCAGCCTGTTGTAAGACACATCCCAAACTGCCGTAGCGAGATTGAGCTTCCGGTCCTCTTCAAAGAAGGTTGCCCGTAGTGCATCTACTTCCTGTAGATAGGTGGTACGGATGTCAATGGGCAGGTACTTGCTCACGTAGGAAATGATATGCGTTTCCCGCTCGCAAGCTTCGAGGTCAAACCGGTAGAGAGCGAGGCTCTCAGGAGCCACGAGCTCCCCCGTGCTCATACGAGCTATTGTCAGAAACTCTAGGCCCATCTCTGAAAGCACTTTGCGTCGGCGAAAGCGGATCTGAGCCCATTCTTCTACGCCGACTATAGCCTGAAGGTGCTTGAGCACCCAGCGGACGCCGCTTTCCGGGAGTAACTCCACGGAAAGGTTGAGTACTTCATCCTTGGTGATGAGTCCCAAAGCCTTGACTCTACCTACCACGCAGCTCAGTGAGGACCGCCCAGGGGAGTACCTCCAAACCTTGGGCCTTCTGGTGCATATAGAGAGCTGCTCCAGTGGTGGGAAGCAGCTATCAATGCCAGCTGAGTGGGCGATTGATCGTACATCATGCTGAGAGGGATATGTGCCACAGTTTGCAAATGCAGTTGAGCCAAGATTGCTAGAGGCAAGAGCACAGCTTCTGTTGCTCCCTGTCATGAGCTGTGCTTTGAGTTGCGAACTGCAGTGCGGGAGGGCCTCCTCGCTGTCTATGATGATGCCATCAACTCTTCGCGGGTGAGAACCGAATGGGAGTAACTCCACTGCTAGACTGATATGCTTTTTGGCATCGTTGCCCATGGCGCCAGACCTGCCCTCTCGTGGGGCCGATCCGAACTGTTAGGGAATCGATCAAGAAAGCAAGTCACGAATCTGACGAACAAGCGGCGAAGGCTGGGTACCTAGTCGCTGGAAGTCACAATTGATGAGTGAGAAGGCTGTGTTACCGACGAGGGACTGCAAGGTGTCCTGCAACTCAGAAGTGGACGCCCTGGATGATAGCTGGATCTGGATCCGCACTGGACCTCCCGTCATATTCTCAGCCAGTGGCCGCGAAGTTTTGAAGAGCTTGACGTGTTCCGGATCGGAGGAGATTCGAGCGATTGCATCCCCCAGGCCTGAAACAACTTGAGCCGTAGTGAGGGGTTCCTCTAGCGACTCAGTGAGCTTCTGGTCTGTCGAGCACCACTCCAGGAACGGCCAATCGCCCTCCGGTGTCATCAGACCATCGTTCTGCAGGCGCTCCTGTATGGCTTTATCCCGGCTGGTGGTCACCAATCTCTCCTTAAGTTCCCGTAGGAGCTTAAGGGTCAGAGCTGCACGGGGAGGGATGCCTTTTCCTCAGTTCGAACATATGAGACGAAGGTCACGTCCGAGGCGAGGGCGGTGATTTGTTCGTCGTGTCTGAGAACCAGCCTCGCCATGGCGCTCATCAGCTCCTTCGAAACATTACCCTGTCCCTGCTGATGGCTGTCACTATTCCCAGTTTTGTCCTCTGCCACGTGACTGGGGAGTAGCTCCACCACGCTGACGCTTCAGGGGAGAAAATCTCCTCCTGATGCACCTGCGCCGCCACGTTTCAGGGCAGAACTTTCATCCATCGACGCTCGCTGGAATAGCTCTTGCAGCGACATCACTCGTGAGTGGAGCTACTTCCTGAGGCTCGTAAGAGCCGGAGCTGCGAGTTAGGAAGAGAACATAACTGTTTTCTTGAAGCAGGGGATCATCTAGGGATCGTGGGGCGGGAGGGTGGGAGTCGTCACCGAGAAACCAATCTCCTTCCTTTTGCACGGCTGCTCGGTAGTGACCACTTGTTGTTTCCATGCCTAGATGAATGATGACGGCCTGGACGGAGTATGCTAGGAACGAGACCTGAGCTGTGTGATCAAGGAAGACAGGGAGCTTGACATGCTGCGAGATGCGTATGCGACTATGATCTTTGGCAGCTCCGGCAAATCTCGGCAGGGCTAAACAGACTTGCTGTGCAGCTTCTATGAGGGCACAGGCACGCTCCTGTGAAGACCAGTGAAGAAGCATGTCCTGAATGTTATTCCTGGTCGCAGTGGCAAGATGGATTGGAGAGCCTCCTTCTTCATCCACTATGACTCCCTCCGGCACCGAAACCCTTGTTTCCCATTGCCCGAATCTAGAATCTGAGAGGTTCCGAAATACCTGCTGCAGAAACTCTGCTGAGTCATGCTGACCTCCATCAAAGTGCCAGCCCAGAGTGAGATCCGAGAAGACTGTGTGCTCAGGGGTAATTCTCACAAGCTGGCTGATTCGCGAGGCCTCTCGGAACAATGCCTCTGCAGGATCTGAGAGCCAATGTAGGCATTGCAGACCTGAGTTTGCATAGCAGTGGTTCCGGGTGTTGGCTAGCAGGAGGAATCCTTCTAACTTGAATACAGGATGGTCTATGCCTGGGTTGTGGGGAGCTGTCGGTGGCTGTGTGGCTGCCTGCGCGGGCTTAGTCCGGACATATTCCCGAGGCTGCTTGCTGAGCTGTTGACGTGCGACCTCCTGCAGTACATGCACCTGCAACAGTGGAACACATTGCTGAGCATGCCTACCTGGTGCATCCACTCGGAGCTTGCAATAGCGACAGACCTTAAATTGAGTGAGTCTCGGAGGTAACGTCTTGTCCAATCTGGCCATTACTTCGGGATGCTGCTTGTTCAGGTGCTGTTTGGCTCCTTTCTGGCCTACTAAGACCTGGCCGCAGAGTGCACAATGTTCCATAAGGTAATCGTGAAACTCTGGGCTCCGAGCCGCACTGTCTGGATTAGTGAGGGCTTCAGATTGGAGTTTCTCCACCAATGCCATCCGAGTCTGTGCCTCAGTTGGAAGTTCCTCCTGCTGTCTGAGCAGAAGCTCCACCCTAGGGCAGGTGGACATTTCGACATGCTGTCGAAGATAAAACACTGTCCGGAAGGTTGCACGACAAGCTGTGCATGTTGCCGACCCCGGCAGCGAATGCAGAATGGGGTCAAATTTGGGTCCTTTTAAGCTCTGCTGAGACTCAGGATGTGCCTTGTGCATGTGACGACGCAGTGCTCCAGTGCCAGAGAGGCACGCTCCACATTCCCCACAGGTAAGGAGCTTGTCCTCCGCCTGGGAGGAAGAAAAATCTATGGAGAGATTTTCCAATGCCTGACTAACTGCGGCAGCTCTCAGCTTATAGTGTGGGAGAAGCTGGGGATCTGAGTGTTGCTGTCGTTTTCGAAACTGCGCGATTCGCTTTTGCAGCTGCTCCTTCACATGAGGAATCCGTACTCTCCGGAGTAACTCCTGGTTGGATTCCTTCGTTTCCTGGGAGTAACTCCTCAGGACGAATCTGAGCTGATACATCATGTGCGAGTGGAGCTTTTGCAATCCCTGCTGTGTGACCCCCACCACGTGGAGTGCATACAGAGCTGAGGCCCAAGCCGTTATGGTCCAGATCGACAGACGACGTCTGTCAGACAAGACCCGGTGATTCCTAGCGCTACCTCCGACATGCCAATTTACTGGCTGACAGAAGGTGCTTGAGAGTGCGCATTTCATAGTCATGATAGGAGAGGATAACTCCTAGGTACGGGACCTGATAGCGCAGCGAAATCAGCCTTCCTGATGGGAGTTCAACATACTTGACGCCTTCAACCTGGCGAAAGAGTTTCTTCCTGATGGTCGAGGCTGAGCCCCCTTGCAGCTGAAGCAAAATAGCTGACTTGGACGGGTTGACCTTGACGCCGAGCTCGACAAGCTGATCCAAAAGAAGATCGCAGTGACTAAGCGCAGTCATGAGTCCCGCCTCTGAGTCAAAATGCGACTGAATAAGGCTATCGTCAGCATACATTGTTAGTAGCTTCACTAGTTCTTCCGGGCTGATTTTCCCTGCTAGCTTCCTGAAGAGAAGCCCTGAGGCAAAAGCGAATAAGGAGGGAGCGAGCTTGCATCCCTGCTTTTTTCCCCTGCGAGTGGCTATCTCGAAGCTCTGATCGCTGGCTGTCATCCTGTACAAGGCCTTGATGTGAAGGTGGCCCACAACCTCTATCAGAAGGGGATCAGCATGTTCGGCTTCCAGTGCCTCCCGCAGGCGAAGCCTGTCTACCGTGTCAAAGGCTTTACTCATGTCCACACTCAAGGTGAGGCTGCCTCTGAGTTTGAGTCCCTGTTGGCGTTTACCTGCTGCCCTAGTGGTGTTTGCCTGTCTGAATCTGGCCTGATCCACATGTGTTAGGGCTTTGCAGATCGCCTCCTCAGTGCCCCGGCCTGGAACGAGGCCAAACTGAGAAACGCCGGACATAGCTTGCTGAAGGGTCAACTTGAGTCTCTTCCGCACTGATCCAGCTAGAACCTTGCCCTCTGGGGCAATCACCTCAATGGGTCGGAGCGAGGCTGGTTTGTCAGGCTTCTTGGGAGGCTTTGGGAGCCACGAGATCTGAGAAGAGGTGACGCCATCCGAGAGCCTTCCTGCGGAGACCTCCCGATTGAGAGTGTCCGAGATGAGTCGGATTGCTTGGGACGCCAGGGAACTACTGGAGGGCTATCTCGCGGAACTGCCTTGCCCAGCTTGATTGTGCCGAGCTGTTGCTTAACTTCGTGCTCTGTGATGCGCAGGCTTCCCTGGACTCCTGCTAATGGAAAGTCCTCCCCGGCTCCGAAAAGGTCCAGTGAATGCTCCTCGAGTTGCCTTCTTTCCTCTGTGGCAGTGAGAAGTCGACCCTCAGAATCCCTAAGCTGAACCCTTTCCTGTGGCCGCCCTGACCTAAAACGCTTTATGACCTTATAGAGGGAGTGACTCCCGTCCTGCTTGGACTTGTACTCGGACTGCTGGAGCTGTTCGTCAATTTCCTGCTGCCGCCGTTCCTTCTTAAGCCGCTTGGCGCTTCGAGCCTGTGCACTTTGTTTAGAAAACGAGCTCCAGCATCGAAACACCATGCGAGCCTGTAATTCCGGCAAGAACTCAGCCATGACTTTGATTGCTAAAGGAAGAGAGCGCAAAGCAGAGCGCTCCTCCCAGATGTTGACGTCAGATTTCGCTGCAGCATCTCGTCGCTTGGGGAAGTAGGTCAGCAGGGCTGAGTTCATTGCTTGATGGAGGCTCCTCCAGGTTTGGGGCTGTTCCTGAAGAATGGAGTCCACCTCCCTGGAGAACGCCTGTATTTTCGGGGAGCGGTGCCTGTAGCAGTCTTCCATAGCTTGCTGGTCATAAGGTTTTGAGGCTTGAGCGGAGTATCTCCGGCTATGTCGGATTGTACCTTGAAGGGGGAAGTGCTTACTACCATCCCTCCATGATGCGACAGGAAAGGTCCTCAGTGGCCGGCAGAACCTAGCAGGGCCTTGGGACTGAGATATCCTGACAAAGGAAAAGTCGATCTGTGACACCGAGTTGAATTGTACGTGGGTTGCGGGTCTATGAACCCCCCAAGTGTTAGTTGCAACTAGCTGGTTCTCTGTCAGCAGAGACTGGAGACCTTTGGAACCGCGATGTCCTAGGCGACAGGCCTGGATCGTGCATGGCCCCACGTGCTTGTTGTCCGTTTTGAGCGAGGAATTAAAATCACCGCGCACTAAGAGGGTACTACGATTGGGAACCGCTCTGATGGATTTGCTAAGGGCTTGAAGGGTCTGCTTCCGAGTTTCCTTATTCTGAGTGACTGTTTCCTTGGAACGCCAAACATACTGATAACAGCTGAAGACGTCCAGTGAGATGCCATTGCTCGGCACCCGGACCTGGAGAACTCGCCCAGGAACGACCTCGTTGTATCGAAGATGCTGTGACTTACACAGCGTTGAGTGCACCATTATCAGGACCCCGGCTCCCTTCTCCCCAGTGGAGCCAGAACTGATCACGTGCCATCCCGACTTGCTAAATTGCCAAGACCCTCTCCAGTGAGTCTCTTGTATTGCAACCAGTTTAACCTCCTGAAATGCTCTACTTTGCAGTACGGAGAGTAACTCTTCCCAAACTGCAGTGGTGAGAGAGCCTGCATTCCAGGAGAAATAACTGAGATTCTTATCCTCAGGGAACTTCGAGGGCTGAATCCTTCTGCCTGGGCTTGAGGGCTGATATTGAGCTGGAGTAGCTCCAAGCTCTGTTGACGACATCCTCCTTCCCTTGTAGACCGCACTACCCTCAAGCAGAGCTTTGCGTGCTGCCCTTTGATAAGAGCGTTTGCCCTTCCCTTTAGGAGCGGGCGGATGTTGCTTGGTCGAGACACTAGGCTGTTTCGCAACGCTCATATTGAGCGCGGCTCCTGTCGGCTGCGCAAGACCGACAACCCTCACCTCTGGGAGCTGATAGAAAGCTGTAAGTCTAAGTACTCCCTCCCGGATTTGGGACCGGGACCGCTCAGGCGCTGACACATGTCATGGCACGAAAGGAAAAAGGCACTGTACTAGCCTGACCTTTCCTGAGCCGAGAGGCTTATAGCTACAGCAACAGCAACAACAACCAGAACCACAACCACTAGCGGCACCCCGTGTTGGGCGCTGCGGCTGAGCTTGAAGGCCCACAAAGAGCAAGGGAGAGCGCGGAAGTCCCTTCACGCCTCTGCACCTCGTGAATTGCGCTCGTGGGTGTTTCGGTGCGCAGAGGCTAGACAACGGCTAGACGTTACCTTCCAACGTGGCTTTCAGCTTGACAAGCTGCTTCGAAATGCGCTTGTCCCACGGGTCGAAAGTTGCAGGACGGCATGCAAGATTCTGTCACCTGTCAAGCCGTCAAATCCGTGAGCATTGCTTGTACCAGAGGCATCACCGCTGCCATCCTAGCCTGGAGCAAGATGACCACTGCCGTATCCGGACGCTCATACCACTAGCGCCACTTGCACAAGCACAAGCACCAACCAACGACCACAACCACAAACAACACACACACACACACACACACACGCACCACACGACAAGCAACAAGCAACAAGCAACACACAAAAGCAAACAAGCAGCAGCAGCAGCAGCAGCAGCAGCAGCAGCAGCAGCAGCAGCAGCAGCAGCAGCAGCAGCAACAACAACAACAACAACAACAACAACAACAACAACAACAACAACAACAACAACAACAATTTCACTTGAACGCTGCGCTCTGCGCTTGGCGGGCGAATACCACTTTGGCACTCATTACTGGGTTAGAGCCGACTTCGGCTCTGTTCGAAATGCAGAAAGCACCCAGACAACCGGCAAGCCCCAACCCAACAGAAAAACCCGGGCAAGGAACAAGGACAGAGACCGAAGCCATTGGGGCGGGCCATGCCCACCTGTTGTGGGGTCAGGCCTTCCCGCGCACAGGCACCCTTGTTGTGCACTCATGCCCGAAAGCTTTGGGCCAGCACCAGTTTTTAAGGCAGATGTCGGCTTCAGTGGCATTCCAGAAAGAGTGAAAAGCTGCTCCTCAGCATGCGCTTAGGGCTATGCTTGTGGCCGGGCTGCCGGCTTTTCAACAGAGGCTAAGCAGCCTGGGATCTGACACACTCACGAACATGCTGTGGCAAGTGGCACGCGGGGACTGCCCACGCGAATATCGCAGGCATCTGCTTCATCCGTGTTGGGAGCAGGGCCAATGGCACGTTTAGAGTTCTCCCGCTGGCCCTCAACCATGAAGTAACGAAACACAGAAAGCTGCGAAAAGACATACAGAAGAACTAATCCTGATCTCACGGCCAATCAGCCCCTATGGTCACTGGACGATCACTTGACTCTCTTCGTAACCTCCTTCACCCTCAGAGTGAATCATTGCGTCCAATACTCACGAACTGGCAGCCGGTGGGTTGTACTCAGTAGAGCCGTCTCGCACAGTTACCGTCCAGTGGCGTCCCAGACTAGGCAACTCCGGACTACCAGCGAAGGGCCGGAAGGATGGAAGCACATAAGCCGTCACTCCTAGCAGCCCAGCACTGCCTGACCCCGTCGGTAACGGGACAGCAGCGAACACAACGGGGAGGGCTGTAGCCGAAGCCCGCCACCCATGGCACAGCAAGCACGTCCCCGTTGCGACTGTACTCAGATGTGACGTGGAGCCGTGCCAGAGTGCTGGGTCTGTCTGCCTTGTGTCGCTTCCTTCTGCCTAGAGCCTCGTCCCCCTACTGTGTCGTCGGCTCGGGGCACCTTGCTCCAGGCGTTGGCTCAGGCGAAGCTGAAGAGACGCACGCGCACCCGTACCAAAGTGCTGGGTCAGTCTTCCGACTAGAGCCTCGTCCCTATTGCGTCGATTGTGGGCCTGGCACCTCCTGCCGTGTAGGTCGGCTCAAGTCACCTTGCTCCAGGCTTAGGCTCAGGTGAAGCTGAAGTGACTCACGTGGAGCCGTACCAGAGTGGCAGCCACCGAAGAGTTAAGATCGCCAGCGGCGATGACCAGAGAGTCGCGCTTCGCGCTGTGGCACCTTTTTGACTATACCTACGAAAGGATCCTGACATTGCGTCTCTGCTGTCCAGCTTGACGGGAGGCTGTGCCTTGTCCTACTCCGTTGCGAGGCTGTGCCTATTCGCCTCATCAATCGTGGGGTGCGGACCTGTCTCGCTGGAGTCAGGCTGCCGCTTCGCGACTATGCCGCTTCCTTCCGGCTTAGCTGTCGGCAGACAACTGTCATGTCGCTTCTTTCTGATATTGAAAAAGTTGTGTGAGTGCACTGCAAGCTTCAGCGCCATCCGCTATTCTCGCCACAACAGCGAGCTGAAGTGACTCTCTCCACCGCGCGGAAGGTGGAAACCCCACCGCTTGCCCAGTAAGCAATGCCGTAACAGTAACTGTGGCAGACCAGACCGGCTCAGCGATGGTGGCACATGGCACAAGACTGGGGCCAATTCACCTTATGTACGGCCTGGTGGGGGCCTCAGCAGTTGAAACCCAAGGCACGTTCGAAAGCCACACGAGCTACCCTGCCAGTCTGACTCATAGCTGCTGCTACAACACCAACAACAACCCCAACCACCACAACGACGACGACAACGACAACAACGACAACAGCGGCGACAACGACGACGACGACGACAACAACAGCAACAACCACAAACAAGAGCAGCAAGAAACAGCACCACACAACAACAAAGAAAAACAAAGAACAGCACACAAACAGCAAACAACAAGCAACTGCAAACAACGGCAAACAACAACAACAACAACAACAACAACAAGGTACAAACAAAAACTGCAGCCCCGTCAACCCATATATCTGCTTTTTGTTTGTACATTAGGTAGAGACAAAGACAGGAGCCCCGTCATGTTGTTTTTCCCCCCCCCAACAACAACAACAAGGTGCAATCACATACTGGGTCCCCATGCCAGGGGCAGCGAGGAAATGGACACAAAATCCATGAACATATGCTGAAAAGATTGAGTCAATCCTCTGCACACCACTCAAACCCTACACACCATTGCCACTGCGTTGTTGTTGTTGGTGGTGGTGGAAGCGCGCACTGGGTCCCCATTGACTTATTGGTTGGTGTGTATTTGCAAGGACTTGATGTGTATTTGCAAAAATTTTGTGTGTATTTGCAAGGAGTTTGTGCTTATCTGCGAGGATTTTGTGCGTCTTTGCAAGGATTTTGTGTCTTTTCCCTCTGCCATGGCTAAGGATTTTGTGTTTATTTCTATGGGGTTGTAAGTATTTCGAAAAATGTGTTACGTATTTGCGCGGATTTTGTGCACATTTGATTTTTGCATGGATTGTGTATGCATGTCTACGGATGTTGAGTGGTGTTGAAAAAAGACTGTGTGTGCGCATGTCCACAGCATCAGGCGTGGATTTGAGGGCCTGGGACCAAAGTCAAACCAGCAGACATGGATCAAGCCCTTCAACATCAAATAAAACCGTCAATCTCCCCTCAAATCCTTGTTGAACCCTGCGATATCTACAGCAAACCCTTCAAAATTCCAGACAAGCTCTTTCAAAACCCATGAGCACCCCTCCTGGATGTCGCAAATTCCCATACCTGTCGTGGAAAAGTGGTGTAATGTGGGCGGTTGTTGTAAAGGGGGGGATGGGGCTCCAGTTTTTGTCTCTACCACAAGGTAGAGACAAAGGCCCCAATGAAATCAGGACTGTGTCTCTGCCCTGTGGTATAGAGACAAAAACTGGAGCCCCGTCTGTCGTTTTGACCACCCCCCCCCCCTTACAAAAACCACCCAGCCTGCCCTGCATCTCCATCATGGGGCAGTTGCTGTGTAAACCATGGCGGATTCCCCAAAAAACCTACCGACACCCTATGCGTTCGCCAGAAGCATTCTCAATTGCTTCTTATTGACAACAATTACGGGCTGCTGTGTTTGTCTGTACCAACCTCAACAAACAACGGCAAACAAACAACGACAGACATCGAACAACAAGCAACACGCAACACCCACCAACACACAACAACCCACAACTAACAAAACACAACCAACAATAGACAACAATGATAATGATAACAATAACAAGAAGCAACAAGCAACACCGAAACCAACACCAACCACCACAACAAGGACAATCTCAGTCCCGACGGCAAGCGCAAGAACGGCGGGCAAGGACGAGGACAGCGACAACCACAGCACCACAGCAGCACCGGCACCAGCACCAACAACAAAAAGAAAGACAGTACCAGTACCACTGTCAGTACCACGATTAGAATCATCGTGGCCGAACTTGCTCTTGACGATCTCACCCACACTGCGGCAGCTCGGATGCCTCGCGGCTTCTCGTGGCCACTATAACCTGCTGGACGCCAAATCCAACTCTGTGCGGAGGGCCTCGAACGTTGCCACGGCTCAGGGCTCGAACGACAGAACGTGCCTACGACACTCCGCGGCATCTCGGAGCCTGGAAGTAGTTCTTCTTGTCATCCGGGCAACCGTCCATGTACAGGTAGTAAGCCCGCGTGCGAACGCGGTCCTGATTTCTGTCTGCTGGGTATATAGGCATGGATATACATGACCAGTTTCTTCAACTTTGTTGTCGATCGCTTACAGTCAGATAGGGTCTTTTGTCGCACAGGGTCTTCCGCTAGACAGTGCTCTTTTAGACGAAGCAGTCGGTCCTTCTGCTACTGTTGGACAGGCGTTCTGGAACTGGGTGTGGCTTTCTGCGGCTTATGTTCAGAGAACTGTGGAGTTTATTGGGTCTCTTTATATATTTCGACATCCACTTGTATTTTATATTTTATATATCTACACACGCACATTGACCTGTTTATCTACAAGTACGTGCCTGCACCGCATGCGGGCAAGATGTTCATGAACGCGCATATACCGACATGCTGGAGCAAAGGTTCAGCAAAGTGGAGACCCGAGTCCTTGGCTACGGAACCTGGTGTGCCTCAGGGTTCACCCTGCGGGAACCCTATCAGCACCCATATCTGCATCTGTCTACATCCCTTTCTAATTAATACACGCACACATACACTTCACTGAATGTGCACGTGCTCTGCGCACTGAATAAATGTCGCATGCATATGACTCCAGGCTTGAGGGCAAACCTTAGTAAGGGAACGCCCGTCTGTTGACGGCCCGAATGGTATTGCATGCGTCAAGCGAACGCTCTTTCTCTCTTCTTTCTGCCGGGCTTAGGGCTCGCGAACGACCCGCATGCACTCGGCACGCCCCCACCAATCATGCGCCCATCTGCGAAACCACACGCCATCCCTTGCCGTGTGGAAACGGCCGACGAATTTGGACTCCCACAACTTAAAGGTAACCAGGTAGGGTACTTGGGGATCTGACATATCTGACGATGCGACCTGACGAGGTTTGATACCTGCGCGACCTCACACCGTGGAGTACACAGCTGAACCAAATGCGACATCCCAGTTTCACATAAGGTGTGTGTAGGTGTGTGATTCCTTGAACATTCCGTTGTCCTCGAAGGCCATTGGCACATCACCCTGTGAAATGAACCTGGCCGAGTGGAGATGCTGACTTGAAGCCGCTGGTTCAGCAATTTCAATGCTAGGCTAGCTTGCGGGGCTTGCAGCAGAAACCCTGCGTCCGTGGAAAATGTCTTGTATTCGGTGCCAAGAGGCTGTTCTAAATCCTCGAGGTGCCTTTGATGCCTGACAGAAAGGCTTCTCTCAGCATGTCGGCCGGCTACCGTGCAGAGCCATCAAGTGAGCCACAGCCACTGTCCGGGCCGCCTGTCGCGGTCTTCCTTCCCTTGAAGCCATTGTTGAACTCGCACAGCAAAGACGTCACCATATGCGACTGACAGTTCCTGTAGTGCCTGGCACGACCGAACATTAATCATTAGGCCACTTTGTCTGTGCTTCTCCGGCCGGTCGTCATGGAAGGTCATGGAAGATCATGGAAGTCTCTCGCTGAAGTGTTCCCGACCACCCCACCGCCTCGGAGACCGTCTGTGACGAAACTTCGTCGTGCTCCTGCGAAGCAGCTCGTAGCAATTGCACAAGGTTCCTCAGACCTAGCTTCAAGAACACTCCGCTCGAAGCAGAAACGATGCCACAGAAACTTCGCCTCTGGCCCTGAAGAAGTGGATGACAAGTCTTCGAAGTCTGTCGACGTAGACCTCTCAGAAAACGTCGACTTCATCACCTCAACAGACTCAATTCAACAGCTGCCAGTCGTGTCAATGATCGCCTCACAAGCCGTCTCCCCTCCCGCTTTTAAACTTTGCCGCTGCTGAGCCACGGCATCCTCCACGAGCTCCTGACATGCGGACTCATATGGGCGGTTCCATCATGCACCATCCAAGAATGCCCTGGGACGTGGATCCGTAACGGTGTGATACAGTCGCAGTTTTGCGTTATGTGCTGCTGTTAGCTGTCATTTCTATCGCTCTCTCGCCGGGGCGTCGGGAGCACCTGAAGCATTCTTCAGGGTACAGGGCGAACCCCTGCCCTGGCCTGAAGGCCTCAAGGCCTATACCCCCACGGTACCTGTGTGCGACTGTCTTGCAGGCCCTCCCAAATCCCCCAGCAACCCGTTCTAAAGACCACACCACAGTACAGTCACAGACGGGTCTTCCTGTATTCCAAGAACTACCTCGCAGGCAGTCATATCATCTAAAACAGCCAACTGGACATGTCCAGGCTACTTTCCCCGTGCTCTGCGGCCTCCAACTGAGTCGGTTTCTACTCAGTCGGGTTGTCTTTTGAAGGCAAGCTCGACTCCCCCGACTGGAAACAGTGACGCTGGCATCTGACAAAAACCCCACCCTGCCAACTCCATCCCTCTGGGTGCAGCACATCGCAACAAGCACCGCTGGAAGCAAAAAAAATACAGGCTTCATTCGCTTCCGACATGTGTCTGCAAGGGCCCCCTTACATACCCAAGCTCGTTGTCGAGCGTTTCCCTGCGTGTATGACCCCCCAGTCCACCTGAGGTGCTCCCCGCTTCCCGAGCCTACCCAAACTTCCGGCGGCCCATCTAATCATCTTGGTTCAGGGATACGACTGCGGCATCTACGGTCCCTGGCCTCACTGTGATGGCAGGGGTCACGGCTGGTCGGGTAACTGGCCGCCGCTTCACCGGCCTTCGTCTCTCCCGCCCCCACTCTGATAGCAAAGCTCTGTTGAGTGGCCGCCCCTTCATTGCCCTACATCTTCTCGGTGACCTTGTGTCTTCGGTGTCTCTTTGTCCCAAGCAAAGCAGCCCCAACCCTACTGTTCCGCTTTCAGGGAGCGCGCAACGACTTCTTGCGGCCGTAGGACAAGAGCCGACAAGTGCCGCCATCCCCGGCCAACAAAAAGCACCCAATGGCCAGGCCACCTCGACCACCCAGCCAGAACGAAGCCGGAGCCCGACAACACCCCTGGCAGCCGATATGAGCAACGCATGCCACAATGTATACTGGTGTTGCATTCCCGAAGCTCCTGCACATCGTGTGGGTTTGGCTGAGGACTCCGGAGGACTCGGTGGTGGGGTTCATGTGGCGAGGGGGGAGCTCGAGTGCGGACGGGGACGCGGCACCTGCTGTAGACTCCAGGAACCCGAACCCGCGGACAGTAGGAGAGATCATTCAAGATTCGCTCCAACGGTCGACGAAATACGGCCGCTTGCCCGGTCGAATGGCTCAGACAAAGATCCCGTTCCTTGGATCCACTGACCTGTTTTCTTCCAGCTTCGTCTTTTGCTTCTTGAAAGGTACGGCGCAAACTGAAACTGCGCACGGCACAGCGTACTACGTACTATGTGCTACATACTATGTAGTACGTACGTATGTACTGCTACCGTCGCCACGACGACGGCCAGGACTACTGCACTGCATGCTGCTACTGCTACTTGCTGCTGCTCCTGATACTGCCACTGCCACCGCCCCGCCACCGCTGCAACAGCCACAACGACGAGTACTACAACTTCGTCTACTTGTAAACAGGATTGCCACATCCTTGTTTGTGCCCACCCCACCCCTGTCTGTACAGCAGGGACGCGAACGCGGGGACGCCTACCCCTTGAGGACAGCCTGCAGGTTCTGTTCACACCCCCCATTGAGGAGAAGCGCCACAGTGATTGTTCTGAACCACCAAACGAACTTAAGTGGGCATGAGGCATTGCCACAAGCGTTCACCTTCTGCACCCTGGTCGGGGCTTTTACGCCTCCAACCACGGCGCCTCCTTGCGGCCGTTCTATGGTCTTCGACAAGCCCATTTCTCCCCTGTCGTGAAGCCGTGCGGTCCTCCCGCGAAAGGTTGTTTCGGCGCCACCAGCAAGGCCCATGCAGTATGCTTGGTGCTGCCTGCACTACCAGCTCTCAGTGCCATGCAATAGCATGCATGGAGTCCGTCATGTCTCAGATGGACAGGCTTCGACCAGTCTAATCTTCAGCTTTGCCGGTTCCTCCGTTGTCAAGACATTGCAGCCTAGCGGCAGTCGTCTTAAAAGGCGAATGCCACTGAGTGACAAGCGCGGCGCGTCTCAATTGCTCCATCTGGCAGGCTTCCAGCGCTAGCCATGCGCTTAGTGACTTAGTGCCGGCTAAGTCTATGTCATGCGCGTGACACGACACATAATGACAAACGAAGATGCCCGGTCTCTTGCCCTGCCTCCGCGTCCAAGGCCTTGCAGCTCAAATGTGCTGGTGCTGCGCCTTCAAACCGCCGCACGAAGTCTTGCACGCAGCGGTGCGGAACCTTGTCTGCCATCAATTGCTGCAGTGTGGAGCTCAGGAGGACTTGCTCAAGCATGCACTTCAGTACCCCAGTCTGTCCACAGTGAAGAGCAGTGCCAGCGAACCTCATGCTTCCCTGTACCTCTGCACACTGCCACGCGACAGGAGCACGGGCTGCAGCAATCATTCTTGCTCAGTCTGTACTGGCAAGGAAACGTCCTATGAAATTGATCCACAAATGCCGCGTGGCCGGCTACACTGGTTAATTTGCACACACGCGTGTACTTCCTCTTTGTCATCAGTTCAGGTCGCGACAGCAACTCGAATTAAATGTGATCAAAGCCCCGTGTTCATCGGGTTGGCTTGGTGAGTAGTGATGCAGTTGCATCGCGCCTGGACGAAAACCCGTCCTGTCACCTCAGTTCGGGATGGCCGAAAGCATCTAAGCGATCACGACACAGACATGCAAGCATGCTGCCGCCGAAAAGAGCATCCGATCTCAATATCTCCAGAACACCAAGGAATCGTGAGATCTTTTTGCTTGCATGCATTCGCATTCCCGCAAAGCACTTTTGTGCTTGCACCTCGTGTCGTCTGCACACTCATTGACTCATTCGCGAGGGGGCGGCACAACTGTCTACACGCTCATCTACATTTTACTATCAAGGAGCAGACTCGTCCAGCATACATCAGCGATGATAAGCCTATCAGCCTACCGCCCCTTTGTGCGGGCCACGTCAGATCTTGAAGCTGCACGGAACCTGCCCAGGAGACTCGGCTCACTCGCTCCTTCGCTGAGGCGAGCCGACGAGCCTCATGCATCCTGCTCTTCTTGCTCTGTCTGCAGCTCTTTCAGCTGCTGCGTCAGACTGGCAACCTGAAATTTGGCTCTTTGCACACTGCGGAAAGGCAGAAATGGGCCGCAGAGTGGCATGCCCGAAACAGGTGCCTTGGCTTCGAGTTCAGCATTCTGTCGCCTGAGTTCGTCGTTGTCTGCACGGAGCTCTTCCACGTCCACACCTGGGTTTTTCTCTCTCTCGCTCTCTCTGCAACTGCGTCCTAACGGTCCCACTGCGCCAGGCAATACCCGCCAACTGGGCGGGTTTGAAACAGCGTCACAGTCACACGCCATGCCACACCTTCCCTAGCCCTAGCCAATTTGTAACCGATCTCCGAAAATCTGTCCACGTGACCGTGGGGAACGCGTTACCGCCAGGCCTGTCGGGGCTCCCAAGTACTTTTTGATGTAGTCGATGGCCTTGGCACATGAACACTGTCGGACACTGTGGCAGTCGTGACGGCAAAGTCGGCAACATGTAGGTGTCAGGTCTTGCCAAGCTGCGTTTGCTGGTCTCTCAGGTTCCTCGTAGAGGCCAACAAGAACTCGTGTAAGCTGTGAGATGATGCCATTCTTCCTGAGTTTGCTGAGGCACAGAGCCCAATTCCGCTATGCTTCGCACGACTACGACATAATAGCACAAAGGATGGAGAAAAAACGACAGGAAACGACAAGAAGAACGGGCAGGCCTAGCATTTACTTGCTTTCGATTTTTCAATGAACACTAGAGTCGTTCATACTCGGTCAAAGCTGCTCCAGGTACTTTCGGAATTCCTCCTTTTGCGAATCAGCTGTCTCGTAGCTCATGGCTTCGAACTAGTCCCCTTTGCGTGGCGGCGAAGCTTTCAGTCCCGCAAGCAGTGCATACAGCTTGGGCCATGGCACAGATGAACAGACTGAGCACAGCATGAAAAACAGTTCACAGGGAGCTTCTCACGAAGGCAGGAACCTCTTGCGAAGGTAGCCGTAGCTCTAGATCCTAGGCAAGCATGCATGGCTGAGTAAAGCGCGAAAATCCCGTCACACTGAGCACCGCACCATCACAGGACCAGTCAGCGATCCACCAGATTTGGAGGCACAAAGCGATTCTGAAGCCCTGCGTGCATAAAGCAACCCGGCAGCTCATATCACAGTCGTCATGCTCTCGTGCACCACAAGCTTGTGGAAAATCTCTAAAGAGCTCTCTAGGTTGCAGACGTAGGGTCGCCCAGCAACGCTTCTACCGACACCTGCGCAGCGCCTGGCGTATTGGAATCCATGCTGCGATGTGTTTTCCACGCATGTCACGAAGTGCAGGAAGGCTTGTGCGAGGAAATGGCATGCCATGGCCGCCGCAGAAGGTCGGGCGACCGATCACGTTGCCTTCCATGACCTGAACTCAGTGGCACCGGCCGCGCTGCTTGGAATGAAAGCATGGCACCGGCCGCCTGGAACTCCACAGTGGCTGCTGAGCCCATTTTGAAAGGCTGCCCTCGGCAAGTATGATCCTGGGGAAGAGGCTGGCAGCCTGGAATTAGCCTCTAAGCAGGCAAGTGGAGACTCAGGAGCTCGCCCAGTGTGGATGCATGTCAGCATTCCAGTCTGTGCGTGTCCGTGAAATCTCTTTCCGGGCCTTGACATTAAGACATTGCCGGAGTACAGTGTAACTCCTCACGATCTGAGAAGCAAGCTCCATCGCTCTCGATGAAAGATACGACGGTGAAGGGATCCATCTTGCCATAAGCATCCTGAGCAGCCTTAAATAGCCCTAAATTCGTTCTGTAGCGATTATGAGGTCGACATAAGAGCATGGACTTCAAGCTTTCGTGGTGGCCCAGTGCGAATCTTTTTCCACCGTCCGAAGCGACCTCTGATACCGCCGCCGACTTCCTCGACCAGCGCAGGGCTTGCCTTGCTTACTAGCTGCGGTGATGGCTGTTGGACGCGATGCGACCGACATCATATCCAATAAAGCTTGGAAACGCTGAGAACCGGTGCAAAGGTTTTGTTGATTGCCAGGAACACAAGACAAGACGTGCTTGTTATCTGTACCAGGCACAGAAGTGTCAAGCGCGGCCGACGGAAAGACGAGGGTACCAAGGCGGGCGCTAATCGCTTGAAGATAGCGATGACGATCGCGGTTCCGACCTCTTTTGGGCTCCAGGAGAACAATCAGTAAATAAGATGACGACATGTGCCGCAAAACGGTGGTAAACAACCCAAAGTCCGAGAAGGGCTTTGGCATGAGATCTCAGGCAAGGGCAGGGGTCAAAGGCGCGACGATGATGAGGCCAATCGGAATGAACAGAAAAATGTCCTTCGCCGTGCGGCGCAGGACGTCGCACTCAACCTTGGAGAAGCCCAGAAACTTGCGTCGCTTGCTTTCCTTGTTCTGCAGGCTTTGCAGCAAAGCTCCTGAATATACGACGTCCTGACTGATCATGGAGACACTGTCCACAACCTCCCGTACTTCCTTGCGCGCGATCGCAGCGGCGTAGCGGCAGATGGGCCCGATCGCAACAGCGGGCTTTGCCAGATCCTCCTCAAAGCGCGTAGAGTTGGTGTAAGCAGTGAGTGTTTGCACGAACTCGACGAACTCGGGCTTGGTGACAGCACCATCTCTGTCAGAAGCTATCTGAAGGACGAGCCCCAATGCGTCTAAGAAAGGCTCGCTGCTTTTGCGACTGACCTCTTCCCAGAGTGGCCAAAGAATGGAAAACACTTCTCCATACGTTAGAGTTCCACTGCCTTCGTCAAATTGCTCGAAAAGCTTCTCCGGCTCTCGTTCCAGCTTCTTCAGCGTGAGTGCCTTCTGCTCCGATTTGAAAGTACCTCCTTTTCCGAGCTGTCGCTGTCGGTCTTCTAGCCGCTGCCAGCCCTGGTAGGCTCGCCGCCGCTGTTTGGCTGCAATGGCCGCCCAAGCGCGGGCAAACCTTCGCCGCGGCTTTCTTAATGAGGTCGGGAAGAGCGAATAAGGCGCGTTTGAATAGAGCAACATGCCCATGAGCATCTTCTGCCCATAAGTGCACTTGGTCAGAGCGATGGCGCAGTACGGCAAGCACGCAGACAAGTCTTTGAAAGTCCGCTTTAGTATCGCGCGCTCCATGTTGGAGAGCTTGTGTCTGAACGCGAGCTTCTTCAGCAGATGCACGCCATACCGCAGATCGCGCAGTAGTGTAAACGCGCTGTCAGAGACGTCGCGTGCGAATCTCGTCACTTTATTGTCGGCACGAAGAGCGCTGGCCTTGTAGTTGTTGGCAACTTCAACCAACGTTTCGATGTATTCGGTGAATTCGCCGAGCGTGAGGCAACCTTCACGGCGGCGGTCTACAGCAACCAGAAGCGTCGACCTGCGCAACAGGAACCGTCAATGATTATGGCTCTGCAAACATCTTGCCGGAGTTATTACCAGTAGCACCAACAAACCAAAACTCGAGACGATGCGACACCAAAACTTGTCGCACGTGCTGTTGGTTTGCATCGTGCGATCCGTCTCTAAGTGCCAGGCGCATCCATGCGAAAATCCTCCATGTTCTTCTTCGCAAGGTTCAGCCGTCCGCTCCAAATAGCTTGCACAATGCTCAGCACACTGCCTTGCAGAGTCCAATCCATAACCACAACCCTGCTTTTTGCGTATCGTTGACCCCCTAAGCCCAGGGCTGTGCGAGACATTGCCACCTGCAGATGCATCCAGATCCTGGCACAGCGCGCTTCCGAGAGCTTCGGTTCTCTTCTGCCCCGGCTTCCGGCGTTCCGGGTGAGGGCAATCCCCTCAAGTTCCGTCACATCCCTGCTCAGCACACCTCCTATGCATATTATAAAGAAGGTCGCACGGCCCCATTCGCACAACAACACTAGTGGGAACCGGTAGCCCTGTGTTGATGCGGGAGTGGACTTAGCGAGGGCAACAAAAACTCGCAGGAGGCCAACATTCAGGTGAGCATGAAAGCGAGGCTTCGCACTTCGCAAGCTCTACAATCTCTTTCGCGTGATGCAGAGAGCCCAACCAAGCTCTGAAAAGTTGCGACTGAAACCTGCACGCCTCGAAGAGCTTTCGAATGCCCGACTGCGCCGTCGCAGAATCTGGTGGAGCTTCGAAGATCTCGAGGACCGCAGCGTCGAGCTCCTTCCAAGATCACTCTGATTCTGTTGCCTGCTTTCTTGCCTCTATTGCGGCCAGCCCGGCCTCAGAAGGTTCCTCGCCGTAGAGCGTCCAGTCCTCAAAGGCAGGCGAGACGAGTTTAGTTGACTTCTTAAGAAGCATCTTCAGGCTTCAGCAGCAAATGCAGCAATCGCAGCTCCCCTCCGTCAGCCGTCAGCGCTAGCGCTCCTTGAAGTCCGGGTCCTGGCGCAGCTCGCGCCTCGCAGCGAGGAGCTGGAGCCTCGAAGGGTAGAACGGGGACGGCAAAAGCGCCGGGGCCGAGGACTTGATCACCAGAAAGAGGCAAACCTCGGTTCAGGCAAAACCAAATCGAGAGTGCAATCAGACCTTCGAGCCTTTCAGGCCCCCTTCACGCATCAGACTCGCTTGCTAAATGGCGGATTCTGGAGCATGAAGCCACGAACGGCCACACTTCGATTAGCCGATAGAAAGAATCCAGAGCACCAACCGAAGGTATGGCATTGAAGCCTGGCAAACACCTGTAGTGTACCCAATTTATCTTTTGGAGACTTATCCTTGGAGTGCAGCTGTGCAACGTGCACCGGCAACGGCAAAGGTAGAGCGCAGATCGCCGTGGAAGGAACCAGAGCGATGACATCACTAAAGAAACGTCGAAGTAAGTAGTTCTCCCACTCGTGTAAGTCTCGTCCCTGGCAGACTTTGGCCAGGAGACCGCAGCTGAACCTCCCCAAGGCTGTCCCAACAGCCGCCACACAATGCACGCAAAGTGTGTTGCGAGGATTTGAGACATCGATTCGATATTATCGATCGCGTGGCCGAATGCCGGCACACAAGCGTAGGATGGGTAATCATCACGGCGTACCTACGCATGATGACGTATGTTAGTGCACGCGCACATACATAACGACCATCACCAGCAACAAATCATTATGAAGAACGATGCCTGTGCAATTTGTAAGGACAAACAGACCGACAGACTGCACAATGCAACATCAACAAACCATCTCTACTCTATGTCCGAAAAATCTCAATCAACACGATGGATGACTCGTGCAATCCCTTGTGCGCCCCGCATTGGAGCACAACCCCCTTGACAGATCGGTACAGTGGGATCATGTGGGATCAGTGTGATCCAGCACTATCCCTGGAATCTCACCTTCATCAAGCGCTCACGAAACATCTGCGCACTCTTCGGAAACGTTCAACCGAACAAACAATCGAAAGAAGCGCATGTACATTCGGCCTCAGTCCTTTACGAATCGGTCCGACTAGCAGAATAGGCAATCCAAGCATGCCGGTGCAATATGGGATATTGTTCCATTGCAATCAGAAACCGAGCCATGTCAGATTTCCGAAGAAGTCACGAGGTGCACATGCGCTTGGGCTGCATTCTACTGCGAAACATTTAATTTTGTCGGGCAGTCCCTCAGCAACTCCATAGTTCACGTGAAAGAACAGCAACCTACAAACTTCCGAAGCATGAAGCCCACCTAAATTGTGGCATCGGGTTGAGCTTCTTCGTTGACCCTTCCGCCTTTCCGGGGATGATTGGCATTCTCACCGGCTTGTGCCGTCTTGCGTGCTGTGTCTTGGGCCACAACTCTCCATGCAAGATTTTTCGACTTTGACCCCATTGCCCGCCAGAGTCCAAACGGGAGCTTCGCCGAGCGAGTGCCCTTCTTGGATATGGTTCGTGGAACTTTGGGCTGCTCGACCGCAAAACGCAAGAACGTCAATTATGCGCTGCGTCACGTGCGGTGACGTGTTGAAGGGCCGTTTAGGATTCTGTGTCCCTGTTCTGAGCCCACTGGCACAAGAACAGGGATTCACCCACATGGGAAGAATCGATATGCGTGAAAATCAATGTATGTCCCAACATCCTTCTTTCAGTAGAATTGAATCAAGCTGGGCACCTATAAAAACGAAAACTCTACACGTACAAAAACGGACGGTATCTCTCCGGGGTTGTAGCGAGGCCGTGCTTTCCCATTTAAGAGCATGTGTTCTGTCTTCAAACGTAAACACGGATAGATTCCACATCTCAGCAAACAGGATATGAAATGAGAGATACAGCGAGAAAGGGCACTCGCTGGGTCAAGCTTCCGTTTTGGGCAGGCAATACGCTCAAAATCGAAAAATACTTGCATGGAGAGTGTGGCCAAAGACACGGCAAGCAAGACAGCTGAAGCCGGTCAGAATGCCAATCAGCCCTGCGACATGTTCAGACCGGTCAGCCCGGGCGCGTCTACGAACATGGCATGCGTGCATGTGTGTGTATGTGTGTATGTATATATTTATACACGTATATAGATATATCATGATATATATGTGTATATGTGTATATGTGTATATGTGGCTGATGTTATCACCCCCCCCCCCACCCCCACCCATCCGCATTTCGTGATCTCGGACAGTCACCACTTCACCATTTGACCATTGATTTCCCCCACATCCCACATGGTCAGGCCAGTTCACCATTTCACCATTCACATCCCCCATATGGTTGACCATTTCACCATTGGCTTCCCCCATACGGTCACGCCGTTTCGTTTCCCCCATATGGTCAGGCCGGTTCACCATTTCACGATTCATTTCCCCCACATGGTCAGACCTAATTGGTGAAATGGTGAAATGGTTTCTCGCTCGTTGCACTCCGCAGCCGTAGGCTCCGCATGCACTTAATTAGAAAACCCCGGATGGACGCCATCCGGCGGGTGCCCTGTTCCTTTGGAAACAGGTTTCAGGCTGTACCCTCCTTGGCTGGACGCCAGCCAGCAGGCTTTTGGAGCCGCGTTGGTCCCCCTCTTCGTCTCGCATTAGCCTCCGCGAAGCCATTCTGAGATGCTCCCCTAATTGCGCCACGCCTTGCTGGCTGAGGAACCCAGCAAACCGCCCCGCTTGGGAAGCAAAGTGCTCAAAGAGAGCCTGTAGCCTTTCTGTGGTGCGCGCCTTTAACTGTCGTAGCAGCTCCGGCTCACGTTGGGCCAAAAGCCGTTCAAGGCCGCTGCCGCCACCCCATTGGGGGTATGGCAAGCTTGACCAGCTCCCCAAGTCGTAGAACCGGACACTGTTATCCGTATTCAAGCCCAGGTTGGAGATCGTGATGTCTGCCACCCTGACCCTGCAGGCTCTCAGCCAGGTAACCACGGCCAGCAGGTAGCTGAACCATTCCCTGACTATCGCCGGCGTTTGGGCGTTTAGCCAAGGCTCGGCTTTTCTGTTCACTTTCTCCTGAAACAGACAGTGGAGCACAGCATACTCTGCATGGGAATGCGAACATTCAGGGGCCCCTCGTGCACCACTATAGCACACAGTTTGGTGAACCGGGTGCTGTAGTACTCCTCAGACCCATGGTCGTAGGCAAAAGTTGTGATTTTGAGCACGTAGGAGCCAAAGGAATACACAATCCTCTGGTTGCCCTTGCCTTCCATTGGCATGCGGACCGGTCGTGGTGGGAGCGCCCCCGAAAGTGGGCTTCTGTAGACGACCAAAACGGGCCCCATAAGGTGGTGCATGAGTCGCACGTTTCTCCTATTGGGCTCTCGTTCCACTGCCGCATGGAAACTCGGGCCCTCGTCCCCGCCGGGGACCGTCTGTGTGCCTGTCGTAGGGCCTTTGCCTCTCGACCTCGTCGCTCCCTTCTTCCTCGCCAGCGGCGTCTCTACGCACTGCAGAAGCCGACCGCAACCGCGAGGCATCTGGTTCGGAGTCTGTTGAGTGAGACTTCACTAGGAGGGATCGTCACTATGTCACCAACAAAGCTATACCAACGCATAACGTGACTGTGCTCAAAGACGTATCCTCCCCTCGAAATCCTAGTAGTAGCTCAAACCAGTAAGTAACATAGGACTTCGAGGTTGAAGATGCAGATCGATGGAATACGGGTGTGGGGATATTATACTGGCGCTTTACGAATTGACTTCACATATAATTAAACCGGGATGGTTCAGGCAAGTACGACCTGCTTGAAATCGTTGTTACCACGATTCCTGGTGTCAGCGTATTACCGACTGCAGCTAGTTACACAAGAGCTGTGCTTCTTTGCATAACGGTGAGACTTCAGATGATGTGCAGTCGTCCTATGACGAACAAATATACAACAGGTATGATTATGGTAGAAATGACCCCGTATGACCCCAAGCATGCATATTATTGCTCAACTATAACTATAGTGCATTAACATGCGGATTCCGCTGTGCTCCCACTCACCTCCTCTTTAAGCTTTCCACATCCATGGAGTAATCCTAGTTGGAGGTGTCCAGCCAGGATTATTCCAAGGATCGATGCAGTTGTCCCCAGTATCAACAAGCAGGAGCTGCCGTACTCAGCGCTAACTGAATGTATCCTTGGGGGCTGTAGATTCCAGGCACCATGCAGTGTGCATGTTTCCGTCAGCTTACCATGCGTTAGGGCCAAACTGATTGGTGAAATTGTGAAATTGGTTATGGGTTAAGGACAAACCAATTGGTGAAATGGTGAAATGGTTTAAGGGGTTAGGGCCAAACTGATGGGTGACAAAGTGAAATGGTGAAACTGATGTGCATGAAGGAAAGGAAGGGTGTTTGGGTACCAAACCACTGGAAGGATCAAAACGACTGGAGAAATGGTGACAATGGTCTGTTGGTTTAATGGTTTCGGGCCCTACCCGTCATATAGGTAAACTGAATGTTTGAAGGTTCGGAAAACCTGGGTTTTTTAAACCAATGTGGTGTTTTGTAAACTTTTGGGAGGGTCCCATTGCACAATAAAACATACGAAGCAAGTCTATCCCGTCAGTCATCCAAAATTTCGATTGTTTAGGTGATTCAGGAAGACTGAAACAGCAATGAAACAGTTTAAGAATCTAGGATAACAGATGGTTCTAGATATCCAGCATATATTTGTGTATTGAGCAATGATGCAGGGTTTTTTGTCATGGTCCGCAGACTTAACGGACCATATGCAGTTTCCCGCGGAAAGGCCATGCTGCAGGATCGTTCTCATGATCTGACTGTTGCAGTACATGGAGTTTACAAAAGAGAAGACCATCTTTGTACACACTACGCACATAGGCACTTATATGTCACTCATCCAGGAATCATTGTGTTGAACATGACGTGGCTTTTATCGGGTTTACAATAGCTCAGTACGTGTTGTCAACACAAAATATCAAGCCACGCAGAAACTTGAGATACGACTGACTAGACCTCGTTTGTACAGAGGAACAGTATTTGCGTCAGTTGCAGGGTTTCATCACTTGGTGCACAGACGAATGGTTTGCAACGTTATGTCCAAACTTACATCATTCCAAGGAAGCAGGATTTCGATGAGACAGAACTGATAAGAATATACGTGGCAAACAACCAAACTTACAACTGTTAGGTTTCCTCGCTTGGTAGGTAGAACACTACTAGCAACGCTGTTTCCAATACATGGGGATGAACCCCTTTTGGGGGAGTGACGGGGTGCGCTTAACGTTTTGTCTCTAATGCGGGCAACGACATTCTGGACTGGCACATACTGGGACTATGGCTTCCAATAGGGCTCCGGTCGCGCTCACAAGAACAAAACATGTGTGGCAGTGCGGGTGACCAGCAAAGTCAACAGACCATGCACGCGATAAGGCTGATGCAAGGAGTATTTTGCATCTTCCGGACTGCTGATGATCTCACAATGCGGACAGCTACATGAGGCCTTGTGGCTCGTAGTGGGCTTTACGAGATTGTTCCGATATGCTGATGCAAAAAGCTAGCAAAGTTTTCGTCACTCGGTGTATAAAAATATAGTCAAGTCTAAGAAGCGACACTCTATGTATACTGTCGAACTACGAACAAAGAACTGTACCTGGCATTGCACCGCCAGCTTGGCACTGATTGCACACGTGCAATCTCCTACAATATGTCATGCCGTACGTGTATACGCTGTAAACACAAATGCAGTGGTTATGTTTATTAACGTGTGCACACGAAGAAAAAAGGCATGCACATGCACGCTTGCTATGTTCAGTCGCAAATGTCCTGAAGCTCGTGCCCGAAAACGCTTGGAACCCACCAAAACGAGAATACTTGAATGAATGCGCCTTACATCCCTGCTCAGCATGTCAATGCTGTCCGACACTTCCAGCAGTGCCTTCCCGACTTTGCCTGGGCTTGAAAGCCCTCCAAAAACCCTTTAGAAATACTTAAAAACAAATGAACATTCATGCATACCGTCTATAGCAACTGGGCCTGGGCTCTTGAGTTACCGATAGTTTCCGTACAAACAGAATAGTACTAAGCTTCGCTCAAGAAGCTGAGCGCACTGAGAAGAAATGGCAGTGTGAGTTGCCATGTCGGCCGCTGTACCCACCGGTTCACTGCACCGCCCGCTTTGCCCACGGGGTCAAAGGAATAATTCGTCAAGTTTTGGAAAAAACTGCTCACAACACCATAGCTTCGGCGAAGGGCCGCCTGCCAGTAGCACGGTCTCGCAGGTGGGAGGGGCTTAATTGGACAAAGCCGCCATTCACTAGGAGACACCCGGGCACCTCAACATGCCACGCATGCACATCCCGCTTGGACACCTTGATCACCGTGGCGGCGTATTCTATGAATTCATTCACCGACAGCAAGCCATCCCTGTCACGGTCTGACAGGATAACGAAGGCTGCGAGGTTGTTGTGCAACTCCATCTGCGTCTGCGATGGGAGTTTCAACGGACCTTCCCACGAAGTCTGCCTCAGTACCCGTTCAGGCCATTCGCACTCTGCGCGACAGATTTGCTAAATCCCCTGCTAAAGCTATTGTATCCTACGCTCCCATCAAGCTTCGAGGCATAAATTTGAGAATCCTTGCATAGCTCAGGCCCAAGGTGGTGTTGTCACTTAGCCGATCGAACAGAGCAGCTGCTTTGGAGCGCGCTGCTGAATAGAGCGGCGCCTCTTCAAGGATTTCCAGAACTGATGCATTGGCCCTAATAAGCTCCACCTCCCAGTACTCTGCATCTTCGTTCTTGGGCGCAGCCGTGAGCTCGGAAGCATTGGCAAGCAAAGGCTGCAAGGGTGCACTTTGACTGGACAGTGACTCTGCAGCCTTTGACTGTGCCCTCCGGGATCGTCGCTCCATTCGGCCATCAATTGGTGCTGTGAAATTGCAGGCATGACGGAACAGAAACGTGACGACGAACAAAAGGAGAACATGGCTCAGGGGGCGATGCAGCCGCTTTCTCATCACCAAATGCCCAAATCAAGCCCGTGTCAACTCTGTCCTGTCTGTCACGCTGAAGTCTTACTTGGTTTCGAGTCGGTTTTCTAGGCTGGTGCGGACCCAAACATGCATTTCGTCAAGTGTCCGAGTGCGCACTAGCAAGATCATGTTTCGGCCCGAAGCCCTGCGATCTTGGTGCCGATGCCATTAACGGCATTCACGCTTTGGCTTTAGACTCGAGTAAGCCGGAAAGATTGGCCGGGGATGGCAATGTGAAGCACAAGATTCTGCCCAATGCTGCGTGAAATTGCTGGGCGAGCGGCAAAGCTTCTAGCCAGCTCTGCGCGGAGAACCCTCACCACAGCATAGGTTTCCAATGCCTTACAGCCAAGCATAGCGACAAGTGAAGCTCCATTGCCAGTGGTGGTGTTCCAGTATGTGCAAGTCTTACGACGTCCATGAGTCTACGCTTTTCGTTTGCATAGGTTGCTACATTGCGCTTTGGCAATGTGTCACTGATGTGAGCCTACCTTCTGGGTTGGCGGTCATAGGCAGCGGCACGAGCAGGGAGAGATGCTGCAGAAGGCCTGCCAGCAAGAGCATCAGTGGTAGTTCGGATTGCGACTGCGTCCCTGAGCTTCACCAATACGGGATCGCTTTCATCTCCCCTCGTCGGCGCTTCCTGCTTGCGATGATCAACAGTCCCGTCGACGTCGTCGCAGCAGCACGCAAGGAGCACGCAAGGACCCAAAGGAACGCCAAGACATCTTTGCGGAGGTTGCTGCTGCCTCATCTTGGGAATGGACCGAGATGGACCGAGCATCATCGAAACAGCCTCAATGCAGCTTTCAGACGCCGTGCGTGGGCTCGCCGAGCCCACCGGGTACACCAGCTACTTTGGCCAGCTTGGCCCATGCTATGCCTTGCCCTGTGTGGAGAGTGATCGTCGAAGTGTCCTTGGATTCGATCTGCAATAAATCCGCGTATACGTCTGCCCATTGCTTGTGCCGCTTGGAGCCCGGTTCAAAAAAGACATTCCGACCCTCGCCACCCAGCTGTGGTGGTGCAGGCGTCGCAGCTTGTACCATGTCGAGGAGTAGCCGACGGCACCGACTTATCGACTGCATTGCTCGTGCAACTTCGCGCTCCAAGTCAGGCAGGTCTTTTGTGCCTGCATAGCTTCTCTCGGCGTCAAGCGCCGCCACCGTCGCCTCGACACATCGCACCAAAGCCTTTTGGAGACCTCTTGGAGTTGAAGATCGAAGCGACGCCAGAACCTGCTGAGCATCTCGTGTCCGGCGCTCTGTAGCTCGAGCATGCTCAAGACTTGCATCTGTTTCCCGTCTCTGAATGCAGGCTTGCAGCGCTCCCCGGTGCATTTTCTTGGCAGTGATGCGAAGCATGGCTGCTTGGGCTTGGAGCTGTAGGTCAGTCCTCTGCAGCAACCGTTGCTCTTCCACGATCTCCGGATAGTGGGCTGTGGCTGTCTTCTCCTCAACCTCAACCTTCTCCTCGGCCGAGCGAAGAAATGCGCTTGCACTCTTCCAGTTCTCAGGGTTGGTCTTCCGGCCACGGGCTCCAAGCGGCGGATGTGCTTGGACAGTGACATCGGATGCTCCTTCTCTCTCAGTACGCGAAGCGCCGAAATCCTGTGCTGGGTGCTCTTGAAGGCTCCCCGCATCCAGGGCATCACCTGTCTCTTCTGAGAAGGGGGCGTCAACCGTGGTAGCAACCTCTGGACATTTTGAGTGGTCAACTGAGTGCACCGATTGTGCCTTCGACGCCTCTTGGCTTTGGAGTTGATGTTGCCGGACTGATTTCGACACATTCTCAAGGAAAGATGAAAGCAACTCTTCGCTGTCATCTGCACTGGTCAACTCGCGTCCTTCAGTTGCTTCTTGCAAAAGCGAGCCTGAATTTTCTGCGGTGGCATTCAGGATCGTCTGGAGATGTTGTTGAAGGGCATGTGAGGTGTCGCATTTCTTCTGCCTCTGCACCGCTACGACAGCCCGTGCACCATAACCTCTCCCTGTGTCCGGCTTCCCCAACATTTCCGGTGATGATCTTGCATCTGCAACACGAGGTGATTTGCTTGGAGAAGGCACGTCTGGCATCCTGGATTGTAGTCCTTGGTCCGCCGCTTCGCGCTCAATCTCAGGGCTGCTGGCCATAGCAGAGGTCGCTGCTGCTAAGTGCGCGCCGGCAGCAAGAAATAACTCCAGATGGTCTCGGAAGCCATCGTTGCTTTCCGTTTCGGGCAGTATCGAGTCTGAGGGACCGTGACCATGCATTGCTGGGTCTGGTGGAATCTGGTGTTTCATGGCTTTGCTGCATGGTAGTCCATCTGCAACTAATTCCAAGCTGGCCATACATTCGGCACAGCGGCATCCGAGGCCATACCTCTCCGAGCATCTTGCCCAGGTCACGATTTCCGAGGTGTTGTTCCAAGATTCAAACATCCTGTGCTGAGTGCTGTAGATGCCAAGCACGGCAAGCTTGCGCTGAAGGCTCGCTGCCTGAATGGCCGATCCCTTTTCTGCTCGCTCCAACTCGCCGCTCAGTGCCGTGAACTTCTTGCCACAGTTGGACTCGATGAAGGTGTGCCTCAGCTCTCAGCTCTCCAAGACCACCGCAAGTCTAGAGTCTAGAGCTCTGTCGACTCGTTGCAACTCGGCCGCAAGTGGTGTGCCAGTTGAGTTGCACGATTCGCACGACCGAGGGCCCCCAGCGTATCATGTGCATCTTGCACCTCCGGCTCCACCCAGCCGCTGCCAGAGCCCCATGCCATGCAAGAAGAACCAAGACAAACGGCCTCTATCCTTGACCCATCCTGCACAAAGGCTGACAAACGGCTTCGCAATAAAACCCCAAAGGCTTGACGCGGCCAATTTGCCAACGACTGCGCACATCAAAACCACCTGCTGGACGGTGCTGTCTCGGCTCCCTGCTGTCCCTGCTGCACATTCGCGACAGGCCTGGTTGGCTCAGACGGTGGCAGTTTGCCGGCAAAGCTACGCAAAGCCCTGGCCACCTCAATCTTTGAGGAGGGTCTTCGCAACAAATTCGGATGGGCGCCTGGGAGGGCAGCGCAACAGCGCAAAGACCAGACAGCAAAGGAGCAATTCACTGAGTCACTGTTGCCGTTGCACCTGTTGTAGGCCCCGGTGGTGGCGGAGGGGCGTGGGTGCAGCCCATGACCTGTTCATCATTTTTGCAAAAACATCTCGCTGATGGCAGAAGAATCGTGGGCTCATATCGCAGGTGTCCCAACCTTCCCGCTTGCCTGTTCGCAGCTTCCGCCTGGCGCCCGGCGCCGGACAAGAAGCCCACGTCTGAGCTGCGGAGAAATAAACCAGTAGCTCTCTTGCGAGATCTTCGGCCGTCTCGGGTGCCGCAGAATTTCTGAAGATATCCCAACGACCCTTTTGCTCCGAGGTGTCTCCTGTGTAACATCGATGGACTCCCTTTGGGAGTACATCAGTACATGTACAACTTCGGCCGGAAGCATCGGGCATGCCGCACAGACTGGATTGAAACAAGGAAACATTACAACAATCTGTGCCGATTCGATGTTTTGTTGCTCACTCCTCGTCACCTTCAGGAATTGCAGGACTCACGGCCTCAGATTGACGTGATGCAGGAGCATTGGAAAGCCCGCCGTAGAACTTTCAGAAGGGGTGCCATTGGCCTCTTCTCCTGCTTCGAGCCGAACATCCCCTCCACCCTCGGCTCGGGAACAGCTTGCAAAGTGACAGATAGAGCACGTGCGGAAATCTTGATTTCGACTCAAGCAGTCGCAGGCGGCAGGCAAGGAGTCACGACGACTGGTCGCAGAGGGAACATGACGTGACATGAGGGACGTGGCACTGCAGATGCCAGCCAGCATCAAGAACCAGACCCAAGAACCACTGCAAATCTTGAATTAAGTCGCTTGGGCGAGTTGTCCTCAACCAGCTGTTGCTGCTCCTTCTCCTTCTCTTTGAGCATGGCTTCGACTTCGCTGATCTCGTCTGCAGGCCTCATTGCACCAAGCAGACGTTGGGTGAACAGCGCTTCAACAGACTGCTGTGACAGCAGGCCTGGCTAGCTCGGCCTGCTCAATGTCAACATCTGGCTCGAATCTGTCCACATCCGACGGCTCGGCTTCAGCAGCCCCGTCACCGGATTCGCTCTTCAGCTTCTCTTTGCGCATTGCCTCTACTTCACTTGCTGCCTGCTTCTGCCTGCCCCAAGCCAAGCAAACAACGAGAAAGAGCAGCAGCAGGAAATCGTGGGCCACCTGAACTTGGCTTGGATTTTGGTGGCGGCTTGGGCAGTCTCGTCGTCCATGGGGATGTCGATGTCTTTGTCCGCGGCACTGTGCATCTCTTCTTTCTCCCTGCGTTTTGCCTCCACCTCACCTGCCGCCTGCTTTTGCCTGGCGGGGTACAGCATGCTGCTGAAATACACAAACAAGACCGATGACAACGCAGACGGCCTGAACTTCGCTTGGATTTTCGTGGCGGCTTGGGCAGTCTCGTCGTCCATGGGGATGTCGATTTCGTCGTCCGCGGCACTGTGCATCTCTTCTTTCTCCCTGCGTTTTGCCTCCACCTCACCTGCCGCCTGCTTTTGCCTGGCGGGGTACAGCATGCTGCTGAAATACACAAACAAGACCGATGACAACGCAGACGGCCTGAACTTCGCTTGGATTTTCGTGGCGGCTTGGGCAGTCTCGTCGTCCATGGGGATGTCGATTTCGTCGTCCGCGGCACTGTGCATCTCTTCTTTCTCCCTGCGTTTTGCCTCCACCTCACCTGCCGCCTGCTTTTGCCTGGAGGGGTACAGCATGCTGCTGAAATACACAAACAAGACCGATGACAACGCAGACCGCCTGAACTTCGCTTGGATTTTGGTGGCGGCTTGGGCAGTCTCGTCGTTCATGGGGATGTCGATTTCATTTTCCGCGGCATCGTGCATCTTTTCTTTCTCTCTGCGCTTCGCGTCTACCTCGCCTGCCGCCTGCTTTTGCCTCGCGGGATACAGCAGGCTGCTGAAAGACACAAACAAGACAGATGACAACACCATACAACACCGACCGCCTGAACTTCGCTTGGATTTTGGTGGCGGCGTGGGCAGTCTCGTCGTTCATGGGGATGTCGATTTCAGTGTCGGATATGCCAGGCACACCGTCTTTGGCAGCGAGTTGGACATTGACAACAGCCCGCCCGTTGGCTTCAAGGACAACGTCAACCTTCACAGAGATCCGCTGGCGGAACTCCTCCAACCTCTGCCTTCGGCTTTGCTCCCTGTAGAGCAGAACTGGCAAAGCAGAGCAGCAACGGATTTTGGGAAAGCTCGTTCAGTGACAACAACTGCCCACCTGTTAGAGCACGCCTGCGCATGTTTCTGACGCATGCCCTCCACTTCGCCGGCCGCCTGCTTCTGCCTTCAGAGTGAGGCTCCGTGTCTGTTCTCCCCAATGTTCACCAACACCACTTCACTCCTGTAGATCTCACAGGACCTAGACTTGTGTGAACGTTTCTGTCTCGTGTGCAGAGCGCAAGTATGGGAAGGTGCATATTCGCTCCCACGTCACGGAAGCACATCGTGCAACTGCCACGCATCGACTCGGTGCCTGAATCTGGCCTGAATCTTGGTGGCAGAGGCTGCTTCTTGCTCCTGGAGCAGGGTGGTCAGCGGGGACGTGCTCCATCCCTGCATCGCTGCAATTCAAGAAGCTCCTTCTGACGGCGCTCGGCAACCCTGTGACGATATCGAGATTGAATGGCCTCTTGCTGAATCGCTGGGTTGCTGCACAGACCCTGACAGTCGACACTCGACGACCCTGGACATAAACCAGTTCACTTAGTTCACTTAGGGTGACGAGATGTCAGAGACCAGCGCAGATCCTCCTCTGGGCGAGTTAAGCTCGCCGGGCACTAAAGCGGATCCTCTTGCTTGCTTGCTTGCTGACTGGTATGAGGGCCGGAGCCGGATCCTCTCTCTCTCTCTTTCGCCCCCGGTTGAGAGCCCGCGCTCCAAGCCCACCCGCACTGTGTTCGTGTGAGGATACGGGGGGTGACGAACAAGCATAACTTCTGAGGCTCTCTCTCTCTCTCTCTTTCTCTCTCTCTCTCTCTTTCTTTCTGCTGGGCTTAAGGGTCGCATGCGACCCCAAGGCACTCGGCCCGCCCAACCACCCCCTGGTATTATGGCATTATGGAGTGGCTGGTTTCTGGGGTATTCCTGATTACCGCACTGTACTACCCAGTGTGTTCTGGGTTCCCCCGAACACTAAACACAAACACAACCCCCGCCTCGTCCCCGCGCCGCTGTGGCTATCAGTCCTTGCTTTCTGCGGTCTCCTTCTTGCTCTGGCTGAGGATCTCGGGGTCGTCTGGCCGGTGGCTCCCCCGCAGGCTCGGAGGGGCGCCTTTGGTTTGCCTCTCGGTCTGACGGTCTTCCCTCAGCTCCCCATGGCCATTGCACGTCACCACCTTGGTCTTGTTCATCATCTTCCCGGCTGTCCTCGTCGGTGCTCCCCCAGTCGGGTGGCGTTTCCTCAGTCCTTGTCTCCGTCACGGGGGCGGGAGCGCTGCGCTCCTCAGTCCCCCGCGTGGTCACTGGCGGGGCGCGGCTTGCCTGAGCTCCCCCTTCCCACGCTGTGCTTGCTTCTTCTTCTTCACCTCGCGGGCATCCTTCAGGAGTCTTGGGATTTGGTGAGGGAAACGCATTATGTAGGCACGCGTTTCGTTGGCGATGCGGGGCAAGAACTCGTCCGTGATCTTCACCAACTTGTCTGCCGCTGCTCCCAGGGCTTGGCGGTTGCGAAGCCTCCCCCTGTAGCTAGCGTAGGCCTCCTGGTCGTCTTCCCCCAGTGGCTCCCCCTTCTCATCATAGAGCTCGCCGGTCTCGTCATTGTGCTGCACGTTGCGCCCGATCCACGTATCGAGCGGGCTTGGGAGGAAAAGCAGGTGGAGTCCCCCCCTTGTCTCATGCTGCACCTTAAAGTTAAGCCTCGGTGCACGCCTTGAGGAAGAACTGGCTTCCCCCCCACCTTCGTCCTGTTGTGCCGTTCGTGGTCTCCCCTTTGGCTGGGGCTCGCCACTGACACATTGGCCATGCTTGCCACCCCGTGCAACCGACGCGCTGGATCACTTCTCACATGCACCTTTCTCATGCCGGGCTTGCAGATCCCCCCCAACCTCCCTGCACAATCGGCAGTGCATCTTCCCAGGACCCCCCCTACTGACGGGCCACCCCCCGAAGGAGGGCCGTGGTCAGGGGGTCCGGTGAGCGAAGAACCCTGGGGCCTCTTGAGCAAAATGGGCAGCGGCGTGTGACTCAAGCGCCGCAGGGAAAGGCAGCACGGCTCTCCTGAGGTGTAGGGTTTACAGCCCCCCAAGGCAAAGGTGCGGACACTTGAGCCAAAATGGCTCTCTCTCTCTCTCTCTCTGAGTCTCTCTGTGTCTCTCTCTCTCTCTCTTGCTTGCTTGCTTGCTTGCTTGCTTGCAAGGCGTTTGGGAGGTGGGGTTCAGGCCATAATAACACGATAGGGGGGGGAGCCCTACGCCACTGTTCGAGTTCGCTCTCTCTCTCTCTCTCTCTCTCTCTCTCTCTCTCTCTTTCTCTCTCTCTCTCTCTCTCTCTCGCTCGCTCGCTCGCTCGCTCGCTTCAGGGGTAAGGTCCACAGGACCCGGGCCTAGGCCCCCCTTTCTTCACACGATTGTGGAAGAGGGGCATTGGGGTCATCGTAGCCGGAGAATTTCCCCAGTGGATTGTGTGAGTTGTGGAGATTGCCTGGTGGAGAAACCCCCCAAACCCTGAACACTAGCCCGCATCCCGGCCTCATCCCCGCGCCCTCTATGGCAAGTTCCTTAGTCCCTACACCAGGCAATTTCCCCCCACTTCGAACAAGCATACGGTGGCAGCCCCCCTGTAAAATGCAAACACTCCGAGGACCAAGCAAAACATAAGAGTTACGTAGGGTACGCAGAACAAAGTGTAGGCTGGCTCCCCCCGTTGCAAAAGGCTTCTATCTGGGTTCCTATTCAAAGGTTGAGCGAAAAGGTCGGCGGGACTCAGTCTCGTTGCCAATTCTGTGCATTCGGTGCAAGGTTGGGGCATATGGCCCCGTTGGCCATAGGTTTGTATGGCTCTAGCGGCCCGTCTTGAATTAAGCGCTGTAGGAAAACGGCCCTTTACCTTGAGGCCCCACTCGGACATGGAAAATTTTTGCCACGCTCACTCCGCTGCACGTCTCTGTCTTGCCATGTGGTTCTGAACCTGTTGAATTTGCCATCGCATGCTTGGTACCAGCTCAACTAGGCTGGTCTCCAAGAAGGGGCTCCACTGGCTGGCTGTCCCCTCCTTGCTGGAGGGTCCCCCACAGGTTCACTAGGCTGGTCTCCGAGAAGGCGGCGGCGCTTCGGCTCCCCCGCGGGCTCACTTGGTCGTCGTCGGCCACCCCCGTCTCTGCTTGGTCGGTTCGGTGGCTCCCCCGCAGGTTCGTTTGGCCGTTGTTGGCCACTGGTTCTATCCGATGGCCTGCCTTCGGGACCCCATGGCCATTGCGTGTCTCCCCCTCCTTGGTCTTCACGTTCTTCGCGGTCGCCTTTCTCCCAAAGCTCCGGTTCCTCTTCTGCAACGGCGTCTCTGTTTGGGCTTTCATCTGTGCTCCCCCAGTCCGGCGGCGTGTCTGAGTCACTGTGCTCCTTTGTCACACTGCCTCCCGGTTCCCCCTCCACTGCTTGGGCTGGCACTGACTGCTGCGCCGAAGGTGTGGAGCTGGTCGCTCCCCCCCGGCCCTCCTCCGTCGCAGCGCCCAAGCTTTTTCCAGAAGCGCCGGCACTTTCTCTGGGAATCTCATCGTGAAAACTCTGTTTTCGGCCGCCACGTGAGGCAACCATTTGTCGACGATGCGTACAAGGCGGTCGGCTTGGTCTCCTAGGCGGTACCGGTGGGATAGCCTCGCCTGATAGGCGGCATACTCCCCCGCCTGCTGTGGCGTCAAGGGTTCTCCCGACGATGCAAGGAAGAGCTCCCCCTCGTCGTTGGTCTTGACCTCTTTGTTCACCCACAGGTCCAGCGTGTCTGGCGGGAAAAACAAATGCAATCCCCCCTCTGTTCTGAAAGCCGTCCTGGCGTTCAGCGCGCTCTCCTCGGGATTTGCCGCGGGCTCCGGTGGAGGTGTGTAGCTGGCATCCCCCACACGGATATTTCTGCGTTCGGTCACCCCGTGCAAGCGGCATTGAGGATCGCTTCGCACGTGCACCTTACGGAGCCCCGGCTGGCACACACACACACACACTCTCTCTCTCTCTCTCTCTCTCTCTCTCTCTCTCTCTCTCTCTCTCTCTCTCTCTCTCTCTCTTATGCTTTGTTTCATTCTTTCTCTGGAGCCTAGGGGTCTGGTCGGGTTTAGCAGTAGGGGCCGTCTTCTTCTTCCCTCAGCCCTTCTTGCAGCTGCATCCAGATGGTCCCACTACCGTAGGATGTGCCTGAGAACATCACCACACCATGCCACACCTAGCACATCGCCAAATAGCACCGTCACACCATTTGGACTTTTTCGGATTGCAGCCATCAGGAACAAAGCTTGAGAATCTGCATCCTGCCCGTGAGCGGCATATTCCCGTGCTTGCGTTCATCAGGCGGCCCCAAGGATAATGGGAACTGGTAGCCGAATAGCCGCTAGACTAGACAAAGGCATGTGGCGCAAACTCTGACTGCGAGCCAGGGTGCTGTTGCAGCCTTAGTCAAGCCAGAACTAGTGCCCACACCCAGGTTGGGAGCCTGCGCTCAGAAAGTCCCTCGCTACTCCTGTGATGGTGTCCTTTTGCGGGGAACTCGGAAAAGAAGAGGTACTCCAAGTAGTACTCACGACTGCAGTATAGGCTTGGGCATCAAACAAGCACCGACTCATTTTCGAACTCCGAAACTCGAGAAGATGAGACAAGAAGAGAGGAAGCGTTTCAGAATGGAAGATCTGCGACTCGCTCAACCGCCTTCACCTGGTCGAGTCTAGTCTAGGAGTCCAGTCTAGGAGTCGACGAGTCAAGGTTTCGGAAAGCGTTCTAATATGTTCTCATATTGGTATGTTCTCATAGGCTTCGAATTAAGTTGAGCTGCCTGCTTCTGTTCGCGCATCTCCTGTACCTGCTTGTTGGCTTGCCGTCCACGATACTTGGCTTGGATCCTGGCCACGAGTCGCCATGGGCCCCTGGACGTGTCATTCGTCTCCCATCTCGCTACACAAGGTCCTTGCAGCAGCATCACTCTCTTCCTTTTGTTGCTTCTTGATTCTTTGAACTTCGTCTGCTGCTTGCTTCCTTAGCAACTGCGGTAAGGGCGTGCAGGCAGTCTCCGGAACAGTGGCTCTGCGGTGAAACCCACAGGAATTCATGCGTGCCCCAAAAATCTCAAAGGATGCCTCAGCCTCATATGCAGCATCATCTAGCAATTGCTATCCAATCGTGTGGGGTACAAGTACGACAATCTGATACGGTATGGTATGTGGTCCTGTTTCTGTCACTAACCACGGATCGTTTGCTGCAAGGCCTCTGCCGGAACCTTGCCTGAATCTTCGTTGCTGCCGACTCCTGCGTGTCCGAACGTGCCCGCACGCCGCAGGCAAATAACACGAAGTCCAGGACAAACGAAGGCAGCGTGAACTATGAACTGTTTCGAGGCTTCCTCTCCACCGCTACGAACTTTGAACAAGCGCTTGGAGGGCGACGTTGATGCAGCAAACATAGTTGACCACGAGCTTTCGGATTTGCGCTGGTACAGGCTTAACTCCGGAAAACTGATGCGTCCAAAAGTTTTCACGTGCGTGTCTGGGCGGGGAGGTTGAACTGTCAACATAATCGGCGAGCCTCCTCCCTCATTTGCTGAAGGCTTCGAAGGCTGCGAACACCGTTCACGAGAGCCTCGTCCAAAGATAGCGACCAACCCCAACGCTAAGCCGCTAAGGTTATGCTGCCTGATGTTCTCTGCAACCCTCTCGCGTGCCTCAGGGGGTGGAGAGTCTGCCTGGGCGCATCTCGCAGTGAATGCAGGCTCCCGCTCGAGGCGACTACAAGCCATAAGTGCTTCCTCAGGTGGGTACATCTCGCATGGCTTCGTAATCTCGAACAGACTTGGCAACCCTCACGCGCAAGAGCAGAGGCGGGATGATGACCTGTCGTCTCAGCACAGCGACCCTCTCGATCCAAGAGTAGGATCAGCAGGGGCAAGAGTGCAGCGGCAGCAAGGCAGCAACAACGCAGCATGACAGCTACGAGCAATACCAGCACCTGTTCGTAGAGCCGCATGAAAAGCAGCAATGCTGTTGTTATCGCAAGTCCTATGACTGTCATCATTCGTCGATGGTAGATAGACGAAACTGATCGTCGTTGCACTCCTCCTCTTCCAAGCAACCACTACCACTACCAAGACTACTACTACTATTGCTTCTACTACTACTTCGGGATTTGGCCTGATTTGACGCCATGTTTTTCCTGTCTTTAAGACTTCCACGACTTTGTTTGAGGGCCTGGATGTGTTGGCATTTACAGTATTTCACTGTTTATATGTCTTTATCTCTATTAACAAGGACCATGCAGACCCGAGCGTCTTAACGACCTAAAATACAATCATAAGACCTTGCACGACTTTGTTTGCGGGCCTGAATGTGCTGGTATTTACATCTTTCCTTTGCCGCGAAAACGTGGGTGGCCTCGGGGGGGGGGGGGTGCGGGGGCGGGTGGGGGGGGGGGGGCTAATCGCGATCATGTTCAGCAACATCATCATACTCATCAACATCATCATACTCATCAAGATCATTATTGACCTGGGGTGGGGGGGTGGGGGAGGCTAATCGCGAGCATGTTCAACAACATCCTCATCATTACTCATCAACATCATCATGCTCAATCGACATCATCATCACAACGCTCAATAGCTGAGCCTTCAGATCACGGATAATTTGCCCGCCTATGCTCGGACACGTCTCCTGACGGTGTCCCGTCTGACCGCACAGCCGGCATGCATGCTTCGCTTGAGGCATGACTTCCACTTGAACAAAAAAATACCACGTTTCAGGGCGCTCGGTTCGGAGCAACGTTTGAATGCTGAAATGCCGTCCCTGCTGTGTTTTTCTGCACGTGAATGAACAAAAAGCGCGGCGTCAAATACGCCCAGAGCGCGAACTACTTCTACTACTACTACCACTACTACTTTTACTTCTCCTGCTCCTGCTCCTGCTCCTGCTCCCACTCCTACTCCTACTCCTACCCCTGCCCCTACTCCTACTGCTAGTACTACTACTACTACTACTACTACTACCCCTACTACCACTACCACTACTCCTGCTCCTGCTGCTGCTGCTGCTACTACTACTACTACTACTACTACTAACTCCTCCTCCTCCTCCTCCTCCTCCTCCTCCTCCTACTGCGACCGCGGCTGCGACTGCCACTGCGACTGCTCCTGCTCCTGCTCATGCTGCTGCTGCAGTTGTTGTTGTTGCTGTTGTTGTAAAGCAGCACAAGTAGCGAAAGCATTTCTGTTGATGGCAATTAAATCTTCACGGCAAGCCTTGCAAGGCTTAACACAGAGCGAAAGAGGTCTTGAGCAGAAAAATTAACACAATGCTCGACGGGCCGGTTGGGAAAGGATCCGCCTGCATATTGCAGGAAGTTCTTCAATGCAAACTTTGCGCAAGGCGCATCTCCCATTTGCAAACACGATGTTGTAATGACGGGTTCGGGTTTGGAAAGGACCAGGATTCGTGAAGGTTTTCATGGCAGGCGTTGCAAGCCTAGAAAAGTGGGGGTTCGGGGGCGCACAAGCCTTTTGAACCTGAAATCAGTTACCACCGAGAACGATTACATATGGTTGTTCCCTTTGCTTCGGTCGAGTTTTCAAAGGGGAGCCCTATGGACAGCTTCTCCTCCCCCTTTCCACCGGCCAGACTCTATAAGAAAGTGTTTATTTCAGTTTCGTCTTAGTTGCTGAGTTCATAGGCCCCCAAAAAGTGTACACTTTTAGTTTTATTGTGGTTGATATTACCCCAAAAAGTGCAAAGTGTATCCACTCAGCTACTAAGTTGTTGATGTTTACACCTCACAAGCGAGAACGTACAGCTTCTCCCTCTGTTTGCGCCAACGTAAGGAGGGGCTTAAATCCGAGAGGAGGCCCACATCCAACCAGTAGCAAGAATGACGGCTTGCAGTCGTAGCTTCGGTGTAGCGGCAAAAGCCGGCAAGTGAAGTCTTGAGTGCAGCAGTCGCGTGCGCACAGAAGGTCGGTCCTCTTCGTCCTCCCCACCATGCGTCGCATCATGCGACCTAGGCGACTGCAACGCGCCACACCATCAGGGTGCTGATGCCATGTCGCACCAACACTGGAGGCATGGCTGTCCACTGCATGCGCGTCTCAACACGGGCTCGATCTCGGCAAACCCGCGGCTGGCCATGTCGTAAGCCTCCAAGGCAAATGGATCGGCATCACATTGGCCCAATGTCGTCTAAGACTCCAAAGTCTATGTTGGAGGCGACCGTGTGCTTCTTCCTTTGTGTGGGCACGACTGAACCGAAAGAATCCATCAGTCCAAGTTGTCTCCAAATGCTCAAAGCAAGAACGAGCCTTGTCATACAATGCCGGGGTCGGGCGCGCGTCTGAGAAATGCCTTACAATGCAGACTTCGGCTGCAACAAATATCAAAGCTCATCCTGACGTAGCATGCTGGCATCCACGTTGCCCCGGAATGCGTGCTTTTCGCTGCAGGCCCGCCTGACACCGATCCGCGGCTCAAGGCTGGTCAGTCGAGGCCTACGGCATCCTGCGGCCTACGCAACCAGGGCAAGCAGCTTCGACAAGAATCGAGCAGGACGCTCTGAAAAGGCACAAAGCAAAGACGAACCACAACGGAAACATGCACTGCAATGTGGCAACTGCTGTAAACTTAGGGCATATTCTTGTTTGCCTCCTGTGTGGCTGAATACACATGAATACTCCAACAGTATGGTGAATTAGACCCACCTTAGTGTGAAGGTCATGTTGACTGCTTTCCAGCTGAACCCTATCAGTTGATAGACTTTCAAAGACGGTTTAATCAACAATGTATGGTGCTAGTGTCACACATCAATTCATGTCAGACCTGCAGCAGTTTGCTCATGCAGAAAGCCACGTGACCCCATTCCCAGCAGCATTGTCCAGTAAAGGCTGACAGTGAGAGTACGGGTCATGACCATAGATACAAGTCACAGGAATGTCGAATTCACCAAGTCCTCCACCATTAGAGCCTGCCTGCTCTGCAGTGTGCCTGAATATATGCCTCCACGCAGGATTCAGTAAGTACAACTTAGTCAGAAGTGAGAATCAACTTCGGGGGTAGGTTTTGGGGAAGTGGAGGAAGTGTCGAGAAATATTGCCTCCAGAGAATGCTCACTGTCAGTTCTATACTCTATACGACAAGGTTTGCAGGTGGTGGTAGATGTGATGCACAGCAGCCGAAATCATCGCGGACACCGGGTCTCCCGATAAAGAAACTTGCCAATACACTGGCAGCGTGGGCATCACTTCCGAGCCCGAGCAAGAGGAGTCGAAAAAGTGACGTCAACACAGTTCAACACAGGACAACTGCAGCCAAAAGGTCAAGCTCACGAAGGTTTTGGCCACGTCCGGCAGGCAAGACTAATGCCCGGCCAACGATCGCAGACGCGGGCCCTGTTCAGCAAGCCTCGGTGGCAGTCTGCTTTCTTGGGGCCAAGGACTCTGTGATCCTGGATGCATAAAGTGCCCGCCGGAGACCTGGCTCGTGGCTCGGGGAATCAACACACGATCCCGCACCGCTCTTCAGCGCTTGGTGCCTCCTCCATTTTTAGTCGGTCTGCAGGTGGGCGGAGTGGGCAGCTGCCTTAATGGATATTCATGCCGGTTGAGACGTAAAGCACCAGGACTGCAAGGCATCCGAGAGGCTTTGACACGAAATTTGCGACTTCTCCAGACCAGCTCCACTCCATGGCGTGTGTCCCTAAATTATATGCGCATTTAAAATTTTACGTGCATGCTTTGTAAATGTATTCCCTCATCGTGTCCGTCACCTGACAAACCCAACCTTCAATACTTGAAGAATCGGCTTGCCAACTACTGCAGCACTGCGGATGAGCAGCGGCGCTGGGGACGTCACGCCATCAAGATGTGAGGCTGATGTTGCACCACAGGCATATCGTCCGTTTAGAGTCCTCGTTGCTCACTCTGCCTCACTGCATTGCCACTGCCACTGTCTGGCTTTCCTCGTACAAGGTGCGTAGCATATGCACGGTGCAGAATTCTCACCGCTCCGCACGGCGAAAGCTGGCAATGATGACATTCCAATGGCCACCACCGTCTTGCGCCAAGTCGTTAAATGACCCCGGCTTCGCCGGCGCAAACATGAAAGCTGCACAAAGCAGCCAGCTGTCAGACACCCAAGGACCAGCGTCATGAACGCTTGTCCTTATCTATCGTTCCAACTTGTAGGTTATAAAGATCTGATGCTTCCCGCAGACAGAATGATGAAGACTCTGTCTCTACTGCGCTCATCTACTGGTCGCACGCTTAGGTTTTGTAGGGAGCTTGTGCTTACTTTCCAATGCAAGTACAATGATCCCCCCCGCGTGCGAGGCGCCCTTCGGTCGCTGAGCATCCGCTGCCAGGAAACCCGAGTCGAGGCCTAGACTGAGGAACTTCGTGGACCTGCGAAGCGCTAGATTCGCGCCTGTCACCCCGCCACTAGCAGTCACTAGCAGTGCCCTTGCATTGGCCCTTGCAAACTGTGCCTCAGCGCAACTCTTCCCAGACTCTTCCACGGTGCCCTGGACAAAGACTTTGGACTTTGCATCCTGCCCTGTTTGGTGCTTCCTTGCCTGGCCTCTGTGTGTCTGAGGCCTGAAATCCGCACCTTGCTGATGTATGAGTCGATTCATGGTGTGTAGGGCATTCCAGGCGCCTGAGAGCCATCCTCGAAGACGATCTTCGCAGTGGAGCGCCTTGAACTTATTGACGCAACTGTGTGGAGACGGCAGCATAATGCAGGATATCGAAACTTTGTCACGCTTGGGTCTCTACACATCACCGAGTGTCTTCAGAAAGTCCAGTAAAGCTTCATCCTGCGAAACTCGCTTCGTAAGCTCTTGAGTGCTCAACTCATAGGAGTCCTGTCCCCAATCCGCCAACGCGACCTCCTGCACGTTAGGCAGCTCCTGTCATTCGGCTCGGTACCACCAGCCAACACTCTCGCATTATCTGCCCCTGCCTCCAGCAAGGACCGGAGAACGTGCCACGCAACCACAGGAAAACCATGGACCTCAAGCTGAGATGCACGAACCGAAGATAGGGCTTGGATTCTGCTGCACTCCGCACCTCCAAGCGCCTGTATCTGTGGCAGCCTTCAGAAGCCTGGCAAGCAAAAGGCAAAGACCATCTGTCTCTCTCTCTCTCTCTCTTGCCTCTCTCTCTCTCTCTCTCTCTCTCTCTCTCCCTCCCTCTCTGTCTCTGATTGAATCTCCGCATACATTTTGTGATAATTTTGCAGTAGCTATTGATGCTATCTCCGGCTGTTTAGCAAACCATTTTTGCGGGCTTATGTGCGGTGGCAACTTCAACGTTCATCTCTTCCTGGACTTTGTGATCCCGATCAGGCGTGAGTCATGGAGGAAAACGCAGGGAAACCATTGCTCAGCACGGCAAGATTCGGAGTGCATCTGCGGTGCTCCTAGTTGCATGTGGTATGTGTGCACTTGCAACACGTGCCTCAGTTTGGCAAAGACCTCAAAAGACACGCGCAGCTCAATGCTGCAACATCGGTGTGTGGGCGAAAGCACCTTCTCTCTCCCTCTGTCTCCTGTCGTTGAAACTGCATCACAGAGTAGCTTATGGAGTTTGGGCTTCGCGCACTTGTGGCACACGCACCACATGCTAGCCGACGCGGCCCAATAAATTCTCAAGTCGTAGGGTCGCGTCTCTGAATCGAAGACGCCCAACTTTTGGCCGAGCTGGGGCCCACAACACGAGGCGGCGTAACACGTCGTCCGTCACAATGACTCGCACGCTGCCGTGTTGCTCCGATGCGGTGCATTCGGACACGCTAGCTGCTGTTTCCGGAGCGAAAAACTCGACCAGCAATACCTCTAGGTGTCTCGGAGGCATGAACAAGCCCTCACGAGGCATTGGATGATTGCAGCTGTTGTGCAGATGTCCCAGCCGGCCACAGTAGTCCTGCCTCTCTCAGCATGTCCAATATTTCTGCAGGGTTTCCCGCCAGATCGACGATGTAGGTCTGAGAGCTTCCGAAACGTATTCAACGGATGAATGCCGCTTCGACTCCCTTGCCACAGTTGAGGTCCTGACCCCATCTTCTCTGCCTGCAGCAAGCCACATCTAGCAGCTCCACGGCATCGGCATGCAGCATGCAACCTTGTTGCTGCAGTGGAGCTAGCCGTACCTAGACAGATGCAGGACCACATTGCCAGTCACTTGAGGACGCTACACGCCTCGACCGAAGGAATGCGATGGTTCGCCTGACAGAGTTCAGAGTACTTCATCAAGCGACATGATGTGCGAGTGATCGTGATGGACTTTAGTCAAGTGCGACCTTGCGTACGGGTAGTAGCATCATGACAGAAGCGTCAATTGAAGACCCTGCCCTGTTTACTTCATGATCAGTATACAAAATCATCCCAGCAACACGTTGTTGGAAGCGCCTCCATAGCCAGCAGCTGGGCGCAGAAGCGAAGCGATGACGCGGTTGTGCTAGTCTGATGATCGTCCATCAGGAAATACGCGCTGCCACGAGCGGAGATTGGACCATGAGCCAAACTAGCCCTGTACATCCCTGTACTGTACTGTGTGGATGATTTCTTTGATGTCGGCAAACATATATCGACATGCCACGTGCAGAGCAGATGCATAGCTGCGTATCACAACATTCAGTTTCACCATCTTCAGATTCACCGACCTGCGAATTTATAGCCATCGCAGCACCTTGATTCAGCAAATGTACGGCGTGTGCCCACACCAGCTTCTGCAACAGTAGGCCAAGGCCGCTCCGAAGAAGCCCACCTGCCATTGTGAGGGCAGTCGGAACCCCAGTTCCAAGGCCTCCAGGATGTCTTGTCAAGATGAAACCTCTACCACTTTACCCCCGGCTTGGAGTGTGCCTTTTTTGCAAAACCCCGAACCCAAAATTGCTCAGATGAGGGCTCTTCTTGCTCTGTGGTTAAGCCTGCAATTCGCGGCCCAGAATGCAGAAATCCGGCAAGGCCTGGTCCAACTTGGCAAACTCTCCTGGTGTGCTTACATTCTGCAGCGCGATGTCCGATGCCAGCATCCCATATCCCAAGTTGTCGGCAGTATAGCGCCCTCGCACCAAGGGTTGGTACATGTTGTGGCCTAGGGTCTAGGGCTTGATATCAGTGCTCGGACGGATGATTGAACCTTGAATTTTTGAGGTGCAGATTTGCTCAGGCAGGGAATGTACTTCCGCGACAAGGCTTGGAGAAAGCACGACCATCTCCCAATGGCGATGCTTCAGGATGCGGAGTTGTGTTTCGAGGAACATATAAACTCTCCAAAGGATATGTGGTGGTTCTTGCTTTTTGGAATGTGACATGAGGAGCTTGAAGATTAGGCTCTCGCAACTCGGACTCCGCCAGACGAGGTCTCTGGGTTCACCAGCACATTGACTTGAAGATTGAGGTTCGAGGCTCACACTGGGGCAGGCCTTGAAGGTTGAGATTTTGTTGCCTCCTGCACTGCGGCGCAAGTCGCTAGGCAGGGCAGTTGAGATAAATACCCGTCAGTTCAGACTTGCGGAAGATTGAAATTCTGGAATTGAGGTTAAGGCGCTGGTTCTTGCTCCTGCAGGCATTTCAAACCTGGAGGTCGCTTCTGTGGCCTCTCCAGGATGGATTGATGTTGCCGATGAATGGTTTAGAATTATGGAGGGTTTTTCAGGGGTCTACGGACAGCTTTGCATGAGAGTTCATAGAAAGGCGGTCTACAGAGTTGAACAGAAATACTTGGCCATGAGAACTTGTCGCAACTCCCATGGTGACCGGCGTAGCCTGACAAACGTTGTACAGTTGTACAGCACCACATCCAACTTGCTACAACTTCGTGGCAACGAAATACTTGGAAGAGTGTACCGTAGGCTTATGGGTGTATGAATTGTATGAATCGGGCTCTCACCCCAGTTCCGTGGCAGTTTGAGCTGGACATCGCCTTCCACTGCACTCCGTCTAGGGCCTGGTCGCCTCAAGTGGTGTTTTGGTACCCTTGGGCTGGTCTGGGACGCCTGAGCGGTAGGCGGCGAATCTGTTGCATGTCGGGCATGGACGGCTAGGTGCCTGTTCACTGCTGAGGCTCGCTCGAAGCACTGCTTGTGGCAGGGTGTTATACGTTGGCAGTAGATAGCGGTTCCGCAGCTCCCGCTGTTGCACATTTGAGCTAGACAACACCACCGTTCTGTCCAGGGCCGGTCTGCCGGGGACGTCATCAATTGCAAGACTTCAGCCAGCGTTCTTCCAGTGTTCGTTTACTGTCTGTTCTCCTGGCACAACTTGGCACCTGGTCGCTTCGTGCTTGGCAGAGACGCACCTCTGCTTCACAAGCTGAGATTTGCAGCAGCTGGCATTCAGATAAACACGACAGCAACCTTGCACTTCCTGAAGCTTTGACAAGACAGTCTCTCGCCGCCGCAGGTTTGCAACAGTCGGCAACCCAACGACAGCACCCACACTGACACCCATCGCAGCAGCAGCAGCTCAGAAGCAGCTGCACTCGAGCAGCATCCACAACAAACTACCCTGAAGTGCATCACGCGGGCTCACTCAACTCTGAATGGCACAGTGACCGTGAAAGCTCAAGGGCTCACGGTGTCACGCCCTTTCACATGACACAAATTTCAGGGTTGAGCCACGTGTTGTGGCAATCTCTCTCTCTCTCTCTCTCTCTCAAGAACAGCGGCAACGGTGCTGATCGCTGACACGGCTGGACACTGTGTTCTTTGGTTTGTGCTGGGTCCCGACCAACAACCCACGACTCAAAGTACAGCTGGACATATGCTATCGACGTTTAGGGCAACGCCGAAAAGGCTAGCACGAGACGACGGATACCCTTCTTTTGTATGGGAAGAAAGCGCATCGCGCCGGGTCCGTCGCCTCCGCCCAAAACTAGGCTGGCCGGCGCCGGGGAAGCTTTGAGCTACCCGACGCGCCGCCCGTGGGCGGGGGACGACCCTTAAGTCTTTTAGCAAACGGCTTCGCCGATAATGGGGAGGCCTCCTCCCCACTCCCCAACACGAGGGTGGTAGAGGGTGGGCCGAAAAAGCGATGTCGAGCCGGGACAGCTGCCGGCACGACGAATCGCTCATGTCCATGCGCACACACGTGTGCTACACGACATATGCTATCGACGTTTAGGGCAACGCCGAAAAGGCTAGCACGAGACGACGGATACCCTTCTTTTGTATGGGAAGAAAGCGCATCGCGCCGGGTCCGTCGCCTCCGCCCAAAACTAGGCTGGCCGGCGCCGGGGAAGCTTTGAGCTACCCGCCCGGCGCTCCCCACCCCCACACAGCGCCGGCACAGCCGAACTACCGGAAAAATCAAATAGCGCAAGCTCTCAGCTCCGCCGATGCACCGTGGATGGCGAACTCGAGGTCGCCAGCAGTCTTGGCCAGGATGGCGCAGATTCTGGCCGCCGGTGTGTGTACTCTGGTCCAGCCCATCGCCTCTGCCGTAGCTAGGTCGCCGCGGGACACCGCATCCGCCACATTGGCCTTCGAGGGTACCCGCCGGAAGTCAGGCAGCCAGTCCATGTCCGCTGCCTGGGACCAGAACGCCGCCAGGACGCCGTTGACCGCGGGGTCCCTCCCGTAGCCCTTGGTGAGGGCCCACTGGCCGGCGACGTTGTCAATGAACGCCAGCCAGCGTTCCGGTAACCGCCGCGCCAGCGTTGTCAACGCCAGGACCTGGGCGACGATCTCGAGCACGTAGATGAAGGCTCGCCTGGAGCCGAACGCCACCAGGAAGGAGGATGGCGCCTGGCCGTAGTCATAGTAGGTCTCGCCGCCGACTCTGACCACATATCCCCAGCCGTTCTTGCCGCGTGCCCCCTTTGGTGTGGGCAGGTCCGCCGGCAAGAAGCCCGCCTTGTGCTTGACCTCGCCTGGCTGGAAGAACGCGTCCGCGTACACCAGGGCCTGCGGGGCGCCGTCGTCGACGAACGGCACAAACCGGGGCCGGATGTTCTTGAGTAGCTGCCGAAGCGCCCGGAGGGCAGCCGCCAGCCCCACCGACAGCTCTGGTGATGACTCCGCCGCCGCGTCGTGGGCTCTGGCGTAAAGCGGCTTCAACGCCGCCTTGCCGAGGCAGCCGAAGGTGGACTGGGACGCGAAGCTCAGCTTACCCGCCAGCTTCTGCGCCGCGTGAGGCTGAAGGGCATTCGTCTCCAGCGCCGCCTCGATGGCCCGGAGGAGCTTGGCCACCCTCGAGGGGGTGGGTCGCAGGGACACGCCGTCCGCCTCGATCGTCATTTCCACTCCTTGGACCACGTGCCGGGCCGCCGGCTCCTGGGCCTTCGACGGCTTGGTCTGCAGGCCGAGTTCCAGGAAGAGGTCCGCCAGGGAGTGGAAGGCCGACTCCGCGAGCTCCGGGAGGTCGACGCCGTTAAAGTCGTCCACGAAATGGCCGCCGACCAGCCAAAGCAGGACGCGGGTCAGCGCCTGCATCGCGTCCGCGGCCCTGTTAAAATTCCAAACCGACGCCGCGGCCCCAAAGCACATGGCCAGGTGAAACCAGAGTGTCAGCCCAGCCGGCGTCGCCAGGAAAGTGCCGGAGTGGGCCGGGTGCCGGACTGCCCACTGCCGGTAGGCATTGAGCAGGTCGTGCCCGAACAGCCTGGCCGCCGGGACCCCACGATTCCCTGCCAGTTCCACCACGCGCCGGATGAAGTCCACCACGTCATCCACGAAATGGTGGGTGGGGATGTCCCGCGCCAGGACCGTTGAGTTGTGGCCCGAACGCCGCCAGTCCTCCCCTCGACGCACTTTCGTGTTCCCCTCGCCGTCCTCCTGCACTATGGCGAAGGACGCCGCGGCAAAGTGGCGGCCGGGGGGCGGCGGCACCAGCCGATCGGCGCCGGGCGTGTTCAGCACCGGCACGGTGACAATGTTCCATCCAGCCGGCGGCGCCGCCGGACCAACCACCCTGCCAAGCCGGGCCTCCGCCACAAGTTCCGTGAGGAGGGTCTCCCAGTGCTTGCCGGGCTGCGCCGCCGAGGCGCGCTTCCGGACGTATTCCCAGTTGGTCGCCGCCAGCTGGTCCAGGGACACCGGGTTCTGGTAACGGCCGTCCGTCCGCTCCTTCCAGCCGGGGCCACGCCGCACCTCGCCGAGCATGTCGAAGCCCTGGGTGAGGTCCGCCGTGAGGCCCTCGATGTCGGGGTAGCCCACCACGCCGAGGAGCTCCAAGAGGACCGGGATCTGCGTGGGCCGGTCCTTGTCCGCCGTGGAGTAGGTGCTGCGCACCGGGGCCGGGCGCTGGGCCAGCCAGGCCGCCGTCTCCTCCGCGCGGTCCGCCACCATGTCTCTGATCTCCTGCAGCACCTCGCCGCGGATCCTCACCACATCGTGGCGCCAGGCAGCCGCGAGCACCAAGACGCGTTCCACCGCCGGCTCCAGGTCCGGCCGCCGGGTGACCGTGCAGTGGCTCAGTTGGAGAGCCAGCCGCCAGTGCTCGTCGGGGTCGTCATCCGGCAAGTCCAGCCGCGACGCCAGGCGAGGCGGGGGGCTCATGTCCAGGGGGCCTGCGCCGAACTGTGAGGCCATCCACGCCACCGTGGTGGTCCTCGGTGCTGCCGGCACCGATGCCTCCGCCGGCTGTGCCACCGTAAAGGCCATGAGCATTGCCAAGAGGCGCCGGGCCACTCCCCAATGCCAGCCGTTGGCCACCATCCGATGCCGGGTCCTGTCATCTCCGTCGCCGAGGTCCGTGTACCCCGCCGGTATGTGGTGGAGAGCCTCCTTGACGCCGACGGGGATGTTGTGGAGCCGGCCGGCCTCGTCGTGGATCATCGCCTCCTCTGTGTAATGCCAGGGGGCGAACTGCCGGGAGTCCGCCAGCCACCTGGCTCTCGCCGGCTCCGGGATCTTGCCCCGAGCTCTCTTCGGCGCCGGGCGGCCGTTCTCGTCCTCCGCCGGCGTGGTGGCGCATGGCAGGAGCAACCTGCTCGACGCCACCGCCGGGTGAAAGGCCATGCCCACCGGTAGCAGAGTGCTGGCCGCCGCCCTGGCTTCCTCCAGCCGGAGACGGTGGAACGGCCCCTTCTTGGTCCAGACCAGGGGTGCGCCGGTGGCCGGGTCCTCCGTGTGCTGCCGGAGGTCCGCCGAGAGCCACCAGAGCCTCGGCCTCGAGATCCACCCGAAATCGGAGGCACAGACCAGCGCCGGTTCCACCCCAAGGCAGTCGGACACCTCCTTGGCCGACGCCGGCTGCATGACAACGTTCTCGAACATGAAGCCAACCCGCCAGGAGCGCCGCCCTCAGCTCCAAGACGAACTCCGCCGAGCGCAAGAACAGGCTGCCGCGGGCGCCACTGTGGCCCGCCTCCGCGCCGATCTGGGAGAAATCTTGGCAGGGGGGCGCCGCGACGAGGAGGATCGCGCACTCGCCGGACGGGTCAAGGCGCTTGACCTCCGCCGCCACCTTCTCCACCGAGTCCGCGGTGAAGTCACCCCTCTGCCGGAGCCAGGGCAGCCGGGTGGACGTCAATCGCCGGCAAGTCTTGTCTGTCTCCCACGCCATGGCCGCCCACGGCGTGCCGAAGAGGTCCTCGAGGATGGCCGGCGCCGCCCCGACGCCGTCAAAGAGGGAGAGCAGGATGTACTTGCCATCCCGGCGCGCCGGTCTAGCCGGCTTCAGCACCACCGCCTGTGCCGCCTGGCTCCGGTCGGGTACCCCACCCGAGGCCGAAGCGCCGGGCGGGGCCCCGTGCTGTCCCTAGCGCCTGTGCTTCTGCGGGCGGTCGCCGTCCTGCGCCTGGGAGTCTCTCTTCCCGCCGCGGTCCTGCCACGACTGGGCCCGGTCGGCATTGGCCCACCGCCGATCGTCATGCCAGTCCTGGCGGCCAGGCTGCTGGTTGGAATCGCCGCGAGGGCGCCAGTTCTGCCGCCAGCCACCGCCGCCGCCACCGCGGCTGTCCGAGCCCCCCTCGTCGCCGCGGTGCTGGTGCTGCTGTTGCGCCTGGCGGGGGTTGTTGCGGCGCCGCCTGTTCTTCTTCACCTTCTGCGGCGCGGGCCCGGGCTGGTAACCCTGGTACGCCGCGGCGCCTGGCGGGCCGTCAGTCTCCGGGTCCGGCGGATTGGAGCCCTCGCTGACCTTGTTCCTCGCCGGGGGCCGAGGGCGGGAGAGGACATCCAGGAACGCCGCCTGGTCCTTCATGATCTCCGCCGTGACCTCCTCAAACGTCCGGCGAAGGCGCATTTGCATGGCCAAGCGCCGGGAGGACGCGTCCCAGTACTCCGTGATCGCCTCGAGCTGGGACGGGCGCTGCCGGGCCTTCGACGTCCACCACTGGGCGTACTCCGCCGCCCCCTTCTCTGTGGCCACGCCGGTGAGGGTCCAAGCCCAGCGCACCGCCTCGATGCCGTCGATGACGCCGAGGACCCCCCTCGGGGTCCAGGGGTCCTCCCGGTCATGGACCAGTGCGCCGTCCACCAGCCGGATCGCCTGGCCCCTCTCCTTGTGGCGCCGGATCGCCAGCGGATTTACCTCCATGGCCGCCGTGAAGGTGCGCCGCTGCAAGATCTCACCCAGGCCGACCGCCGTGTACTCCTTCGACTTTGTGTGCTCGAAGTACATGCGCGCCAGCACCTCCTCCGCGCCGAGGAGGAGGGTCGTAGGGAAATCCCGGGGCTCGCCGGCGACCGTCACCTCGTTGTACCGCTTGACCAGCGGCCCCCACTCCGGGAACGTCTTCGGTGGCTTGTCGCCGGGAAGGGCCGGCACCACCGTTCCAGGGGCCGCCGCGGCCGGGGCTGGCGCCGCCGCCGGTGCCGGGACCGCGATGTGGGTGGCCCACTGCTTGTGCGCCTCGGCCCACATGTGGTGCAGGATGGCCTCGACGACCGCCTGCTCCGCCTCCGGCGCCTTGTGCACAGTGCCGGCGATGTCCACCCCGTCCAGGAAAGGCCGGACGACGCGGTCCTCAAACTCCGGCCAGGAGTGGGCGATGAGGGCCAGCGTCGCCGTGCGGTTCAGGTTGCGGGCCGCCAGGTAGGCCGTGAGCTGAGGGCCGGCCCCCGCCGCCGCCGCCAGATCCGCGAACGGCGTCATGATGGTCGCCGCCAGCGCGGGCGCGGCCGGGGGCGCCGCGGGAGCCGCAGGAGCCGGAGGAAAGCCCGGAGCCGCCATGATAGCCGCAGCAGCCGAGGAAGGAAGACCTAAGCGGGAGCACGCCGAGGGCGGGCGACAGCAGAGAGCCAGAGAGCTACCGCCGCGATCTAGCACACAACCGCCAGCAAGAGAGGCACACCACAGCCGCTCACTAAGGACCGCTTTCGCCGTCTGTTTTCTCACGAGGACGAGCTGTCCGACTCAGACGCCGAGCTGGACGCCACCGGTGAGTCCACCGGCTCGGTCGGTGAACCTTCACCTTCCCCCGGAGCCGGCGCCGGGAAACAGCGGGCGCACCAAGCGGCTGACGCCGGCTTCTCGGACACTCTGAAGAAGCGCCGGATGCCGTACGGCCACGCGCCGCACCTGGACCTCCAGAGGAACTGCTCCGTGGTGGCTTCCGCCGGGTCAGGCCGGTGCACCTTAGCCCCCTTCTCATTGTAGATGAGGTCCTCCCGCGCCGGCGGGTGTCCGACCCCACCGGGCGCCGGCCCCCTAGGCGGGGCGTCCACCAGCAGAACCGCCGGGGAGAACTCTGCCTGGTCATCCGGCTCCGCCGCATCTGCGCCGGAGGGTCAGGGGCCTGAGGGCTGGGCGCCACACCTCCAGCCGTGGCTCGCCGAGCCTCATCGGTGGCCTGCGTGCCGCCGTAGCTCCCAGCCAAGACTCGGCCGGGGATCTCCGGGGCCACCGCGAGCGGGGCCGCCTGAACATAGCGCTCCACCGCCGTGGAGGACCAGCGGCCCAGCAACTGGATGATCGCCGTCGGCACTCCCTTAGACGCCAGCCAGGCCGCGCCGGCGACCCTCGCCGAGTGGCCAGCGAACAGCTGCACGACCTGGCCCTCGTGGTCGACCGTGGTGAGGGCCACGCCGGCGGCCAGCAGCACCCGCCTGAAGAGCAGGACGGTCTCTCCTTTGGCCCAGGTGTTGCCCGCCGTGTCCGGGAACAAGGGCCCGCCTCGGACCCAGAGGCCGGCCGCTTTCAGCCGGGACACGTGGCGCAGCGCAGCGTGTGCCGGGCACATCGGCCGGGACTGGATGCCGCAAGCGCAGCGGAGCTGCCGCGCCGTCAGCTCTCTCTCGCCACCCTGCGCCGTCTTGTGCAGGGGAATCCGAAGAAGGACCCAGTCCTCGCCGGCTTCCATGTCCTCGGTGCGGGCCGCCGCGAATTCGATCTCACGCAGCATGAACCACACCGCCAGGAGGAGGGCGTCCGCCGAGTGCGCCGCCTTCCATGGGGCCCAAGGCTCCGCGGCGGACGCCGGCGAGGGATCCAGCAGAGGCTCCAGCCGCATGGCCGGGAAGATCGCCTTGAGCTTGGACCCCGCAAGGCCACGAACCACCGCCTTGGCGTAACGCCGGATGGCCCGCCGGACAAGCGGGTCCACCAGCTCGCCGCGGAAGTGTTCCTGGTAGGTCACCGCCGCGTCGAAGTAGTTCTGCGCCGAGCGGTACCTGCCCTTCCGCATGCTCGCCGCGACCTTCCTGACGGAGTCCAGGGAGATCGGCCACGCCGGCAGGGCCCAGGCCGCCGTGAAGTCCACCCAGGTGCGGACCCTGGACCGGAAGGGTCCTTCCGAGGAGCGCGCCATGATGGCGCCGTCGAGGTCCGCCAGCGACTCCGCCTGGAGCTCTGGCAAGGCTGCCTGAAGGGCCGTCCTCTTGCAGGCCCGCCGGCCGTCGCGCCGCACCGGGATGTCAGCCCTGACCGGCTGCACCTGGGCAGACTCCGGGTCACCGGGCGCCGCCGGCTGAATGCCTTGCTCACCTGGCGGGAGGGCCAGCCTGCTCTCCGCCGGGCTGGGCGCCGGGGCTCGACTTGAGCTCTCCGGGGCCGGGCGCCACGCCCCCAGCCTAAGGAGCACCTCCTCTGGCACGCCGGCCAGGAGCAGTGCGCCGGTGTTGTCCAAGGCGCCTCGGAGGTCGTGCACCCCCACCGCCGGCAGGACCGGCAGGAACTCTTGAGCCTGGATGTCGACGAAGGCCCGCGCCAACTGGGCGAACCCGCCGCCGGCCGAGAGATCAACCGCCGACATCCTTGAGCCGGGGGGGAGCTTGAGCCGCTACGACCTCAACGAACGCGCCACGACGATTAGGGTCGGAGGGGCCGGGCCGGGTAGGAGACAGCACTGCCACTTGCGCCGACTGCACACCAGGCACACACCGCCGGGCCGACTTTTCGCGCCAGGCTATGATCCGAGGCTCTTGGGCCTCCCGACCTGCACTTACGGCACGCCGGGAAGCAAGTGCAGAAACAAATTAAAGCATCGTGGGCCAGCGGCAGCCGGAGAGGCCCGCGAAGGCGTCGCGGCACCGCCGGGGCCCAAAAAGAAGAAACCGGCTGAGGGCTACGCCAGGAGACCTACCATGCGGGCGATCGCCAGGAGGAGGTAGGGCTCGCCGAGGTCGAAGTAGCCCGCCGGCGGGCGGCACTAGAACCGGCCGTCACGCGTGTTCCGGTAGCGCCGGCACGCATCGCACAGGTGATTGATGTGCGCCTCCAGGTCCACTGTGCCGCCACGCCGAATGAGGATCGGGCGGAGGCATCTGCCGCCGGGGCTTTGGCAGACGCCCTCAAAGCCGGGACATGGCCGTCCACACCAGCCCACACACCATACCTCGCCGGACAGCCGCTCAGGGATGCGACCGCCGCGATGGTTTGGAACCAGCGAGCGGACAATGTAATCCGCTGCGCCGGGAGCCGTGGGCACCACGGCCGTGGCCGCACCGCCGCCAAGCCGCGCCCGATCCTCGAGCTCCTCGAGGGCCTCCACCGAGGCGACGATGGAGGGCAACATCGCCGCCGGGACCGGGACGTCCGAGGAGGCGCCGTCCTGGTTGATCCGCCGAATGTGGTTCTGCCACTCGACGGAGCAGAGCCGGAAGCGAACGTCAACCAGCCGCCGGAAGAGCTCATCATTGTGGCGACGCTCTGCGTCCGACGCCCCCCGGCCGGGCCGCCGCGGCAACTCCGGGAAGCCCTCCCCCGTGGTCCGGTTGACCGTGTAGGTGACGCCGCGGATCTCCATGCGGACGAAGCCGGGAGGGACGGGCTCCTGGGCCGCAGTGCCGGCAGGGGCCGGCTGTGCCGGGGTCCCCGCCGCGATCTCCGCCGCGATCTGGTTCTGCAGCGCCGTCATCTCCGCTGAGTTGGGGGCCGGCGTCTTGGCCACCGGAGCCGGCTTCGCCGGCGGGAAAGAGGACTGCTTCGCAGATGCCGCCGCCCAGGCCGCGTAAAACTCCGCCGCGGTGACGAAGTTGAGCTCCCGGGCCTGCCGGGCATCCGCCTCCGAGTTGAAGCCCTCGGAGGCCCAGAGGGCGACAGGCGGGCCCTTCGGCTTTGGCTTAGCCGGGGCCGCCGTCGCCGGGGAAGGCTGCTGACCATCGCCACTTCCCGCCGGCACCGGTGGGGGCCGCTTCTGCATCGGTGGCACCGGCCAGGGCGCCGGGTAGCCGGGCGCCTGCGAAGCAGCAGGGGGCTCCGGGTTGGGCTCCGGGATGCCCTGCCCCGCCGCGGCAGACGCCGCCATATCGCCCGAGCCCGAAGCACCAGTACCGCCGGGAACTCCATCGTTGGACCCAGATGCACCACCAACGCCGGGTCCAACTGCCGGCGCAGCCGCCTTAGGCGGTGCCGGGTTTCCACTTACTGCTGTCCGGCTCGCCGGGAGCGACGCCTGCAACATCAAGATGAGGGCCCGCCTGGCGCCTGCGGGGAACTGTTGGAGGAAGGGAGCCAAGTCCTCCCCTTCCTCCAACGCCGCGAGGATCACCGCAAAGGCCGCCTCAAGATCCACCGCCGAGAAAGACATGGCAAGGCCGGGTGGAGATGCTACAGAGAGTCTGATCGCCGAAAAAGCGATGTCGAGCCGGGACAGCTGCCGGCACGACGAATCGCTCATGTCCATGCGCACACACGTGTGCTACACCACAACATGCACAATTCACACCGGCGAAATTGAACACAAGAGCTCAGGTGATATTAAAGTCTGGTTCACGGCGTCTAATTAGTGCGAACTCGTGCCGTCTCTTTCATCTATTAACCTGCTGGCATGATTATTACATGCCAACTATGACTAGGACAGTCTTATTGCTGATTGTGAGGGTACCATTTGGCTCAAGGTATCTGCCCGCCGCGTAATTAATTACATGCCCACGATTTTCGGCTGGAGGATCGATCATGGCCTGTGTGGAGAGGAACGTGGTCAATATCTTAATTCTGCTTTGGCAGATTGGGTTGGGCACTTCGAAACTGAACCGTTAGTTTGGATGCTTGATGCGGGCTTTCTGAAGAAGTGCATGGACGCAAAGGTGCTGAGGCCTATGTCATGTGCCTTCGTGTAAGCATGCAGGTGTGTGTGTGTGCGCATGCACCGACGATCGGCCTTGTAGAATGCAGGCATAGCCGGGCTGCGACAGCAACAGCAGTGAACAAGAAACGGCATTTACACTCGAATACAACGTAAGTACAAGCCTTCGCACTTGGTCTCGCTACGCTCGTTCTCACGTGACTTTCCCACGCAGACAGCGTCCGGACTGTAAAGTGAAGCAAACGCTGGCCAAGCTAGCAGCATTCCACCACGGCTCCAGCCGTTGTCAAGCGGCAAACCGACGCTGCCGAGCAGGCCGTGTTAAGTCGGCAGGAGAGCCGAGGGTCAGAGAAACGACTGCCAGCAAAAAGCCCGAAGCCACAAAATGCAGCGTGTTTGGAAGAGTTGCCCAGGGCCGCAGTCATGGGCTGACAAGACTGCTAATAAGAAACGGGAAACTTGCGACAGCTGCAGCAACGAGTCTTTTCCCTTCACAGCCTGACACTAGTCTCCACGCCTGCTCTAGAGGCTGCAGGGAAGTTGTTCGGCGAAGCACAGTTTTCCCTGTGCCCTGCATCGCGGATAATCACGGTAGACCCGGTCAAACGAGCTGGAACGAAAACCAAGACTAAAGAACCAGTACTACCGAGCTTGCCTGCGAAATGCCCGCCTAACAAGAATCGAGGATCCACCATCATACGCAGCAGATGTTGAAATTAACAAGCGTCCTCACATGCAGTGTAAACCATGCTGTCGCGTCTCACGGCAGCAAGATTTCTTCTGCAGGAAAATGCACTTTCGAAGCAGTGCTGATGCGCAGATGCTGAGCCCCTGATTCTAACAAAAGCCTAGCCGAGGTGGAATACGGATCCGTGCAAACTGGCCATTTACGACGTTGCAGCTTCCTCAGCACGAAGCAAGCAGTCAGTCTGATCAGTCTAGTGATGGCCTATGGCCAAAGCCGCATCACAACGGCTTCGCAGCAGAAGGGCCAAGCATGGACAGCTGCCAATAGCCCTTCCACCGCAATCTCGCAAAAGAGTCCCTCATGCCAGCCTTTCTCCTTTGGAGATGGCGCATCCTCAATCCTGTTACCTCTGTTACCAATGCCCAATATGAGAAATGAAGACATCCGAAGCAGGACAACAACTTCAGACTTTTTCGCGTGAAGCCAAGGCAAAGTAACGAGCAAACACATCCAAAGCCGTACCTGTCACACAAGTGAGAGAGAGATCGGTAAGCACTGTAGGACTCCTATGACAATACTGGAAGCTTTTCTCGTACCATTGAATCATACGCAATAATAGGGAGCCGGCCAACCTGGACAGCTGGTCAACGAGAAAGGCGCTAGTCTTCAGAAAAACCGAACACTTCGTGGATGCGTGTGCACTTTCCTGTGAGCTAACAGGAACAGGTTTCAAGGCATGGGTAGCACCGTGTCAAAACTGTCTCGCTCGCAGTCTTGCATCACTTCTGCAAGCATTTCAGAAGCCGATCTCATCGCCGCCCAGCCCGCCAGCAGTGTCTCGCTTCTTTGTTCGGGCACCTATTTCAAGAGAGTTGGTCACGACTGCGCTGCTTGCAGGCTTCCGTTGCATGTTGGTGGTTGCAGCTACTCGAAGCTTGTGAAAGTTGACGAACGCCGAACGTGAGCTGCCGAAGACTGCCTCGTTAGGAAGGACCCTCAGCAAGTCAAGCTCGCCGCCTGCAGCATTGACAGCAACAGATTGCTTTTTACCCGGCAAGTGTCGGAAAAGGTTAAAGTTAAAGCACGAAAGGCAAAAGAGGGCTGTGCTGAAAGCTGAGGGAGGCACGGGGATGTCGGTGACTCCCATGGCTGGTTCACCTCAGGTATTGCAAATTGGGGAGGCCCAAGACCAATCTACCTGCAGACCGATGCCCTTCACACGGCTGCTCCAGCCGTTCTGACATTTTTGCCATAGTGCCTTCGGTCGGCTCTCCGAGTCTCCGAAGCCATGCAATCTGCAGGCTTGTTGCAGTGTGAAGCTGGCGTGAAGCGACCTGGTTCAATCAACATAAACCAGGCTTACCGGCTCAACCTGGTCGAAGTGCCGCTGTTGCAACAGGGGGATGGCCGGCAGTTCGATCGCCAAGGAAAAAAGACGTGTGGTGCAACCAAAGATGTGTTTAGCGCGAAGATATGATGTGCGCTTGCACGGCAATGCGCGGTAAGATCGACAGCACTGCCAGGTGTCGTTCAGAAGCTAGTGAGCTAGAGCATGCAGATTGCGGGCCGTCCATCATCCATGTTGCAGCAATGGGCGAAAGGACACCTTCGACCAAGTATTTTGGAAAGTCAGCCAGTGTTTTCGCCAACCACGTCACTCGGCCTTGCGACCTACAGTAGTTGGTCCTGCCACTACCAGAAGCAAGGCGATTGCTAGTGACATCTACCATCTCCGAAAGCATATGGAATGCATAATGATGATAATGCCATCTTGGCACAAATTTCGCAGCCTTGCCGGCCGCGGCCAGTTTGTCAGTGAGACAGGCTCGCACATGCACCATCCACATAAGCTGAACGACAAAGATGCGCCGTTCAAATTACGCATGACAAACCTGGGAATAGTCACGCCTTGACCACTCCAGTCGCCTGGGCCTCCTCTGCTGCGTCAAGAGCTACCTGGCCGATAGCAGTGTGAGCTGCTTCTCGACTGAGATTCCCAATAGAATCCCAATGCTGAAACCGGCGCCGGCCTTGATGATGCTCCCTTTGTACAGGACCTTGAGAGAGTCAGTCCCCGGCGACTGGGTTGTGCCTGCTTGGACCTCTCAGGACGGGATCGCTTTCAAATTGCTCGCAGGCCACCTGTCTTAGCCTGATGCCGAGCATGCACACACATTGCACCTTGCCTTCTTCACGGCGGCAAGTGTAAGCCAGCAATCTCCACGGCGATAATGACAGTCAGAGTCGACCTCGCTGCCCAAGTGTCGCTCCAGCCTGAGCAAAGCACGAGGTGGAGGAAATGTTCGCACTTTCAAAACTTGGAATCTATCTGGCGGCATCAACACTACTATGTCCCGTGTGCTGTGCCGCTATGCTTTGGGTGAGCCTTCAGATGATGCAGGGTCCCGACTTGCATGAACCATCGTAGCCGAGCAAGATGCAGGGGAGGATGGTGTATTTGTCTGGCAAAGGCTTTGGCGATCATTTACGATCAGTTTCCGTCAGAAGCCAAATTCCGTGCTTCTGTGCTCAGATTCCGCGTTTCGCATGATTGCCCATGTAACAGGATGCACTTCGTCAGCATCAGCTGATCGACGCACCCCAACCGGACGAAGTGTGAACCCTCTGTGAGATGTGACCATGCATGCCATGTCAGCAGCATGCGGCAGATGAAAAAGCAAGCCCTCTTGTGCCCGCTGCCATGTGCCCATGTGCGCTTCGGATGCTAAACACCGTGGTACCGGCATCCCAACAGTTCTCGCCCACGGACATTTGCTCTCCGAAGCCTGCGGCTAACAGAATCCCAGCTAAGCCAGCAGCGTGTCTCGTAGGACCGTCCCTGTGTTGTTCCAGGGCACCGGCTGCCTGGGACTATTTGCGGCTTTTGCTGTGGATTGGAGTCTTGAAACAGAGGAAAACAAAAGCACAGCAGCCAAGCTGCAAGTGTAAGACTCTGGAGTCCGGCTTCTCGCCCGCAACGTTCGACTCCTAGGCTGTTCAGCAGCATGCGGCTCAATGCCCGCGGGTGACTGCCAACGCCCTACGTCAGGAAGAGTGTCCAGGATGCTTCCGTTGAATCTCTCCACCGCTAGCTTCGCATGGTTGGCAGCATCGAAGGTGATGCGCGCGGTGGTGTCACGCACGCTGCAGTCCCTCACTGGCCCCACCTGAGCTGAGCGGCTGGGCCAGGAGGTCTGTGGCTCCAAAGCTTGCGACTTCAAAGATACCCCTCTCAGCCTCTCAGCCTCTCTGCACGATTCGGCCCCCGCCTTGGAGGAGAACACCGATTCGACCTCTGTCGACTTGAGGCCCTTGATAAGATTTGTAATGCGGATCGTCTGGCACCTCGGGATACATGTCGTGCCACACCACGGCATCAGCTGTCTATAGGTCAGCACAAGAAAGCAGGTGACGCACGCATCGTTCTAGCAGTCTTTTGTATGGCTCCTGTGTTCATCATTCCTCATTCGGTGCACTGCAAGTCCTTTTGCGGCGTCGGCGGCGGCATGAGCTCCCACTGAGGAACCTCTGAGCGTTGGCACACGTCATAACCGCGCCCCTAAACAGGCAGTCGTTTTTTGAAGGTGCTCGGTGGCCTCGGCCTCAGAAAGCTGACATATATCATTTTTGTAGTTAGTAATTAGTAATGCTCTGGAAATAGGCCAGCCCATGCATCTCACTCCAAGGTTTTAGGTTTCGGCTCGCTTGTCTCCCCAAGCACTCCGACAAACACCTGCCGAAGCTTCCCAATTGATTAAGGGAAGCAGAATAAAATGCATTCTCACGGTGCTCCAGGTCGGAAGTTTTTTTGCGGTGCTTGGACTTCATGCTGCCCGGCCCGCCCGGCCATCCAGGCCTCTCGTGACTCCTTGGGGGCGACCTCCTGGCCTTTGCTTTCCACTCTGCGGGACTCCATCAAGGAGGCGATCTGTCCGGGCCATGTCTGGATGCCCGGAAGAAGCGAAAACAATCGGAGGCTCGGAGGCCTCGAGGTCCTCAGGCTCCAAGAACATCCGGTTATCATCTTGCACCGGTCCTGAGCGGTTGTTGGGGCTTCGGGCTTAACAACACTGCGAAGTGCTTTCATCGCGCCTTGCTGACTGGCCTGGCTGGCCTTCTGGAGGTCCTCAGCCGCTTCGTTATTTGGCAGGCGTTGCTGGAAACTTGACATGAACTGCGACTGTTGGCCGAGGAACTGCTAGGGTTGCCATCAAATCCACGAGGGGTATCGTGATGTTCATATTGAGCGCCAAACTTGGCTGCCCACCTTCCGGTTGAGATGTACGGTTTGTACAAACAAGTAAGAACAAAACAAAATTGCACTTTCCCAGTTGGACCATCCTGAGACGCGATCCAAAAACGTGCAAGAATGCCGTGGTCACGGTTGTCCAAGCGTGCCCAACCCCCCCCCCCCACCCCACCCGTAGCACGAACCACTCCGTGCCTGAGGAAGCGAAACTGGTCCCAGAGCATGAGACCTGCGCAACAGCTTCTCCTGAATCTGCGATCAATACACAAACAAATACACCCTGCACAAGCTTGCCACCTGCACTGGCAAAGCAAAGGCTCCCATCACGAAGCTGTTGCTGAAGCTCTTTTTGCACTTCTCAGAGGCCGTGGTAGCAATATCTGTTCTAATATCTTGGGACAGCCAATGCCTAGGGGCCTAGAGGTGTTGTTGCCGAAGGTTCCGCGACCACTGCATATTCTTTAACGTGTCTACCTGTCTCTTGCATGCTGCAGCTTGTAGAAGCAGGAGGCATGCAACTTGACAGGCTCAGGTTCTCGGTGGAGTGCAAAGGCCCGGGTGGTCCGAGCATCCAACAATGCACTTCGCACGGCTCGCGAGTTTCAATGCTGTCACCTGTCAGTTTCTCGCAGGCCGTCACATGCTCGTAGGCTCGTAGGAGCATAAGACACGACGGTCTTGCTGTTTCCTTGATGCTGGATTGTGCTGGTGAGCAGTTCACGTACATCAGGGCCTGAAAGAACAACGCGCATTTCCAAAAGCCTTGTTGCTCCGAGTCCTGGGTGGCCAGCTTTGGCACTGCCGCCCAGAGCATCCTGCAGCAGCTGGGTGAGCTTGTGGTTCCTGGCGAAAGCGATTCGAGACAACCACCCGACTTAGGTGCCTGAGTCGGCCTTTTTGCCGCGGAGTTGCATTCAAGGTAAAGCACCTTTTCTTCTTGATCGTAAGCTCTCTTCCATGTTTTTTCAAGAGGAGGAGATGGTCAAAAGCTGTCGCTCCTGACGAAGAGAGAAAGACGTTTTCTTCTTATCGCCGGAAAGGCAGTCGGAGCTCTCTTCTTTCTCGTGATGCTCTGTTATACTGCCACGAACAACCTGGGGGAACTCTCTTCTTGTTTTGGAGCATGATGTCTTTTTTTTTGAAGGCTGGCGACTGAAAAGAGGTATAAGAAATCTCTCTAGGGAAATCTTCTCTTGCCAAGAATGATTTTGAATGAGAGAGCTCTGTCCTCACTTCTTGAAAGCTATCTCTCTTCTATCCCTTGGAGAGGAAGTCGTGGCGACAAGGAGCTCCTCTCTCTTATTGTCGACTAAAACGCAGCCGGTCTTCTCTTCTCGTGAAGCTCGAAAGGTTTCTTTTCTGATTCAGAGGATGGGGTAGAGGGCTGATCATGTCTTGTTGAAAGCTGAGGGGAGGATCAGGCTCTTCTTTTGAAGATTGAGAGAGCCACTTCTTGAGAGCTATCTCTCTTCTATCCGAAGAGGGGACGACAAGGAGCTCCTCTCTCTTATTTTCGATTAAGTGGCAGCAGGAGTACTTTTATTTCTCGTGAAGTTGGAAGGGGTCCTTGCTCCTTCGAGATGCTGTGGTAAAGGACTTGCCAGGGGATATCTTCCTTGCCCATATAGGGATATGAAGCTCATTTCCTGTCGATGACTAGGTAAAGGAGCTCTCTTGTCTCTCCTTCGTCTTCTTGAAACTGGAGGAGCTTTGAGCCTTGCCTTCTTCGACTAGAAACCAGCTCCCTTCAATTCTCTTCAGAGGAGATGGAGATTTACCAAGAGGTAGAGGAGCTCTCTGCTAGACATCAGCTGAATGACTTGGTGGGACTCTCGCCGTGTTTTCGTTGAGAGTTGGGGGATCTCCACCCTTTCTTCTTGAGTGTATGCCCTTTTCCATCTTTTGAAAAGGTAAAAAAAATCAGGATCTCTTTCCCTGCCAAGAGAGAAAGGCTAAGGAGGTTTCTTCTTCTTGCCCGTATGATCTTTTCCATCTGTTGAAAAGGTAAAGGAAATACTCAGGATCCAATCCCCTGATCAAAAGAGAAAGGAGTTCTCTTCTGCCGACCGATGGGTAAACGGAGACCTTTGAATTCTCGTGAAGTTGGAGGCGCCTGTCTGCTGTGCTGAGATGGAGCTCTCTTGCGTCTCATTACATGGGAGGAAGCTCTCAGTCATTTCTTGTGGAGGATGAAGTAGCAGACTTTTCTCTTTTTGGAAGCTAGGGGAGATCTGTCCTTTCTTGCCATCTCTTCAATCTTCTAAAGACTACAAGGCGACCTGCCAAGAGGTGCAAAAGCTCTCTGCTAGAAAGATGCTCTCTTCTGTTGCCACGGATAACCTGGGGACTTTCTTCTTGTTTTGGAGCATGAGGTCTTTTCCTTTTGAAGGCTGAGGGACGACTCGATGTCTCTAGTTTAAAATTGGGGGGAGCTCCACCCTTTCTTCTTGAGGGCACGTCCGTCTTTAAAAAGGTAATGGCAATAATCAAGATCCCCCCCCCCCACAAGAAAGAAGATGGCGCCCCCTTCTGCCCCGCCAGATTGGAGGAAGCTCTCAGTCTCTTCTTGTCGAGGATGAAGCAGAGGACCTTTCTTTTGGGAAGCTAATTCAAAGGATGAGGTAGAGGGCTGCTCCTGTCGTGTTGAAGACTGGGGGGAGGATCACGCTCCTTTTTTGAAGATTGAGAGAGCCCTGTCAATAATCAAGATCCCCTCCCCCCATCAAGAAAGAAGGAGGCCTCTTCTTGCCGACCGAGAGGTAAACGGAGCCCTCTTCTTTCTCGTCAAGTTGGAGGGGCCTGTTTGCTTTGTTGAGATGGCGCTTTCTTCTGTCCCGTTAGATTGGAGGAAGCTCTCAGTCTCTTCTTGTCGAGGATGAAGCAGAGGACTTTTCTTTTGGGAAGCTAATTCAGAGGATGAGGCCGAGGGCTGCTCATGTCGTGTTGGGGACTGGGGGGAGGATCAGACTCTTGACGGGAAGATTGAAAGAGCCCTGTCATCACTTTTTGAGAGCTCTCTCTCTTCTGTCCCTTGGGGAGGAAGAGGGGACGGCAAGGAGCTCCTCTTTCCTATTGTCGACCAAGACGCAGCCGGAGTTCTTTTATTTCGCGTGAAGTCGGAAAGGTTCTCTGCTCCTTGGAGATGCTGCGGTAGAGGACTCGCCAGGGGATCTCTTCCTTACACATATCGGGAAAAGAAATTCATTTCTTGCCGATGACGAAGAAGTGGGCTCCCTTCACTTCTCTTCAGAGGAGATGGAGGCTTACCAAGAGGTAGAGGAGTTCTCTGCTCGAAATCAGCTGAATGACTTGGAGGGACTCTCTCTCTGCGTTTTCGTTGAGGGTTGGGGGAATCTCCACCCTTTCTTCTTGAGCGTATGCCACTGTCCACCTTTTGAATAGGTAAAGGGAATTTTCAAGATGTTTGTCCCTTGCCAAGAGAGAAAGGAGGTTGCTTCTTCTTGCGCGATTCCTTTTCCATCTTTTGAAGAGGTAAAGGAAGAAGGGATCCAGTCCCCTGATCAAGAAAGAAAGGAGTTCTCTTCTTGCCGACCGATGGGTAAACGGAGACCTTTGAATTCTCGTGAAGTTGGAGGGGCCTGTTTGGTTGCTGTTTGCCGCGTTGTTCGTGAGAGCTCATTTATTCGAGGTCTTGCTCCGAAACAAGAAAGGAAGCTGTATTTGCGTTGTTGGGTACTTGTTGCTGCTTACCGCTTGGTTGGCGATTGCTCATGTGTGCGGAGTCTTGTTCCGAGACAAGAAGAGAAGCGGTATTGTGTTGCTGTATACTTATGCGTGATTGCTGACTTGGCATTATGCTGTCAGCTACTTGTTTACTTGTCCCTGTTAACTTGCTGTCCGAATCGTCTTGTGACACAAACCTGACATTAACAGAATGTTGCTCCAATACGTACTCTAGCTCGCTGGTATCAGCTAGCCGGCCTTCGTTTGAGAGTATATGGCTACAACAAAACCCGAATGGCAGCTTCCAAATAGACCCTATCTAAGCCGGCCCCCACCCCCACCGTCCTGTAAGTTCGGGAAGGGTGGGCAGCCGGAAGTGGGAATGCACTGCATCACAAAAACGGCTTACGCTTTTGTCAGTGCTGGCCTGTATGGAATGTACTTCCTCTTCTTTGCAATAGCCTTGCCGCACACATGCTGTCACACTGCACGCCTGCCTCACGGTGTTGGAGCTGGTGCAAATCCCCAATGCTCTTCTACACGAGGCCTCTATGACATCTCCAAGTGCCGACAAGCTTTTGTTGATCTCGATGGCTTCTAGTCGCCGGTCCCGATCTTGCTCGACCTGAACGCAACCACAAATCATCTCTCGGCCATGAGGTTCACAGGCCAGGCTTCTGGTTTCTAGGACACGTCTGTAGGGCCTCGGTTTTCTTCAACCTCTCGCAGCCGCCAAGGTCACAGAAATGCCTCGGATACAGGCACTGCAGCATAACAAGCTATCCAGTCCCTTGGCCCCACGCCCATATTTCTGGTAAGGTGCAGTTTGCTGGTGACGCGTTCTACACCGCCTTGTTGGGACGGTACATCTTGCGCCAAGAAGACCTTGAAGGACTTCCAACAGGTCTTCCAACCGCACACAACAGCATGCCTTCGGAGCCTTAACTTGTGTAGACAAGCAGCTGTGAAAATAACGTGTGACCTTGAACTCTCTGCGTTCATTGCGTTCTCGGCAACTGCACGCTGCTCCAGGCCACGCTGAAACACGGCCTCGCAGCGAAATGCACGAGCGCAAAGCTCCTTCGCATGTGAGCCCTCCACCCAAGCAGGCAGAACTGCACGCAGATTTACAGTGATTGGAACCACGGCAACAAAGATGCAAGTCGAAATCGCACCTTGAGCTCCTCCGCACTCTTCGCCGGCTCGCGGGCCAGGCCTTCGACCTACCGAACTTCTAGAGATGTCCAGGGAGGGCGTGCAGCACAGGCGAGCAAGTACACGCAACGCGCAACCGGGCAGCGGCGCGCTTTTTGCCGGCTCAGAAGGTGGTGGTGTCGAAGCTAGCCGCTGCAAGCAGCCGACAGACTGCTCTTGCCGAATCTTGCTGGTGGCATTCCTAGCAAGCTCAAGCACTAAGGGTATAGTATAGTGTTCATGGGAATGCATGAGCCCGCAGACATTCAGGAGTCTGCAACCCATACGTTGTGCCAGCACCGCAGCCGAAAATGGCAAAGCGATAACGTCCCGGACTCAAACACAGCTCCGCCCCACCTAGCACATTGAATCGCGAAGGTATGGTCTTGGATGGTCTTGGCAGAGAGGCTTCCCGGTCAGAGAACTCTCGTAAACTGCAGTCCTGGCTTCAAAGGTGCGACCTACGACCCGACCTTGCGACGCAGTGAAGGAGCTGTCACTGGTGACAATGGGTGCGGACTGCTTCAAGGAGCCATCGACCCGACGGCGGATACAGAGAGGAGGCTCGTACCCAAAGCCATGTCACTTGGCCTCGGCTTCGAGCCTAAGGCCGACGTAAAGCAGGCACGAAGCGAAAACGGAACTGCAACCGTGCTCGGCTGCTCGACTTGCCCTGCTAACTCGATCGGCATCTTACCGATTTGTTTGGCCGCTCTGCACTGTCAGGAATTCCCCCATGTCAAGAGGCTGACGGAAGAAATAGAACAGGTAACAAGGATATACGCAGAAACTCTCAAAACATCAACGCAACCAAATCAAATCGAGCGATTCGAACATCTGGGCACAAACATTAACAGTAACAGTGTCTCCCTAGCTCACCACAGCTCTTCCACATAACGCTGCTCTGTCTTTAGCCTTTCAAGGTAATCTGCGCTGCCCAGCGCAAGCTCTAGCTCGTCGCGAACCTGGAAGGCGTGATGCCATCAAAACACACCGTTGACGGACCTCAGGGCGGGCTAGGCACTGGGCCTGCTTGCCCATGCTGGTGGCGCCACATACGTAGATGTAGCCACCGTCTGCTATCATCTGTTTCACCTGCCAGTAACATCTGCCCCAGCCGAGCCTGGCAGAACAAGTATGCGCTGCCTCTGCTGACTTCTCCTTCAGCTTGTGCTGTACATACACCTTCCATGCTGCGTCAACCAGATCCGACGGCAAACGAGTTTCTCTCTGCATCAAGCACCCTCGGCTCCTTCTCCTTCTGCTCGCGAGAAAATGCAGTTATCAACTCCTTGAGTGCCGGCGGCTTCATTTCCACAGCCTCGCAAAGCTCCTTCGCAAATACTGACAGACTGGTGCAGGCATGCATTGCTCGTCATCGTGATTTGCTTTGGAGTTCTTCCTCCGTTGATTCATCTTCCGGTGTATGTTGGCATGAAATTTAAAAGCGCAGTCCGCGCAACCCCGAAGAGACTGGACCAAACGAAGGGTAGCTGTCCAGTGTCATCTGTATGGGTGTCGGTGGCCAGCTTGTTGTATGCACGCATGCTCCAACACATCTGCTGTGCTCTGCACCCTGTGAGAGTTAACGACAACAACCCAAAGCAAGCGCGGCGCACGCGGGCTCCGGTTTTCACTCGAAATTGCTGGCTGCCGGCTCCCTTTGCACGCCACGGGCTCGGTCTCCACGTCGACTGCTGCGAATTAGGCTCGATTGCTTGGAATGGCGGATAATTGTGAACGGATTCGGTTTTCAATATGAGCTTTCCGGGGTCTCTAGATCCCCAGGGTAGCGGTTTTTGTTCGAATTGTGGTTGGGCTGCATGGTCTCCCGCATCAGCAGGGCACCAAGAGCGAATAGCATGAAAGTGAATAACTGATCGAGACTGGGCTCTTCGGACTAAAGCGCTGGAACAACCGAAGTGCATGTTGCCGAAGCCTAGGCCTAGACCCGATCCAGTGACCCCATCGCGCTCCCGTGCAAATCAACAAGTGTGGCACTAGATTTTCACAGCAGCAGATCGTTGTAGGCTGGTAACTCGGCGGCTGGTATTCAACAGTAAAAAATTCTGAGCAGCTTTACCAGGCTGCTAGCCACTGGTGGATCAATCTCAAGCACTACCTTTTAATCTAGTGCATGAATGCGCCTCCTTGTAAATGAAATCCTCATCTCGCTTCGTGCATCCGAAGAAAAGAACGGTCTTCGTCCGGCACCTCGTCATGCAATCCAGCATAGATCAACTCCACACCGACACTCGGATTGATGTTGCAAATTGTCCGCTGCTCTGACTGTGAAGAAGGGAACGGTGCACCACTGCTCAGCCGCGCACCCGCTCTCAGCTCTAAACTCACGCACGAAGCCTCGAAACGGTGCCAAGCCTGTGCCAGCACCTTGTTGATGCGTGCAGCTTGCAGCAACCGAACATGCTTGAAAAGCATGTGCTGGCGTCCCTGCCAATCATCACAATCGGAGTCGTGGTGCGACGTGGCCTGAGCAAGTACCGAAAACCAGGTCACTGGGAGGATGGCGCATTGCATCCAAATACAACACAAATGCAGGCAGGCCAAGTGCGAAACAAGCGGAAAGTCGAAGCCCGTGCATAAATCCAGTGCTTTGCTCCGCGCGTCGTCCTGATTGAGCAAGGCTTCCAGCAACTTTCATCTATCACACAGCAACTGCAAGTTCCGAGCTTGGCCGGTACTGACTTTATCAGCATGTCCTTGTGCACAGCATCTCAGAACACAGCCCGCGGAATCTCCTTCCGGAGCTCTAAAGGCAGTCGTCATGCATGGACAATGCTCCGCAAGAGCAGCAGCATGCAGCACTGGAAAGCGGCCTAGGCTTGACCGCGGTCTCTCCCAGCTTCTGCAGGAATGCATCAGCACGTGGGATTCGAATTCCACGGTCAGCCAGCTCCTCGAACAGGATTCGCGATTCAAAACATGCTGCGGTACTGAGGCTTCGATGCCATATAATAATGTAGACAGAATGTTCCTTCTATAGCCGTTTGTGTGGCATTCTAGTTGAAGCGAATCCACAATGCGGTGGATTGTGGAGAAGTGCAAACGCATGAAGTCATGCTTCCTGCTCTATCTTTAGCGACAAGCTGGCTGCTCTCTTGAGGCTGAGAGCATGTCGCTAGCCCTTCCATCTTGTGTATGGGGCTTGCCATTGCCTGAATTTATCGTCATGCATCCGGTGTCTGTCTGTGTGTTGTGCCGACATCTCGCTACCCTAGTTATCGCATAAGACCGAGTGCATACTAAGTAAGATCTACCCTACAGTCCCTACAGAAGAACTTCGCTTGCGTCGTTAAGGTTAAGTCCATGAAAGATCCACGGCATGATTCCATCGAATTCCGCGGGCCTTCAGGGCCGCTTCTGGGCTCTTGCCCTCTTCTTGGACCAGGCTGACGCAGATGGCTATCCTGGCAAGCTCAAGACTCTACAAAACTTGCGGCGATGCAACGACCAAATCTCAGCAGCCTGTTGGGGTCTTCCTTCGAAGAAGACGCTATGGTGTAGGGCCTTGATGCAACTCATCACCCCAGAGCACATGCTGCGGGAGGCAGACTGTTTCATGAGCTCGCCTGTTCTTTTGTCTTTGACAAAGCTGTACAAAGGCAGAGAAGTCGATTTCGGCAGATGGCATAAACAACCTTGGGCGAGATTGCACGAGCCATGGTAAGAAGAACAACGGAATGCTCTGTACGCACTGCGGGCCATGCTCAAAAAAGTCTCGCATACTCATCCGGCCATCAGCTAGAATCTGGAAAGCCTTCCAGAGAGCAGCGCAACTGCAGCATACGCAATTCGTCACTGAAGCCATCTGGCCCACAAGCATTTAATTTGGACCATTTGGACAAACCGTGGATTCTGGAAAAGCTCCACGTATCCAGCTGATTATATGGCGGAGGCGCACGGCAGAAAGTAGTTCTTTGACTCATTGACTCGAGACACAACGCCTGCCTCGCGGTCCTGCAGGAGGGTCTGGAGTGCTGCACTGTCTGCTTCGTCCCGCACGAAGGGCGCAAGGCGCTTGCAACAAGCCCTGAAGCAGAGCTGCAACAAGGCAAGATACAGAGTTCATGACCCCCACTCCCATCCCCACACCCGACACCTGTGCAAAGTGCAGAGGTCGCAGTACAGCGACAGTGCCACTTGGACGTTGCATGGTGTCGGGAATGGCTTCTTCACCTTGCAAAAAAAAAAGCAAGTGGCACTTTGCCTCTCCTGACTTACCAACTTCCGGAAGTTGGGAAGGAATCTTGACTAGGTCCAGTTCGCACCGTGAAGGCCCAGTCGCTGCTTTACCCTCGGCACAGGACCGGACGAACGTCACGTGGCCTGGCTCACGTCAAAAGCACGGCAGCTCGCGTCACCAAAGGCGAAAGGAAAACAAGCCGCATTTCACTTTGCAGCTGGTCGCCGACGCCAAGACGCTCAGCAAACCACTGCACCAGATCGTCAGGGTTCTCGGGCAAGACCTGGCTGTGGTTTTGTTGTGGGCCTCATCAATCCGACTCGGCTCGGGAGATGTTCGCGTACCGCGAATCATTTGCAGTCAGCAAGTTCAGATTGGCCGTTTTGCCTTCCGCTTCGCGCAGGAACCGTCATCGGTCATGTGGCCAAAACCACTCTTCTTTCCATATTGCTTCTTGGTCTGCAAGTCTAACGCGGTCTGGTGATGATTATCGAAGCTTCGAACCAAGGATGGAAAGCATGTGCAGAGCGCCCTTCAAACTATTCAAAAGCAGAGCCTTTGGCATCCGTGCTTCTCCAGCATGCCTGGGATGTCCTCTGGACCCCTGCTATGCTGGCACGAGAACGATTGCTGGAGCTGAAGGGCCCCCCCCGTGCTGTGAAGAACAGCCGCTGAATAAGTGAAGGTGGAGTATACAAATCCAAAACTTCACGTTTTGCTTTTGCAAAGGCGACCGAGGGTCTCTCCTGTTGCCAGATCCATCCTTAGCTTTTCCCCCACAGCCCGATGACTGTGTGCTGAAGCAGAGATCCAAATCGAGTCCAGCCGTGGCTCTTGTACTCTAAGCCTGGAGGGCAAGCAGCTCCCTTAGGGACAGGCTGCCAGTCCTGCGAAGATTCGAACTGAGTCATGATAGGGGCAGTGAGCAACGCAGGGGCTCTTCATTCGCTCGAGACCCCTTCCAGCACCTTCGAACTATTGACAGGTCCAACAGAAGGTAACTGAACCAGAGCACCAGCCGGGCATCAGCACTGCGACAGAATGGTGAGGTCATGTGAAGACATGTGCCATCCAATACCGAACTGCTCAGCGGAAGATCATGTTTCGATCCGGGGACATGCTGCCAAACTGCGCACCTGCGTTGCCGTAAACTTGGGTCTGTCAGGATCACCGCAGTGTAAACGAATCCTCAGGTTGGACAGAAGTTACGAAGATATGCGAACGCTGCGAACCTTCGCTTGTTCTTTGTTTGTCCCTTTTTGAGCCGAGCGGCCCTTTGAGCGCTTGCTCTGGGTTTTGTAGAAAGTGCTTGATGAACTCCGCCTTCTTCAAGACATCGTCCGCCGATGTCCTTATAACACAGATACTTTTTCATGTCTCCCAGGTCGGAGTCCAAGAGAATCCTTCGATTTCTTCAGACTAGAGGATGGCCTCGAATCTCGAAGCTGGCAGCACAAACTAGAGAACGCGGACTGAGCTCCGGATCATGTATCGAAGTGGAACACTCTCCAAGGCAGCGGAGGCGCAAGAGGCACCACCGCCCTTCTGCAGAGCCCAGGCGGCCTTTCGAACGAAGTCATCGGTTATAAATATTTATGGCCCACGATAGTGGCCTACGATGTTTATGGGTTTTTAGCTTTCGGGTAAATCGCCCAAACATGCTACCGCACCTCTCTAAGCCTCTGTCTGAGAAGCCGAATTTCGCCACAAGCGCACTTCAGGACGATCCAACCGCGCAGTCGCAACGGCTTCAAGACGTGCATGGCGTGCTTACAGAAGGTTCCCTGGCTTGCCTTGGCCCTCAAAATCTGCTTGGATATGCTCTAGATCGCTTCCAGAGATCTCAAAGAGGGTGCGGACCTCAGCATGGATCCAATCAAGACAATGGGGTGTCGATCGGACACCTATGACTGACGCTGAACGTCTTGCAACCTTCCCAGCTTTGGTCTGACTCTTCGTTCCTGCACGTGACCTCAGCATCTGGACCTTCTGGAAGACGACGTTACCCGTTACCACAAGGCCATTCAGCCATGCCACGGCAGGGGACTTCTTCAAGCCAATCAACAGTTCCTTCCTCGTCAGCTTCCCGTCACCGTTCTTGTCCACGAAACTGAATATCCTCGTGCGCGAGGGCTCTGCAGCTTGCGTCGCGCATCATCTGGGACACTTTGAATGCTCTTGTCTCCTATATCAGTTGAGCAAAGCGTCTGGCCCAGCTGACCCACCTGGATGTCTGTCAAGTACCCCGGGCCCGGCTCGCCTCCTGGCAAGTTTTGGCGACACCTGCAATGCATGTTTCAGCTCAAAATGCTAGCAACCCCCCAGGTCCTGCCATGCTTCTCCTGAGCGGCCAAGAGAGCACCATCGGGTTCGAATCGAAGGCTACAACAGCCGAGGCACTGGTCCACGGATTTCACGGATCTCAAAGACCCGACATTCAAAGGCGATGCCGGCTGTCCTGGATTCGAATGTGGATACCAGCCGGAGGCTGCAGTTGACATCCAAAAAGCAAGGATCGGGCCTTGCCCTTCCTCGGTGTCCACACTCGCCAGCGTCGTCGAGCTGCTTAAAGTGTTTGCTATGATTGGGGTGGCCTCGTTGGAGGCGCTCGTGGTGCCCACGGGGCCACGTGTACCTGTGGTGCCCCTCACAGCTCCCGGTAGCAGAACCTCACCAGTCTGCGGCGAGGACAACGATGGCGACGCTGAGGTGGCACTTAAGCTCGCACAGACACTCCTGGGGCTTCAGGCAAGCAAAGCCTCATAATGCGCAGGTATCTCCAACCGAGACATAGCGAAACCTAAACCCTGTTCTGCAGCTGTGATGCAGACGAGCTTGCTCCGAAGAAGGCGCATCACGATTCTCGGGAGCAGAGTTCCTCGGTTTGATCCCGAGAGAACTGGCATATTCCTGTAATCCACCCGTTCCCCCTTGTAAGTGTGCTTGATGTTTGCCACGAGTGCTATGCTACTCTGACCGTACAGCAGGCGCGGGCGCTTTGGATTTGGAATATTTTCTCTGTAGCACTATATAGTATAGTAGCACAAGTAAGTATAGTAAGCACTTGAACTTCCAGATATCCCTGACGAGCGCACCCTCGCCTCGAATGCGCCACTCAGTATCGTAGGCCACTCGCCGCTCGCGGCAGGGAGTCGCATGCAACACAAGCTCCGATGAGGACCGCATGCAATTCACACCCACCGTTACAATTCTGTGCTCTGAAGGACTTTTGTCAGCAAGGCACAACCAGTAAAGTCCCTTCAGAAGACCTCATTTATCTCCGCCCTGAACACGATAAAGAGATCGCCAATTTCAGTGAAAGCCGACAGGAACAACAAGACCTATACCTTTACCAAGTCTCCTTCGCATGGCAGTCGCTCTTGCGGGTGTTTTCCTATAGCTGCGAGGTCCATTTTCGATCCACGTGGCCTGCGGAGCCTTTGGAGCTCGTCGAGACTTGGAGGGGCTGGCAGGAGTTGCGGCGCTGGGAGCGCTGGCCAGTGGGCTTGCCACAGGACTTGCCATTGGACTCGCCACTGGGCTTTCTGTGCATGACTCCACCACGGCCGCGGAATCAATTTCGATTTTTTCGACCTTCCTCGCCGACTCCGACGTCTTCGTAGTCCCAGTGGTGGCTTCTGATGGCGCTGGCGCTTCCTGTAAATGGGTTCTTGCCTGGGAAGCGCCACATCCCATGGCAGTCTCGCCACTAGCCCCAACACCGCGGCATTCAGACCTGCTGCGTGGGTTTCCCCTCGAGCACCACTAGCTGCGGGCACCGCCAAGCATGCATGGCCTGACTTCGAAGATCCTCGAAGCTTACCAGACTGATAAGTACATGAATGTCGGGCACAACCGAGCAAAAGACACAGTCATGTTGCTAAGCATCGGATCCGTGGCCTCGAGGTTATCTGCAGTTCGCCAGTCCACAGCTGGTAGCTGCTGCACGTTGAATTCAATGTGCTTCGTGGTCTTGCCTCAAGAGTCATCCCAGACGGTGCTGAAGGTCTCCAATCAACTATACATGGATCCTCACGCGTTGCTACATGGAGGCCCAGAGGCCCTAGACGCTCTGCTGACTACGTGAACGGGCACGTGGAGCATGCCGTAGGCACCGTGCCGGCATCGGCATTGGGCTTTTGACGCAGCTCGTCGCAAACAGCGACAGAAGCTTGCGATGCCTGGAAGTACCACCTTTGCGTGGAAGGACTCCGGTCGAGTGGCCACTGAGCAGAAGTACTTGGCACAGGGCTTGCCGAGAACGTCTGCACCACCGACCTTGCTAACATATAGCATTCAGCTAATGTGTCGGCACAATGCCTACACCCTCTGCCGAGGTGGGAACCTGCACCAAGGGGTCCACCGGCAAGTTCCTAATGTTCTGCGAAACTTCCAGCTTCAGAGGAAGACGCTTCACGACCTGAGTGGCGGGAAGATGTGGGGCAGTTCCACTTTGACTCTGCCGCTGCCGTCGCTGTTTGTGTCCTGCAAAGGTCGGGGTTGTTTTGCGTGGTCTATGGTGCAAATTCTGGATAAGGCCCAGGGTGCTGCAGTTCTGTGGGGCCAAGGCCATGGCCGGAGAAAAAGATTGTGACAGATTGTGCTTCAATGGTGCTCGCAGGAACTGCAAGCAAATCAAGGCCTGCTGCACTCTGACTGCAACGTAAGACCCTGAGCCCATTCGAGAATTGACACGGCCGACTTGATTCTGCTCCACATCGGCCACTACTGCATAGGTTCGAGCTGATGGTCAAAATTGGCCTGAAGGCTTCGGGTCTTCATTCCCTGACCCTGCCCGAGGACCAAAAGAAAAGGGTATCGATTGGGACCTGGCCGGAAGTACGTGCAGCCGCTTATCTCTTGCAGTGACTCTGCTTACTTGGAATCATGAAGAGTGGCGGTCGCACGTCGCATGCTTCGCGTCTGCACCGAAAGCATTGACACGGTCCCTCATTCAGACTGTCCCGAGATCTGGGATCAACCAGCGCTTTTGCAGCAGCTGCTTGACCGCTTCCGGCAACAAATGCCACAAGTGCACGGCTCCTTGGAGTGCTCACTTGCAAGATTATTTTGAACCCAGGCTCAAGTCCTGCATCAGCTGGGAATGGGCTTACAAAATCCGTGTTGTAACGTTCCATCAGGAAGTGGAGATTCGATTGTCAAGTCAATCCGCCAAATTAGCGCTCTCCACGATCGCATTGTTTATCCGCTGTGGCATGGCCACGCAAATGCCGGGCTGTGCTCACTGTAGTTCTGACCACGCAAAGCGCCGAAAATGAAAAAAACAAACGTGTCTTTCGTCTGTTTGCTTGCTTGCTTGCTTGCCCTCTGGCTCGTTTGTGCATGTGTGCGTGTTCAAGGAGGGAAGGGACAAAACAACCAGGGAACATGTTAGAACCGACAGGGGAAGGAGACAGAGAGAGACAAAGAGAGAGCTGCAACCTGGACTGAAGCTCAAGCTGTGCTGTCGGCGGGATTTATACGAATCCTCTACAACAAGCCGTGAAATACCATCTGCTGAGTACATAGCCGATTCCGCGGTCTCCACGGCATGCTCGTCCTCGAAGTTTGGAACCACGCAGCTCGATGCGCCGACGGCATTGTTAGGTTCTGCGAGACGAGTCCTTGGCGTTCTCTGACCCTGCAAGGCCCAAAGCCTTCCGCAGAGCTGGCCACAAGCCATTCTCTCGCCATCTTAGCAAAACAGTGCAAGCTGCAGCCTGCATGAACAAATCAAGAGTAGTTCAAGGGCCCTGCTGTTCAAAGTCCTCTTCGATGTTTTGGTCGTCGTCGCCCTCTCCACGCTCGTAAACGCGTTCCGCACCAAGGCACTCCAATCGCTGATCTGCCTAAGCTCACAGCGAGCAGATCGAGGACAGTGCAGTGGCAAAAAAGTCATCCGACCATGAGCTCCAGGCAATTTTCGCACTTTGGTTGAAGTGGACGTACTGTCGATTTCCGCAGCCCATGATGGTGAACTTCATTCCCTGGCCCAACTGGACCGAGCTGGGCAGGTCACACCACGACAAATCATACCACTCCCGAACTTGAAATAAGGCCTTCAAGTAGTCTGTGTCCACACTGTCATCTGCCAGCCTCGGCGGTAATGATTCGGCATGCTCCGGCAATCTCAAAAGGCTGTCGTCTTAGCCTAACTTCGTTTTGCCACCACAGGTGCCTTACTGGGTATTCGTCGCTGCATGACTTTTGCCTTCCTCCCCTTTCTCAGATTCGGCATGCTTCGCCGTGTCTCGGCAAAGCGGCCACTTGAAGAACTCTGTGGCATTGTCCGTGGGATCTCCCTCACCGTACGTGGCGAGTACCATCACCACGGCCTCAAACAACTGGACATAGCCAGAAGTGGCAAAGTTCATGGCAGGCTCTCCCTGTGTGCCTTGTGCGTCTTGAAAGTGTCTGGATCGAAGTCCTGGCACCACATGGATTTCGGCAGCATACCTCCTCGAACCAGGAGCACATCCTCCAGATCGACAACTGTGGCACCGATTTCGTGGTTTGCAGCCTCCTCTGCAAGTTTCCGACAGTTGGGTCTGTGCACGCCCGCCAACAACCCATGTTGAAACTCCTGCTCTAGTTCCTGGGCGAATCCTTCTGCCGTCCCCGTCCTTGCACTCCAGATTGAAGCCAGAATGCAGGATGCAAACTCTTTGGCTCAAGCTTGTACTTATCACATTCATGGCCCCGGCACACATGCTACATGTCGGCACCACTACGTGGCAGCCCCGCCCATGCCCATGGTCTGGTGTGGGGTTGGCCTCGCCATGCCGCCTCCATGGCACCCACAATTCCAGCCCTTACAACAAGAGATTGCCTAGACAGGATTGCCTGGAGTCTTCAAAGCAGTTGCTTTGGGATCTTGATATCAGAACCACCCACGCCGCGATGCCCGCACTTCGAATGATAACCCCCCTGGCCATTCAGACCATAGAAGAGGGGAGGCCGGGGGACCTTTGGAAACGCTTTGTGTGTCTCAGCTGAGCGGATGCGCAGCGGAGGTGAACCCGGAAAACGGGAAAATGCTCAAAAAGCGGAACATGAACAACACACAGAAACTGAAAGACGAACACGAAAAGCACAAAACGATGCGAAAAGCGCGAACAACTCGAAAACAGCCAAAACCGGGAAAGTCGTTGTAGCCGTAAGCATAGTAGAAATAAGAGTACCAGTAGTAGTGCAATAGCAATAGTCATGGTAGTGGTAAGAAGACTGTAATGGTAAAATCGCGCTAGCAATAGCTATGCCAATGGCAATAGCAATAACACAAGAATAACATCTAGCACCAAGTACTGATAATACTTAGTTCCCAACATCACAGTGTGGGTTTTTTGTCTTTGCTGTCACCCTCCGCCCATCCGCCAGTCCTTCCTTCCTTCCCGCGCGTCCCGCCGACAGCACGCACACAACACACACAACGGAAGACTGTAACGAGACATAACGAGACTCAACGCTGACGCTAGAGGGCACCACCATGACCCCTTGAGCTCATCTTGGCATACGGGAGAAACTTGTCGTTTGAGGTTATCCAGTCCTTTAATTGTTCGCATTGTCTTTGTGTTGTGTTTTTCGTTGTGCGTACTTTTCTGTTGTTCGTGTCCTTGCTGGTATTGCTGGTAGTCGTGGTAGCAGCATTAGCATCAGAAGCAACAGCAGTAGCAGTAGTAATAGCTCGTGATACCTATGGTAGGTAGCAGCCCGTGGCATCGGGAAACCGGGAGAAGGTCGACAAACGCGAAAAATGCCAAACGGCCAACAAACGCGATAACACGCAAAACACGACAAAGGGAAAACAGCAAAAAGAGTGAGAGATGGGTAATCAATTGAAACAATGACGATGACAACAATAATCATGAGAAAAAAGACTAGTAAGTGTATAATCATACTAGTAATGGGACCATTACTGGCAGTGGCAGTAGCCATAGCAACAGCAATAGAAATATACATAGCAATGGTAATAATCATAGTAGCAATACTTGTAAGAGCAGTATCTGGTACTCAGAACACTAAACTTAATAGTGGCTAGTTGATCGTGTTTTTCACAATTTGCGCACTAAGCGCAGACTCGGTTGCACACGATGCACAAAAGGCTCGCTTAGGGGGCGGCTGGGGCATGGCATCTCAGGCCCATACATCCTCCAAAGCTCCGGATAGCTTCACTACCTGGAGTCCTAGAGTCCTGGAGCTTTACTTAGTTCTGCCGCGACGTTCTCGAACCTTGAGTCTGCTCTTCAGCGGCGACAGTTCTGCGTGGCAGTGCATCATCTACTGACGGAGGAGAAACGGACTTAAGTTGAACATGTTGTGCCAGCACAGTGGTGCGTGATGCCAGCAGCACCCAGATGAAATGACAAGCCCGCTTTCTACGCGCGTGAGTCCCATCTTGCCGCGACTCGCCCAGCCACATACCCGCTCTCGACTCTAGCCGAAGCAGCAATACTCTCGCTTTCTTTTGCATGTTCGCGGCCTTATACTGGCACCTCAGGCTCAAAGGGTCGGATTGCAACAGCGCGGCATTGGAGACAACACGAAGGCAACTCCTTGCGTTAGCAAGGACTGGCTGATTCCCGGAGTTTCCCAAAGCCCAAAGCTCAACATGAAGTGAGAATTTCACAGTCCAGGTTTCATCAGTTTCATCTTCCGTTGCAGCACGGACTTCTTGCCCAAGCGGCCACGCCCCTCACAAGCGCATGCAGCTCCCACGACGAAACACAACATAGCGCTTCAGGGGTGCATTGAGAGACACTCCATGTAGGTGCTGAAGGCTGAAGAAGCTCTGCGATTGATCGCAGACTGGGAGGCCGAGAAGGCCGTCAACTGGAAGGCTGAGCACTGGCACTAAACGACAGCGGAGGTTTCTAATGCGGGAAGGTTGACTTCTGCAAGGAATCTCAACCCTGCACGGTCCAAAAGACGTGCCAACTGTGGGCTGGTTAAGTTCTTTTTGGTGGGTTGCTCGTGCGACAGCAACGACAAGTCCGAGAACACGTTTCACCCTGCTGAAGCAGCGGCTGCATGCTATCCGAGGATCTGAGAACCGTAGTAAATCCAAAGATCATCTGCAGTGCCTGAAGCTCGTCAAGTACTGCATGGCACGACTCCGCAACAAACTGCGCGCAAGTCAGCTCTTTTCAGAGACTACTGGATTAGCACAGCCTTGGCTGGGGGCGGCACCGTTGGATGCCTTAGGCGTCGCCGAGCGGTTTCCCGGCGATTTAGGGCTTCCTGGCTCCGCCACCTTTGTCTTGCTCGATCCTGTGCCCTTCACCCACAGTAAACGGCAGATGGCGACCTCGAATGCAGATGCCGAAGCTGCGAGCTCTGCGAGCAGAACAGTGCAATCCGTGCTTCCGGCCGTGATTGCCAAAGCTGCTCCAAGTTTAAGCAGCTCGGTTGTGTCGGTCCTGGCTGCCGACGCTTCAAAAGTTCAGAACATGTCAACAGAGCGACGAATCCGCCAAAATCTGAATGAGCCAGTCAAATCTCCAGCTGCATGCACAGCGACCACCAAACTGGGCCTCATCTGTGATTCCGGGACAGCCTGTGCGACACGAAACGCCTGCAGCCGGTGTGCACACGAATGGCCAAGCGATCACAGAAACTGGCGGACCCCTTCAATGAGCCTCGAGGATTCGCACAGCTGCCGTCCCTCCACTCTCGAGCCAGAAATGTTGTGGGACACAAGGCGTGCACGTGTGGTTCGCGATGCTCCTCTCCTTTGCGTGTCTCGTTGGTTGAGCTTTGTCGTTGCTTAGAAAAATCGTCAGGCCGACTCTCCGCTCTGTGCCTGGACCGTGCCTGACCTGTCCAGCTTCAAGCTCAAGGCTGGGCTTTGTCTACCTGCCAGAGGCCAGGATGGCCAGGGCCCAGAATAACCCGCCTCGTGGCATCTCATGGCCCTTGCCGCGCGGCGTGCCTTGCCAGTCAATCGGGCGAAGGAGATCGACGAGGTAGTTGTTGTACAGCTCCATCCTGTCACCAGTCAAAGCAACTCCCTCGACCATGTCCCAAGGGGTATCTTGTGAAGCGCTAAATGAGGCTCTGACATGGATCCCATGACTGTAACACTCGCCTTGGCGCTTTGGCAAATGAATCTCCAAACGCCGCCGTGCACCTCCGAATTTCTTTGGCTCCCCACCTGAGGTCGCACGTCAACCTGCCAGTTCGCACACCTTCTCGCCCCCCGAGATGATGCCCTACTCCCGCCTGCGCAAAAACCTCGCCAAACATCCTCTGCGCCAAACCATCTTCTTCTGGAGTCCCATACCTAAGCCGCAGGCCCTCTCGAAGGACCAATATAAGGAACAGTTGCTTGGACGTGATGCTTCTTCCTCTTCATGGCCTTTTCCTCCCTGCATGTTTTGCCTTGCCTTCGGGTGTTGCCGTGCATGCAGTAAGTGGATTCCAAACGCCTTTCTGCCGCTTGTGGGACGTGTCGGGTGTCGCGGCAGCCAGGATGACAGTTGTCCCATGTCTTACGTAGACAGCATGCTCCGCAGATGTCTGGTTGGCGGAAGCTGAGAAGGCTTGCCTTTCTGATATGTCTCGGCTGCCGGGGAAGATGGTTCCAGCTGCAGCAAATGGCACCGGACGACGAAGGTAAGGTCCCGGCATGGTGTAAGTCTTGCCAGCGCCAGTAATGCCATAGCAAAACACCGTCACCTCAATCATCGGTCGTTTCCCCCCCCACCCCACCCCACGCTCATGTGCGCTGCGCTACCAGGTGCCCTAAACTCCTGTCAACAGCCCTATTTCCCCAGCAGGTGACCCCTTCTGCAGGGCTGGTTCCTCCCAAGGCCGCCGAGGAACATTTTGACCGTCCACAGCAGACTGGGCCAGGTCACAGCAGTCCTCGAAGACATCAGCCTCATTGATTCCAAGCCAAAACGAGAAAGGCAGAGTCATTGTCGAATCTATTTGCGTTATGCCTGCGAATCGGAACTCCCGAAAATTCCATCCTCGGCTTCCGTTTCAATTCAAGAGCCATCCACCAGTTTTAGGAACGCTGGGTGTGCAGAAACTGAGGTCGAGACGAATTCGAAAACGTCGCCAGTGCTACGAACCTGGAACATGATTTGTTTCTGGGCCAGTCAAAGGAGGACTTTGCTGCCAACCTCGAGGGTGCTTTTATCGACGACCTGCATTGCTTCCTTGTCACCAATCCGTCTTTCCCTGGAGTTCAGGGGCCTGACCTCGGTCCCGTCGACGGTTGAAGCTTCAACAAGCCTGCGAAATCAAGTCTGCAAAAAAGGGCCCAGCTCGGCAGTAGACCCGTAGTTGCCCCTTCAAGTCCTGCCCAGCAGTCCCATCGACCCGCCCTGCCCCGGCGTAATGTCTGGCCCAAGTGGAGCTCCTGGTACAGATTATGTAGTCGACGCCGGTGCTGTTCAGCCGTGGCCAGCTCCTCCTGTCGCTCACGCAGATGAAAGAAGCCCGTAAGGGGCAGTGTGGGCGGAGTGGGGCCTCGGACAGACCAGCAGCTCGGCCCTTGGCGATGGCCTGACACAAAGCTGATCCGTTTCGTCCAACCTGCCCGAAAGGCCCCAGTGAGTCTATGAGCCTGTCGAATGCAGTCGCGGTCCTGCACAGGTCAAGTCGGATTGAATTGGCACAGTCTCTGGCAACATTAGTCGGCCTGCTTCACTTGCTCCAAGGAACGCCCCTCCGTGCCGAGATCTCGAGAGGCGAATGCGACTGCCTCGGAGCTCACTCCTCTCCTCCCTGTCTTCTCTCTCCTCGTCATCCTAAACCCTGTTCGGGTCTCATGCACCACATGAGCAGGGCAGGCAAGGCCTCCGCGATCTCCTTGAGCACGAGGTCCTGGAACGCTCATCGCTCAAGCGCGGACAGCCAAGCGCACTCAGACCATCTGGCAACCCCTAGCCCGGAATCTTTCGGCTAGCGCTACTGAAGCGAAACGCCGGCCTGCGCGGGCACTTCACTTGGCAGCTCGCAGGATGTTTGCACGCCTTTTTGCACATGCTTCTTCCGCACTAGACATTTAAAACAAGTGGGCTGCCAGCCCACGGAGGATGATGTCGACAGCTGCCTGGGCATCTGACCACTACAGCTTCCGAACACGACCGGCGCTTGCCCTGCCCCAACTTTGGATAACTAGGCAACCGACTGTTGGTCGATCCTAGCATTGTCTTCCTGCACCATGTTGCTTTTTTGGATCTATGGACGGAGGGTGACAGCAAGCCGTGTTGCTGACTGGAATGCCTGGTGGGTGGCCTCAGGACCGGGTATCACTTGCTTTGGGGCAGCGGCAACCTTGCAGATAATGCGCATGTGCGTGAACGTTCAGGGGCTTAGATTTCAGAACTGGTCATTGACCCAACACTTGCATTCACAGCTGTCCACCGCTACGGCAGAGGTGCGCGCGGGCACCTGGCTAACCACCTGCCCAGTCGTCACAGTCGTAACAGCTTGAGACTCTAGATTTCCAAAGGCACTGAGAGCTCAAACTGGGAATGTCAGCCGACAAACGAATCATTAACTTCAACCCGGCATTGAGCAGCTCCAAAGCTCGGGTCTCCACTCTCGGCGGCGCAACACGAACTGTCCTGGCGTGCTCGGCAGGGGATGTCATGGCTGTCATTGCTCATTTAGTGCGCTCTGTGTCTATGCGCCTTCGAACGGTAACGGGAGCCGCAGAGCAGGAACCAGAGCTGTGTCCGTAGCCGCCAACATAGCCGTGTGTGAGGAATGGCGCCTGCAGCCCAGGCAAGTCAACAGACCAAACCTGATTCTTCAGATAGAACGATCTGACGCAGACACCTGGGTGGATTGACTTTGTGGAGCCGCGAAATGCTTCGGCGATTGAATCCTTGGGTAGCGATGTCGACATGGCATGGACGAGGGCGATGCGGCCACGCCCTGCTCAAGCCTTTGTCTTTGAGCTTGTCTTTTGATGGAAGACGTCAAAGCCCGGCCGAGGTGCTGGTGCAGGAGATGCTGGACTCGAGGCGACATAAGCGGCTGCAGGATCCTGGCAAGCAAGTAGAATCTTAGAAGGCGTTGGCAGAAAGCAAGAACCCAATACCTGCCAAAGCTTTGCTGTGCTAGGCCACGCTTGCGCGCTTCTACGGCGAAGTCCAATCAAGGCGCGTCAATGACCTCAAACAGGCAGGGACTGCTGGTTGGTGGCGGCCAGTTGGGCCTCCAAGCGCCTGCAATGCAGAGACCACAACCCCCATTCAGAAGATCTAGTGCGAAGACATGACATGGACAGAATGCTCTGTTCTGGAATGGCGCGTGGCCCCGCTTCTGCGCTGGCCTGGACTGGTCTTCCAGCTGCTGCCGGGCCGTTGCTGCTTTGACCTGCTCGGACGCAGCGCAGCGCGCAAGTTCACCAGCCAGTACTGTCTCGCCACACCAGGATCCGTACTGCTTCCTGCCGCATGGCTTCCGAAGCAGCTGCAAGTGCCTTGCAACGTCGATTCGGGTCCATCAGAGGCTGTGCTACAATTTCAGGGGCATCGGCTGCTTGTGCTGCGGACACAATGGAGCTGTCGTCACCTTCTGCTTCGCGAACAGAAAACTCCCAGCAGATGCCAACTCAACAGTTTCCTGCTGAGTTCGAGACTGTGGGCTGCAGAATAGTTGGTGTAGTTTGTGTGAGCCTTTGTAGGAGTTTAAGACCAGGCGTGGTTGCGGTCTTCGGGGTCTCAAGATCGGGTCGGCCACACGCCGGAGCGCCGCGCTTCTAACTCGAAACTTGGAATCGTGCCCGATGCCGTCGAGCAGTATTGGTTTGAACATTCGATACCGGCCTTATAGCTCATCCTCGTTTTGCACAGCACTGAAACTATGCCATAGTCACCATACTTACGACGGCAGCCGCAACAGCAGCAGGAAGCACGAAGATCGTTTGCGATAGTCTGAGCCCGAGGGGCCGTGGAAGCAACAGAAATGCTCCGGAAGACGTTGTCCGACCTTGGCGCTCAATGCGAAGCAGAAACAGAAGGAGTGAAAACTGAGCGAGTTTATAAAGTAGAAGTTCAATGCGTGCCGCCAGATAAGCCCCGGGCAAGTGCGGTGGGATGACCGCAAAGCTGGGAGTCACGGCTCCGCTGGCCGGGGAGGCGCACAGCACTTGCACGCGTTCTGCACCCCACTCCTTCGTGGGAGACATTGGGGGCGTCTGGCTTGTGGCTCGCTTCGGACTGGAGCTCGGGACGTCATCGGACTGGAGCTCCTCCAGCTTGAGCGGTGCTGGCACGGACTTATTGCCCGAGCGGAATCTAGGAGACTTGACCTCGTTGGGCAAGCCGAAGGACACTTTGCCCTCGCCACTTGGGGTTCCCGATCCCGGTGATCGAGGGGAACCCCTCGGCGAAAGTCTTCGACTTTGAAGCGTCCCTCTCAGCCTGCTCTTTGACAGCGGTGAGGGTGGGCCGAACATCTCCTAACGGCGGCCCAGAGCCACGGAATCTACTTCGGATGCTCGAGCCCCAAGCAGCAGAGGCGCTTTCGGAATGGAGCGGCTGGAGTGGGAAGCAGCATGATAAAGATAAAGTGACGAAGCAACCAGACATGCGGTGAACAAGCGCAACCTCAGTGCGCTTCTATCCGCTTCGCTCGGGTTCTGAACGAGGCGGGACGCCAACATTCAGCTCTTGTGAGAGTTTCGCCCACCTCGCTGCACATCCGACCATCCTCATGGTTTCGCAAAGCGCGCAATTTCCAGCCGCCCCCAATTTACGTGTTCTTCAGTACACACTTTTACGGAAAGCTTCGGAGGACTCAGCACATCACCTAGTGTGAATCTGTGAAGCGGGTGCCATTCCTCTCCTCGCAGATTTCGCTTGAGGGTCACACACTTCGGGTTACCAAGGATTGCAGCCCTGAACCGCAAGCTCGACTCTTTCTTGACTTCCAGCAATGGTATCTCAAGGCTCTGCGTGCAGTCTGGCAAACCTTGGTGTTGCACGCTGCAAGCCAGAAGGTTCAAACAACTCTAAGTGCACTCGTGACAAGAATTTTGTATGACGTGCGCTGCTGTTCGCTTGAACAAGCCGCACGGCTTGAACCAGCTGGCCCACACAGTCAGCACCCGTAATAACATCGATGCAACTCTGGAATCTAAGTTCTGCACACTGGTAGCAATGAAGGGCCTCGAGGTGTAAACCTGGGTGCCACATCCCGGGCATTCCGATCTACACGGGCTCATGGTCCTAGACCAAACGCCTCGCCACACATCCCAAGCCTCCCTAACGAAACTCCAAACCACCAAACCCGCACAATCCTCCAACTCAAAAGCACCCTGCCCTGAAATCCCAAACAGCCCTCAACCATCCTGAACCCTGAAATCGGGTTTACATGCTAACCATCGCCAATCGCTGAACTGTCAAGTCCCGAAGCCCCTTCTGCCGGGCGGCAGGCGCCACATCGGCTGTGGGATGTCCCTGGGCGCCAATCCGGGCTACAGGCTCGGCTTGGGGTGGACCCGCCATCGATCAGAGACCTCTAGGTGTCGAACAAGACTAACCTCAGTCTTACGGTGACCCACTTGTCTGGGTGTCCGCTGCATGCCCGGCCCGGAGTTCCGGAGGGCGCTCTGTGGCCAGACATGGCCGGACTCTGACCACTTCAAGCAACACATCGATGGCCGCATCCGCTGTGAAGCTTGGACGAAGCCCATCTCATCCTCCTTTCCGCTGGCACCGCAGTTCCCAGACGGCCCTTGACTGTTGGCGTCGCATCAGCGCCGCAACGGTTTGGTAAAGACAAAGACTTGCAAATCTTCAGCCTGCGATTCTCCGCGTATCAGTGACAGTTCGACACTTCGCCGCGTGTTCTCGCAGCACGACGGCTGCGAAAAGAGCAGTCAACTCAGCACTCATACAGAACGCCCACGGCTTCCAGCATTTCTTCCACGTCGACGGCCAGTACTTCGAGATGCGGGTGTGCAGATGATGAATACGAGGTTAGGCGGGCTTTCTCCGGTAGTCAGCATGAACAGGAAACAACGAAAAGCCCGCAGCTTCGAACCGATATCAGTCAGAAGCATGGCGAGGACACGGTCGGCGGTCGGGGCTCGTGTTCAGCATCCCAAGCCGGCAAAGGCTGCGGGCTTCGGCGCAAGCTTTCAAAATCCATATCGGTGCTCCCTGCAACAATCTGAACGTGTGGCGATGGCCGAGAGGGCCCTGTGCAGAACACGGTTGTGTGCAACCAGAGGCAAGAGCATCTTCTGATTGAAGGGAAATACTGTGGCATTAGATTCGGAAGTGGCACGGGAGCTTGGAAAACCTCCTTGGTTTCAGAACTGCTGCAAACACGACAAGGGAGAATGAGCTGGGCCAGGTATCGGACTCAGCATGCAGCTGGTCGCTGTCGCTGGTTCGACACATGTTGCAAGCCAACACTGCCAAGGGCAAAGCTGAACAGCAGCGCCTGCATCGTGTTCAAAGGCCTTCTTGCGGCCGACCTGATGGGCCTACTGCGCTTCTTGAGCCTGATTGGTTTGCAGGTACACGGCCGCAGAAAGGGCAGCGAAGTGCAACGAAACCACCGTCCTGAGGGGTGGGCATGATGGATGTCACAGCTGAGCCTGACGACAGGACGTTGCCCAAGCACAAACTCAGCACTTTGCCGAAACTCTGAAGACCGCAAGCATGTGCCACTCTGTGCCAGTGTGCTCCTGATGGAACTTCAGTGCCAGAGCGGCTGGAGAGGACCTCCTTTGTGGTCCTGAAATGGTTGAAGCTCGGAACAGTGACAACAGGCACAGGACTTGCCCTGAGCATGTTCACTCCTGCCATCAACACTGAGCCAGGCGTGGAAGCCCGCAAGCATGAGGACGCAGGGCAGCAGCACGGCTGCCTGCTACAAAAAGGATCAGCAACAGCGGCAGCACTAACCATAGCTGGCAGCTAGCATGGAGCTGTCTTTTCACCAGCCGGCAGAAGCTTCCCGGCACTGCAGCACTCGAGGAAGCGCACGGAAATGCGGACGGCTGAGTGCAGTCAACCCGGGGTCACGGCGAAGTCCGACGCAGATCCCCGTGAAGTTGCAAAACCCGTAAGTCCGTGAGTTTGGCTGAACGGCAAGCTCCTCTACTGGCAGCAAGGTTCGGAAACCTATGTCACCCTTGGCACCTTGGACCACCAAGAGCCGTCAATCAGCCTGGCGCGGAGAGCTTGCATCTGTCACGAAATCCTCGACCAACGTGTAAATTCCAGGGTCGTCGATACCTAGGTACTGACTGAACTCTCTCCCCTGCAGCTGCTGCAGATTCAGTAGCAGATTTCCTGCTGCATTAGGCTCGCTGGAAAGTTCGGCGAACGAATTGAGGAAGGTGCGGATGGTGAATAGAATGCAGGATGAATTGTGGCGCAGTCTACGCAATGTTTGATATTCGACCTTCAGCCACGCACTGTCCGCCAAGCCGTGTGCCAGGACAGCCTTCCGCAGTCTCGTCAAGGACGCTGCGCGCTCTTGTGCTGAGATTCCCGGGTTCCGGTGAGGATACCGACTGTACCCGGCCATGATGTCGTCACTCCACGATATGTTCCAGTTGCTGCGACAAAGCGGACGATCCGGCGACAACGAGTTGAAGATCCGATTAACCGGCTTCTGCAGATCCGCGCCATACTGTGGAACTTTGGAGTGCAGCTGGTTCATGTCCATGCCGAACCGCTTGTGGAAGTTGCTGAAACTGAACATGACGGACCCTGCACACACCACACCATCCTGGAGCACGACGAGATCCTCACAAACAAGGCGAGATGCCAGCTCGATCGGGCTTTCAGAAAAATCTCCAACCCTGTACTCTGCGTGCCAGTCATAAGCAGACGTCGTGACCACGGTGTCTGGCCCAAACTTGACGGAACCGTGCGAGACGCGAAAGCAGTTGGGATACCTTCGGGGTAGGTACTCAAGCAGCATCTCCAGCACCTCCGCTTGGGCTTCGATCGATCCGGGCATCTGCAACAGGTACTTCTGGCGATCCGGCGACTCGAAGGTCTCGTGTTTCCGCCGTAGCATCTCTCGAGCTTGGGCTTGCGCTGCCCCCTGAGCGGAGTCATTTCGAAGTGCTCCCGGGCCTGGGCTGTGAAAGCTTCAGTAGCAGAGTAGCAGCAAAAGGATCCTGAAGGGGCGGCGCCTTGGCACTCGCCTCGTCGTGCATTGGCTTTGCCGAGCTGCCAGTAGCGTGCTCTTCCACGAGGATCCATTCGCTTTCGGGGAGACGGTGGAGGTTCGGTTTCAGGCGCCCGGTCTTCGGACTGACAGTCTCCGTGACGCCTCGGCCTTGGGCGATCAGAAGTCCATGGTCACATGCTTCGACACTAGCAGTTTCTGCCCGCTTGCCAAGTCCAAGCAGCCCAGCCAGGTGAAAGCCGACCAGTGGCGGACTCCGCTGCGGAAAGGAGAGGCCAGGCGAAGAGCCAACATTGCCGCACTCTGACACTTCCTGGCTGTGAGACTGCCCGAGCCCAAGGCAAGTAGCAGAATGTGCGAAAGCTTCCGGGACATAATTTGGCAAGACCTTCCAACCCAACTCGTTCGTGAAACAAAGGAAGAGCGGACAAAATGGAGCGTTTCGAGTTGAACTGGCTTTTCATTCCGTCAAACTTCGCCAACCCTGCTGAGCTGAGAAGCGTGCCGGGGTGAGGGCCTAAGCGCAGCGTTGTCTGAGGCGTTGCACGTGCAAGTTCTCTGGTTCGGCATTGTCGTAAGGCCATAAACAGCAACCGGCTGCTGTAAGCGAGCCCTTTTTCAATGGACAGCCTGCGACCCTGCCATGCAGAGGCTGATGCAAGCAAGAGGAGTGTCAGCATCTCGTCCGAGATGCCTCCGGCCTGCGCGCACACGAAGAAACCGCCGCTGGCGCACCTACATGTATCATGTATCCCTCTAGGGCAAAGACAGAGTGCGAGTACCACAAGCCAATGCCAGAGAGCTCGGCCACTCCCAAGAAAGCAATGGACCTTCAAAAGTCACTTCTAAAGCACCGAGCTACTGTGACCCCTGAGCTGCCAATCTTTTGCCAAGTGAGTCTGCTAACTGAGTGGCAGGCACAAGGAAGCTGGTAAAGAACACGTAATTCCTGATGTACATGCTGGCACCTACCTCGCACTGCCGAACGACGGAGTGTCCTTTGGCCAATGCAGTTGTTGACGAACGGGCAGTGGTGATCAAACCTGCAAGCGGCTGCCAAGCTGCTCCGCAACATGAAACTGTGTTGTTCTTGTCCGGTCCCACAGGTGGGGTACTAGCCGGACGTCGACAATGCGGCCAACAAGTGCCTAGTGGCGGTGCCTCTCGTCAGCTGTAAGACATTTCGAGCCCAACACCAATAATTATTACAGTAATCCGCATATATATATATATGTGTATATATATATATGTACATATAGTTATATGTAATGCACGAGTTGCTGCTGCAAGCACAACACATGACCACCAAGAGCTTAGTCCTCAAGCATTCAGGCAATCACATCGTGAGATTCCCTCCGAAACGTGCCACCCGCTCCGATTTGACGCGGACAACCTACGAGGTGTCAAGGTCCGAAAACGACAACCAGCGCGAGGAGTCTGGCTGCAGAGAGGTTGGGTGGGTGGAGCGGAGGGGCAACTTGCCCTTTGGCTTGCCACGACTTCTACGAATGCAACCGTTATAAAGTAAGCACAAGCTGCTGGCAAAAGGACCAAAGTACCAGAAGAACCAGCGCTTGCAGACTACCCGACCAGGGGACAGGAGAGCTGATGGGGCAAGGAGGAATCGGAAGGGAGAAAGGAAGGAAGTGAGATGCCGATAGTAAAAATCAGCTAATCGTCTCTGAGTCAGACAGTGACTCTGGTGTGCGACCCGGCACAATTACAAGTGTATGTTTAGGATATAACTAAAACATTCGCAACCGTTTGCGGCGCCACCGGGTGAAGGAAGGACCGAAGGATGGATGGAAAGGAAGGGCGGATTGAGGGACGGAAGGAAGGAGCGCGTCATTCTTGCATGACTTTAACTGGACCCCTGAGCTTCTGACAGATGAATGGGAAAAGCACGCTTGGACTCGACTGTATTGTCACCATGTCCTCAAAAGTTCGGGGTGGTGGTTCTGTGATCCCTGGCCCTGCCTCCTTCCTGCATCCTTCGATTCTTTGTTTGCTTCCTTGAGACCTCCTTGCCATAAAAGACACAGGAAGGTAGAACCGAACTCGACTCTCTCTGATCTCGCACCCAGTGCGATTGCAGCTCTCATTCCTCTCCATCCCAGCCATCTTCGCGGCCCCCGTCGTGAACGTTCGACATATGCCGGCCATGCCGCAACTAACGAACGCTTTGATACTCTCGCACTTGTGACAAAGAGAACCCAACTACCAACCTCCCGAAGTCTTCGCAGCCCGTCCACCCGTCCACTGCCCGCACCCTACTGAGGTGATGAGTAAAGTAGAGCTTGAAGATGCAGCAGAGCATCGCTTTCGCTCCGCTACTGTACTCAGTGAGCATGTAGAGGCGTCAGATGGCAGAGACATGCGCACACTTCGAATGCAGACTGCGATGAACGCTACTACCGTTACACCCTGAGTCCCCCTGTGCCTGAGGACGCAGTTGTCACAGTCGCCTCGGCGTTCGGGGGGGGGGGGGGAAACTCAGAAAACAAAAACAAAACGCGCTTCGCTTCTTTTGCTTGCCTGGGGAGAGCGCCTGTGCCTTGCGTCGTGCGGCCTCGCGTCGCGGCCTGCTTGGGGCTCCCTGCGGCAGTGCGAGGCGCGAGGTGGCCGAACGATGCGGCACGTCTGACAGAACCTGCAGGCTGCACAGCTTCCCAGCGCACGAGGAAAGAGAGAGAAATGCGGAGAGAGAGAGAGAGAGAGAGAGAGAGAAGTATGGAGAGCGTGAGGTGAATTCACTAGCGGGATCAATGACAAGTCCAAAACATTTCGCGTTCGTGTAAGCTCTGTCTGGTGCATCCTACGTTTCGCCGAACGTCCTATCAGGACGGATTGCACTTGTGGCAGTCGTAAGGTACAGGCACATCACCTAACCACATTGAGTGGTCTCTTTTGCAGGTGCTGCGCTTGGGCCTAATGCCGTTGCTACTGCGTCTTCTTCTGCAGGTGCAAACCGCGTACATCATGTCCATTCCGTCAATATCAACACTAGGACTCAACCTTATGTTGCAGAAGTGGCCGAATGTGAAACATTTAAACTCCATGTGGCTGCGAAGCTACTGGGTCCATGACACCATGTGAATGAGCTTTGCAGACAAATGACCGGCACCCGGACGCCCGTTGGCATTGCAATCAGAACATGATTTCGCACCGTGAGATTGCCATCGAGAACCTGGCGCTCTTCTGAAGAAGCTGTCCGATGCCAGGGAAACAAAAGGAAATTGATTGGTCCGCACAGAGAACCGTTGATTCTGCTCGGAAGTCGAAAGCTGGCACTGAGATGTAGCGGGCACGGATAGGGTAAGCAGTAAGCATGCTAGGCCCTAGGCCAGGCTATGTGCAAGTGGAAACCTAGCATGCAACATCTCGGACGTGCTGTCGCGACCGCCTTCGGCGCTCGGACAACGCAAGCCAGCGGTCAAGATTGTGTGAAGGCTGTTGATGCCCAGAACCCTGAGCTTTGAGGGAAACTGGAAAGCTTCGGACAATGCCTTTGGCAGTACCTGTTTAGAACCCCAGCCATCTCATCAGTCACAGACATTTATGGCTGTGTGCAAGAAGCATCACAAAATCAAAGCCGCGTATCGGCAAACTCGTTCGAAAGTGTGGACCTGAGAATTGCCGTTGACAACTGCTTTCGAGTGATAATGAGGGAGGCAGCACGGCTCACGGGGCTTTGTGGTAGAGTCTGACGTGCTCCAACTACACAAGGGCCCTTTCAATGGATTCCTCGCCGAACTGGCAGCTAGGGTGCGGCTGCCGTGGCCTTCGACTTGGCACTCCTGGAGCTTTGGAGCTTGGGGAGACTTCGGCGAAAGAAGCCTATAGCAGCTATAGCAGCCTTCTGAGGTTAACGGGTTTGCCGGAAACTCTCCTGGATGTCCCAGTGCAAAGCTGCCTTCTGCCATGGAGCTCACCTGTCGTCTCAAGAGGAGCTGAAGAACAACAGTCTGAAGTCTGGACATCCGGGAGCTTTCAACAAGCATCTATAGTTAATGAGTTAATGTGTTCGCGTTTGTGTTTGACTAACACGGTCTTCGTGCACACGGGTCCAACAGCGGCTCCACCTCGTCAAGTATCCTTTCAGTAACAGTAACAATTAGCCGCAGTCATTACTTCAAGACAACTTCTTCCGGGCTCGTGTTCTCGGTACCCCCAATCTGCACACGGCAGAAATGGCAGTGGGAAATATCTGGCTCCACGGACCGAGAAAGCTCTGTCGGACTGCGGCATTCACTCATTGTCACACGCTTGATACCCCCCGAAAAGTACTTACTCTGCCCGCTCAGGATCAAGATGAGCGATGGTGCTCTCGAATCCTTGATGCGTCGCGTGAGCTTTTACATGCCTTTACGCTTTGGCAGCTCAACCTCACAGTCCCAGAGTGCCAAGCGGGCCCCCACCTGGTCAGAAGCTGATGCATTGGAGGGTGTATGTCTCATAGACTTGGAAGCCGCCTCCTTTTGCAAGGGAACTCTCATCGCTTCTCGTAACGTGATGCCACTCTGTGGGCTAAGCCCTGTTAAGCACAGATGCCACCTGAGAAACGAGGAATGCGACCTTTCTATGAAGTCTGAAGAAAGATGTCTTCAAGGAGCTGGTCTCGACTCTTTCTCTTTAACTTCGAGAACCGGTCCTGGTCAAGGTCGTCTTCAATGCAAGCCTCAACAGAGATGGGTCCACACACGGGGTGTCACAGTCACTGTATTGCGTTCGAAGCGCAGCTAATAGCTCGCTCATCTTCAACTCCTGCTGCGCATTCCAGAAAGCGGAAGCGGAGTAGAGCGGAGTCCCCAAAACGAAGACATGCCAGCTGCAAACCGTGCAAATAAGTAGGTTGGCGTCGTCCTCAAGTTGCTTCTGCTCCAAGGTTGACTTGAGTATCGGAGCATCCATGTGGTAGCTCTTTGGGTGAGTTACCTGCTTTGGTGCAGTGGGTCTCTGCACTCCGCACAACTAGCAGCATTCGAAAGACGGCGGCAAAGCCTCCTTCGGCAAGTCCCAGGCACATCCGTGGGTGTCGCTGAACTCCTCACGATCAAGTCTGTAGTCTCTCTGACTTGGCCCATGCCATACCGCCCCAGCCCTACCAATGACAGTGCACCATGCTTTCACGGACAGACTTCTTTTTGCCTCATGCCGCAAGTCAGCACTGCAGCAGCTAGTTTACATTACATACACTGGGAGGGTTGATTCACTCCTTTTACACATGTTTTCCCGCCTTTGCATTTACACATACCTGTAGCAACAGGTGAGAGTGGCTTCGATCCAACGCAGGTCACTGGCATCGTGCTCATGTCGAAGATGTTGGTTGGGCGGAACACAGCAGCTGGACAACCATCCAAGGGATTTGTGTCACTGCATCGCTTTTCATAAACACAGCAGCTCGGGTCCACCGTGCCGTCTGACATTCTGCACTCAGCGGGGGTCACTGCCCGATCTGCATAGTTCAGCGCCGCCTTCAAACAACCCAGCGACTGGGTGGAACCTTGGGAAGACGACATCAAGTCAGTAATGATCGTCATCGCTTGGCTGGGGTCGGAGAATGCCTTGGCCAAGACTTGGTTCAAGAATGTTGAGCACTCCTGCATGGTGCTATCATCATCCGCGCTCCCCAAAAAGATATTCGCCATACCTGACGCGGGAGAAGTGCCCATTGAACCAGACTGGCCACCAAATACTTGGAATGGATTCGGAAACTGAGTTCCATTCTGGCCTCCCTTGGACCCGTTTTGAACCTGTCGGCTCGCATGCTGCAGAAAGGAATTGCCACCTCCGGCTGCAGCCTCTTCGACAACGGCTCGCTGCTCTTGGGTGGTGCAAGTATTCCCCGCAGCAGTCCACAATGCCACCAAGTGAATCAGAAGCACAAAGGCCATGACACCGAAGATCTCAGAACGAAAATAGCGCTTTGAACCAAAGAAATAAGCTGCACACAAAGGGCAGTTCATGGCAACGAGACCGGAAAGAGATTTGCCATCTGATTCTGCCTCCAGGTCATGGACGAATTGCAGCGCATAGGCTTTGGAGCTTTGGAAGATATCCTGCCGAATGTCATGGAGCACTGAGGGCAAGAAAGCCTCTTGACACTAACGCGACCCATGGCCTTGTACTCTGTGGTGATCTGCCTGAATTTGGCACTATCTAAAGCCTCAGTCGGCAGCATCGCGCGACTGAGACTGAGCAACCAAAGGCCCAAGAACAGCTCAGCCACCAGGAGCTCGCTATCCGTCAAAGCACCCATTGTACCTCGGGAGCGACGCGACCATCGGCGACATCCATACTACCTCTGTTTCAAGGGCCTCTGTGCGTCCATGGCAGCCACAGGGAGTGCTCGCAGAAGTAGCTGTCCTTCAATTAACCACATGTCGAATCCTGCTTGCTACGCATTTGTATTCATCAAACCCCGCCTTTGAAAGGGTCAGCACGCGATTGAAGAGTGGGTTTGCTGCCAGTTTGCGTGACCTCCTCTGGTGAGCCTTGTGCGTAGCAAACATCCGCTCTCGAAAAAGACTTGGGGATCTGTCAAAGACATCCTCAAGCTGAGACACCTCCCATGCGGGTGAGTTCTTAGGCCGCTGATAGTACGTGCTGCCTCGGCGGACGCGGAGGAGCGGAGGAGAGGAGGAGCGGAGCGCGCGCACCAGCCTATGGCTGCCTACGACGGCAGGAGATGCGAACAGATTGGACAAGTAGCCACTCGTCAAGAAGAACATCCTCAGTGCGCCGAGACATGCTCATGCAACATGACATGCGAACATCAAGGAGCCAGACAGAAGCCTCGTGTCAGTCTCGAGCGATGAGAACAGCATTTCAAGAGATTCGCAGTTGCAATGCCGAAGGTCGAGTGAGACTCGCCATGAAGCTGAAACAGGACGTCGGAGCGCGAGAGGTTCATCTTCTCAACAGCCTGGGCACAAACACACGGTCGTTGCGAAGGCTCCGGTGCTGCCCCGGTGCCTTGAAGCAGATCTGGTTGATTGCCTCGATACTGCAGTGCAAGCTCTACCACCCTACCAGCCCTGAACGCCATGGAGCATCGCATGCCCACTAGCCGAGGTGCGGCATCGTTATGGGCATACTTAACGAAAAATTTGTGAATCACCAAAGAGGGGAGGTACAGCTCCTGTGACAAGACCAGCCGCTAGCTGGAGCAAAGCACCGGGTCAAAAATCGGCACACTGTCAGAACCGCGTGGATAGCTCCAGAGTATCAAGCTCACTCCGCTTGCTCAGCACGGTCGTCCTTCTGCAGCTCGACCCTCAACGGACCACTCAGCATGTTCAACGAAGCAACGCGGCTTTTGTCGATCTTTTTCCTGTTTACCTGACAACGGGCACATCATGACGGAAACAGGCAAGATCAAGCGCGATGCTTTGAGCAAGTCGTGACAGCCATAACAATAATATCCCTCGCGAATGCACAAACACCTTGCTATCCTCCCGGCTCGGGATTTCTTATATCCCATTCTTATGCAAACGCGGTAAGCTCCAGATTGTGATATGCCTCGATGGCCATGTCGATGTAGCGCACGACTCGTGACCTCGATGCTGCAACCAGGTCGGGGCATTTTGAATGGCTTTGCTTTGACGGCTCCTGTATGGGCTTGTTTGAGGGGGTTAGCTTGAGGATCTGCAACCTCGCAACAATCAGGAGAATCAGAGTAACTGGAACACGGCTTGCAATCTGTACAATTATTTCGGCCTTGTGCAAAAGTCTGCCTGATGGGCAACAGCCATCCAATGTCACGGGTCCAAGGCGCCGAAGACAAAATGAGCACTGGAAGGCTCTCCCTTTCTCGGTAAGTAAGCGAGTAAGTACGTTCCTAAGTGGGACGGGTACTAGGTAAGATCGCCTCGACCTGTTGAAACTGAGATCCTTCTCGGCTCCTCTCCTCAGCTCATCGACGATTCCTTTCTGCTGGTGTGCAGTTGGAGTTGGCAGGAGCATGGATGGCAATTCGAGCAGTCCACCAAAGGCTCCCAGTGGCTTCACTCGGGCTGCGCGCTCTGAGCGTCTCTGAGCCACAGAAGGCACTGATCTCTGCCGTTTGGTCTGGCCGGTGCTGCCCAAGCCTCTCTGCAACTCGCTTTGGGACACCTTGTCTCTGCTGATCCAAAATGCCACCTCCGATTCGGCAAGTTCCACCGGTACCCAGAATCAACATCCTCCAAAAGGCACAGGCAAAGCCACGGGGCCTCGTGCTGTGCTGTGGGCATTCACCCTCAGCATCTGCAAACTACGTCGCGCCTGCGCGATCAAGCCAACTCTACCAGTAGCAACACAAACGAAAAACCTCTCGTAACGAATCAACCGGATCGGTACCATATCGCAACTTCAAATCTGAAGCCGACTGCGCCACCCCCGAAACTCTGAGACTGCGAAAATTAGGCAGCGTGGCTGCAGGTCCGCCGAGATGTGGTTCTCCTTTAAGAACCTGGCGCTCAAGATTCAAGAGGCCTCGCTTTTGGCACCACCACCACCACCACCAGCACCCAGCATGCTGCTTTTGCTCCAACTTGTTGTCTTTACGGCTTGATGATCGAACTCTCCAGCCCCAACATAAACACCAAGATGGGAGCCAGGAGTCTCCACCAAGACTACGCCCTAGCCGTCCCTAGCCCGAAGCATTTTGCCTTACACAGAATTTCCTTTCGCAAGCCACGAGCGTGAATGATTGGTAGAAAGCAGGGGCCCCTTCCGTGTGACCCCTCTAGCCACAACAAGCAAGATCTTAGACCAAAGAGGCAGTGCGATCGCACCTTCTCAACAGAAACGCTTCGGAGAGCTCGTTACCCTGCAGACTTCGCAGTCTTGTCATTGAAGCAGTGATCGCACCTGGTGCCAAATGCTTTGGTTGATCGACATAAAGTCCATGCTTCCGAGGCAGGCACTGACAAAGGAGGAGAATCCCACCATGGCAATGAGAATCAGGCCGACCTTTCAAGGAGTCAGAAAGGGATATTTCCGGCTCTTTACATATTCCATCGGCGCCTAAGACAGGGGTTGGCAAGTAGGCTGAGATGACGGGTCCCACGCTTGACAACGACGAATCGCAATCATACTAAGGGAGGGACGTTGAAAACCCGCTCGTAAACGTTGCATGGGTGAATCTCAATGCCTGCAATCTTTAGCCGAGCCATCCGGCCAGCAAGAAGCAATGGGCACCACGCTACCGTAATCGCCTGCCGGCGTAAATTGCGTGAGGCTCCAGTGAAGACTCAGCATGTACTTCTCGATGACTGTCTCCCCGGTGTCGTAGTAAAACACCCAATGCTCTTCGCGAGGACCTCCTGCAGAATTTGTGCACCGCGACGGGATGCAATCGCAGATCTGCCGCACATGCCGCTGCTCCTTCTCCCAAGACTCCAATTAAATACCAAAGGCAAGCGAAGACATGGTTCACGAATAGCAAGACCAGCCTTATGCTATCGCTGCTTGAAGTTTCGCCATAAGACTCGACGATGTGCTCATGCTCTGCCGAGCTGCAGATTCTTTACGGTTCCCACCAATATGAACACTGCCTCAGAATCGATACCTGCAAGACGGCAAGGTTGCGAGGACGATTTCACGATGCATCGGGCTGACACAGCATTGGTCACACAGGCGCCGCTAGGACAGGCACGTTCTTGAATGGCAAAGAAGATGTGCCTGTCACATGTGACATCGACGAAGACGACCCGGCATGAGAATCGCAACGTACAAATGCTCATGTGGGCCTCAACTTCATGAGCCGCAGAAGACGCAAGGTTCGCAGAATTCTTGCAACTCGGATCACCTCGAGCAAAGCAGTCACGACTGCACCGCACCCGTGGACCCTCGACCGAAATCGATCCTAAATTCTGCGGTTGGCTGACGATCGTCAGCCGACAAGACAGTTGCAGGGCTGCCAGGCCTTCCCTAACCGAGCGAGACCGGATCCCTCGGCACTGTCCGTAACGCTATCGTCCTCTTCTCCTTTCGGGTTTCACACTCCACACGGGCTGAGAACCAAATGTGTGGTCTCACATCGCGGGCATGCGTCCTAGCGATGCGGACATAAATATCCAGTCCACACTGACAATCATCACATCGAGGAAGAACCATCGTTTCCTTTGCAAGCCACGAGAGCATGACACCTGCAGCACCTGAACAAGAACCCTCCTACAAGCACATGCACTCTGGCAGCCCGGCGTCAGGTAATGCAAAGCGATTTCTTTGTGAGTACGGATCAGCTCGCCTTTGCGAGAGTAGAAACCTGTAAAGAAGGTGCCGATGATGTCCAAAGTCCAGTACACCGCGACGGTCAGGTCGAGGGCATCCGTCACCACGTGGCGGTTCGGTGAGAAGACTTGCCTTAGGGTTACCGGCCAATGAAGAACACTACTTCGGATGGAGCCTGCTGCTAGGACCGGGAAAATGAAAGGCAAGGAGTTGTGACTTTCCGGTCTCCTTGCGTGCCTAGTTGCACCGGAATCCATATCCTCGGCTTTCAATCGAAATTAGAGCATTGAGCCCTGGTCCCTGTTCAGGCCTGCGCTATATTAGCAATTGATTCTGTCTGCATCAGTCAAAGCTCATGTCATAGACGAGGAAGACCACACCCAAAATGTCCTAAGCAATGCCAGACAAGACATGCTAGTGTTTCAAGACCCAGACAAGGCCTCTGCACGCGATGAACGCACGCGATGAAACGAGCAAGCAACGAGCTCTGTCCCCTTGCCTCCGAGGTACCCAGAACATCCGCTGGGGTGAGATCGGGCTGATAACCAAGTCGGTCAGCTTGCAAGTACATGTACCTAAAGATCATGCCAGTGTTGCATGACATCTTCTAGGCCTCATAGCTTGCAACGTGTGACGCAATGAGGTTCCAGCAGTGCGGTTGCTGGTGCAGCGCTGAGGACGAGTATGAGGCATTCAAATCCTTGAATACCGCATCTGCCCACACTACCGCACACACACACACACAGACACTTCTTGCACATGCTATACATCCGGTAAAAGCGGCCGGTTTCAGCTTTAGCTTGCGCTCTGCCAAGGCATACTCCCTGCATCGAGCATCAAACAAACATCGACCCTCATGGGTGCGGATGACGAGAGACGAGAGAGTAACCCGCCTGTCTGCAAAAATGTCGCTGCTGATACCATTGATGGTGTCTTGGCCGGCCATCCACTCGGGCCATAGTGAGAACTGCTCGACATCCTCGGCCCGACAATGAGAATTGCAAGATTGCTGGACGCAGAGAATTGGGTGCAGGTGCATCGGAGAGGGTAAAATGATGAAACAGAGAGGGAACAGCAGGGGACTTTGGAGCAAAAGGGCTCAGAGCAGCATCAACTTTGCAAGCAGGGCACGGCCACATCAAGCACCGACACGTCGTCCTCTTCCTCCACATTATCTTCGGAGGCAGGACTAGCATACACTTGTCACTACAGTAATCGCTCGTCAACGAAAAGCGAAGTCTGAAGTAAAACACAATCGCCGTCGCACGCATGCCCGCACACGCCTGATCAGCAGAAGTCTCCAAGCCAAGGACATAATGCAGATGCAACGTCGGACTCTTGGGTAGTCGTGACTGCCCAATTAAAACTCCAAACTGAGATGCCAGGCGCCGGAAAGCCGGCCGTCCTAACACCAGACTTATTGGCAATTCGAAACAAATATGAACCCTCTCCGCTTCGGAGCCCAAGCACAGGTCAAGCTCGCCGCCCGCCTGTCCGTCATCCGGCCCATCTTCCGCATGGCTTGTAGAAGTGCCCTCTTGCTTACCCAGAGCTCGCCGAAGTGATTGTGCCTGCTCCAGTTGTTCTATCGGCAAGACGGTGCAGAAACAAAAGCATCAAGCATCGGCGCGCACAGGCCTCGAAGAGAAGCTGGTGCACCTGCATGAGCTTCAATCAGAGTGCATGGCGCCACGATACTAGTTTTCTGTCCTACCCGGGCGGTGGCACTTTGGCTCTGAGGCTGGCATAGCTCAGCCGAAGCTGATTAGCGGATGCGTTTATGGGATCGCCAAAGCCCACGTTGAACACTGGTTAAGAACAGGTCTTGTCGACAACCCACAGCATTATCGTTTCCATCTGTGCGGCTGGCGAGGACGTACTGGCACATTGACGAGGGCAAGCTGGCGGGTACTGACTGCTTCGTCTCCGCAACACTGGGTCAGATTTCGATGGGCGGATCCCGCATTCCGTGTTTCTTGGCTGATCTGTCGGCCATATGTCGCACAGTAATAGTAAGCGCAGAACTCGGCAGCATGGCATGACATGATGACATGATAGGGACAAACACGAAACGGACGCATTACAAGTGCTTGCGTGCTACGACGTCTTGGCTTGACCTGTCAAAAGACTCGATCCGTAAAGCATGACGCAGCAGCGAATACCCGCAGATTCGGTTGGAGGAGAAACCGCGAGCTCCGAATGCACAAAGCCCCATTGCGGATACGAAGTGCACACCCTGCCTGCGTCTCGTAGATGTCTTGGAGCTTCTTAAGCGTGGCTGCAAACTCGGCCGTCGCCGCTTGGCTGCTGATCGTACGTCCCCCTGCAATGATGAGGTCGGATCAACAGGCATCTCAACACTCGCCACGATATGCGGAGAAAGTGTGCAACAGCCATCTGGGACACTGGCTCGCTCTTCCCACCGGTCCCACGGTGCTTCCCCTTGGATGGACATCATGCGCCACATCATAACGATCGAATGCAACGCATCAGCAAGGTGGGTTCAGCAATGCGATTAACTTGTCGAGCGTCTGTCTCATCAATGGTGGTCTGACAGACATCTCAGGAAACCTCGGGCGGAAGTGACTGTCGTTGATTCACAAACTGAGCTGACAGTGGGTGCAATATGGTACAATCCTGAGCAGCAAACCCCGGTGCCGGCAAGATCTCTAAAACTACCGACACCAGCTTCTGCGGTGCACTGCCGATGCTATCTGATAGATTGCTAGATCAGCTGATTAGCCGGCAAACGTGTATCAGTGCACGAACAAGTAAAAAAACATCTCTTAGTTCCCACATGACTGCCGAGCACAAACGGCTGCACTGGATCAATGTCCGACCACAACTCCGACAGGGAGAAGCGCAGCAACGCTCCAACAAACCTCCTCATTCGCGCAAAGAGCATCGCTTCGTCTCTGCAGGTAATTATCAACCACATTTTTCGAAACAACCCTGCTTCCTCACAACTCACAGAGCAACTGCCCGTCGGTCGCAACGAGCTGGCCTGTAGCCTTGCTCCTCCTCCAGGGCAGTGATGTCACAAAGCACGTCCTCAGTTCAGGATACAATTCTCGTTTTTTCTTCCCTCTCTCTCTTTCGCTTCTCTGTGTCTTTCTGTGTCTTTCTTTCGCCAGGACTTGTGTGAAGGGGTTTTACCCCCTCCACCTCTCGCTCTTCGCTTCGCTTCAGAGGGGAGAGTTCACAAGCGAACTTTATGGCCCGCATCCCGGCCTCGTAGCTCCCCTCGGTATGGAAACACACAACAGATTATGGTTTCTCAGTATACGACGCAGCAATTTTCCAAGAGGAGCTTGAAGTTCTCAGAGTTAGCCGTGCGCCTAGGTGCGCACAAAAGCGGCCCGGAGGCCAAAACGAATATACAGCCTCCGCCAAAGCGCGCCCATGGGCGGTCTCTCCCGTAGGAGGATCAAAGCAACAGATTCCTTCGATCTGCTGCTCAGCCAACTCCCCAAACCAACTGTCCAAAGCCAGCTATCCTGGCTCTGCCACTCGCCAAACAGAAGCCAATTGGCGCTGCTGGGCGGTGACGTGGGCGGGGAGCAGCAATTGGACCAGTGTGGCCCGGGCGTCATCCACGTAGATGCGTGCTGTGGTTTGATCTTTCCACCTGCCTTGGATGACAGTCCTGCCCAAGCTTTGAATTCGCTGGTAGTAAAAAGTGGCGCCCCCTCGCCGAAGACAGTAGGGCAGGTAATCCTCAGCATCCAAGCCGACCGATCGTACCAACGAGGCGAACTCCCTTCGGAAAATCAAGGGAGAGAAGGAATAGATCAAACCACTCGGGCGTGCCCGGTCCCAAAGAAATTGCAAAACCTTAACCAGCTCGGGCTCGTGTAAGGACAAAGATTACTGGAGGCCACAAGACGTTTTGCTGGAAACGATAGCAATAACCACTTGACCTTGGTCAGGAAAAGGCGAACATGGCAGTGCTGCAGGGCCAAGAGCTCCATTGTCCGAAGGAAAAAGGCGAAGCCCAGCAAAAAATGGTGGAGAGGTCGGGACTCCCAACTTGAAAAGCAGCACTGGCCATCGCCTTAGCGGCCAGCCAAGATACCGGAGTGGTCCGCTGAGGGAGGTAAACCCTGGTCCAGTTCCGGAGGAACAACTGTGAAGTGTGAAGGTGCCCGCGACACCTAGGGTGAAACCGCTTCAGGCCACTCACCACCCATCCTGCAAAAGATAGTGAGTCACCTTCTTGATAAAGATGATTAATGTACTCAGAGAGCTCGTCGTCGAGCTCTTCCATGTTGCGGGGAAGCCTGCCCCGTAGGGCGCGAAGGTAAGAAAAGAAAGTCGCCACTGCCCGCTCGTAGGAGCGCCTCGTCCGCTGGGTGATCCCAAGGTACTGCAAGTGATCATTGCGGTTCGTATTTCCTCGAGGCGCCATCTGAGAAGTTCCAGTTGCTGATCGTCCAAAAGGTCATTGGGATCATCCCGGCGGCGAGCTCAACGGCAGTGATGTCAAGCGCTTAGAGCTGGACCTTCCTTGCCCAACACGTAGAAGGTGACAAGGGAGTCCACAACACAAAAAAAACGCCTCCCGTGCTCCTCAGGGTTGCGGGCACGACGGCGGAGCTCGGTCAGGAAGGCGGTGAGCTCGAGGATGTTGATGTGTTGTGGCTCTCCTTCCACTTGTAGGAAAGGATGTCCCTCCACAACCAACGGAGCGCCGGATAGGGACCCGGCCCGTTCCCTACAACATCTTCTCCTCGGTCGGTGAGGCGCAGATCACACCCAGTGTGGTAGGCATGACGCAGCATCCACCGAAGATGCTGTGCTTCTTGTTTTGTATCCATGGTCTCCAAAAACCGGACCGTTTGAGTAACGGTCCAGTCGACAGCCACGTCATCCTGGAGACCCCTCGTGGCGCCAAAAAGATGATGGTGCATGAGGGTTTCCAAGGTGAGGTGCCGTGCCCCGAAAGGCTCTGCGAAGACCGAGGTCAGCTCGTCGTGAGCCTCCATGAACATGAACACGAGGCACAGGCTCCATGGATACTCAGACCCATTTTCTGGGTTCCTCTGCCGTGGCAGGGCTTGGCGAGTGTCCTTCACACTCAGGCTTGTGGAGCACAGCATGGAGGGAATCCGAGTTGTGGACGACGGTGAGCCATTCGTTGCCGAAGCAGCAAAGAGAAAAGCTGCTCCAATGCCAGTCTCCTCCGTAGAGGAGCTCTGCTTCTGGCAGCCGCCACGGGTGGGAATCAAGGGGTGCTCGAGGGAGGCGAACCTGCCCTTGCCCTTGGCTTCGAGCAAGCCCTTGATAGACCTCCGTGCCATGGCGTTGGCTTGTCTGAGGGTGACCGCGTCATCTCGACGCAACTTTGCCATTCTTTCGGGTTGGTCATGGTCACGGAAAGCTCGCGGGGCTCGGGCCCATAGGTTCCACTCGTCGACCCAGATCGGGAGCCCAGTGGCTCCACTTGAGGCGACCCTCAGCCTCGTAGGCGTCGAGCCTCTCCTTCCCTTCATCAGTCTTGATGTCCCAAGTGTCCCCGTCGATGGCCGATGTCGAGCGGGAGCTGCGTCTCGATCCCCTTTAGCCCCGGCTTTGGTCAGGGGAAACCCAGGCCCAGCAAACCTCTCTCCAAAGTCAGTCCCGGGCTTGGCCCAGTCCATTACCCCATAGGTTTCCTGAAGCACTAAGTAAAATGGCCTGCGGAACGCGGCCACAAAGGCTGCTTTGCCCGCCCAGTGGCGCAAACAAAACTCACTGAGGGTGTCCGAGGCCCAGCCCCAGTTCCACCAGCTTGCAGGTCTTGTCGTAGGCATGGCGCAGGATCTTTTCCTTGCCTAGTATTTCTCCTCCTTGGAGGGTTCCGTGCAATGAGCCGCTGAGTTGCTTCCCAAGATTGCGGGGGAGGCCGAGCATTCGCAAGCAGTGATGCGAGGGGGCCCCCTCAGCGGATTCAGCTATCTCCTTCTTGAGATACCGTATCATGAAAGTCGTCAAGATAGCAAATGGTGTGGTCCTCGGCCTCGGCAAGCTCCCGGTCCTTCCTCACGTCCCCGTAAGGAAGGAGCTTGGCTATGGTGTGAGCCATGTGGCGGACGGCTGCCTGGATGAGGGTCATGGTGGAAGTCCACCCCATCGGTACCACAGACGCAGCGAAGCTAAAGAAAAGGGGGCCCAGTCCAAGGGGAGCTTGAAGAGGTTGAAGGCCGACTGCAGGTCCTCGGAATCGAGGACCAAAGAGCTGTCCTTCTCGGCCATCACGGCCGTCAACTGCCTTAATGTAGGGCAAGCTGTCCTGGGCACCCGGTTGGAGGCGCATTGCGTCATTCATCGGGCAGAGGATGGAGATGAACCGCTGTGCCTTGTCTGGCCTTCAGGCCCGACTTGCAAGACATCACGGTCCGGATCTTTTTGCGCCAGTTTCATGGACAGCCCATTGATAAGGCTGGTCGCAAAAGCGCTGCCTGCCTTCCCCGTGGGGAGACCCTCGTCATCACTATCGCCCAGGTAGCCGATCTCAAAGTCAAGGGTCCCCGGTTCAACATGTGGAGCAAATCCTCTGCCGTGGCAAGGGGCTCAGTAAAACGCGATGGTGCTGCGGCCGCCTGGGCATCTCCCACTCCTCGGTGAGCCGCTGCCTTGCTGCTGGTGGCCTTGCTGCTGGTGGCCTTGCTGCTGGTGGCCGGATCTCCTTCAGAAGAGCCACCATAATCGGGCAGCTCTTCCTTTCCGTCCCTTCTTTCCTCCCGGACCGTCCTTCCCTCCTTTCGTCTCGGTCTTCCCTCCAGTCTTCTCCTCGCCTTTCTGCCCTCCCTTGGACAGGCCGTGGCCTTTGCCGCCTTGGAGTTTCCTCGTCCCATTCCTTCGACGTTCGTCGCGCTCGAGGAGTGCTGGGCCTTCCGGGTCGAGAAGCTCGAAAAATTGAGCCCTGTTCCAGGTCGTGTCGGTCAACGACAACTCCAAGGCCTTGAGACGCTGAGCTGCCGAGTGCGCTCGACCGGCTGCGGTCATGTCGAGGGAGGAAGCCAGGGTCTTCATCTCGTGGAGGGTCCTTACTGGCACCTCCTTCGGCGCCAACACTGTCAGGACCCAGTTCATTGCGACCGGCGGCGTCTTGTTCCCGTAGGTTTCCTTCAGGATTGGCCGCCCACTCCTTTCCGACCATGCTCTGCATTCTCTGCTCTAGGCCGCCAGTCTGCCGGGCCGCTTCTGGGAGTACTCCTGAAGCTGCAGCTGGAGACTGGTTCCATTGTCGGAAGAGGGGCCGTCCCGAAAAAGCTGCTCCGCGTTAGAAGTCACTCGATACCTCGAGAGCCCGACCGTAGTCGATCTAGGTGCCCGTGGGCTTTGTCTTGATCACCCGGTGGCTTCCCCAATGGGGAGGGCTGCCGACAGCCTCGCGACCTCCTCCTCCTCCTCCACATACTTTCTGCACTTGCTTTTCTTGATCCAATCAATCTTCGTCGGCGACGTCTCCCAAAGGCGCGTGCCTAAACCGGTCCGTGTGGAAGTCCATCCCACGGCCCCCGCAGGTTTCCCGGAGGAGCCACCATAAGAGGTGGTCGTCGGAGCAAGATTACCATCAGTTGAACCAACAATCTTCACAACAGGATTCTTTGGATGGCTTCCCCCTCTTGCTGGCTGCTGTACTAGTGCCACCACGTAGGGCTACGTGTGTACGCAGGGTGGAGCGGTACTGAAGCAACACATGCAAAACGACTTCAGCTTCACTCTAGCGAGAAGTGTCATTGTCTGTGTCTCTTGCTTGCTTGCTAAGGGGTGTGGGTCTTCAGGGAGACCTTGGCCCGAGGGCCTGCCCCCACTCTCTGTGTCTTCTTCCCCGGGGCATGGAGGGTTTCGACGCTCCTCGGCCACAAGCGCCCCCGGTTGATTATGGGGGCATTGGAGGAGTGTGAGAAGTGGAATCTGTGTCTTGCTTGCATACGGACAAGGGGAGCGGACCCCCCCTGCGCGCAAGCACGCACCGAGCGTTCAAGTTCGTCCGATGTCTGCATCTCTCTCTCTCTCTCTCTCTCTCTCTCTGTCTCGCGCTCTCTCCCCCACGAACCTTGTCCAGAAATTTCAGCAAATTTACTGAGGAACCGATGCATTGTTGCTCAAGCTTGAACCCGGACCAGCTTGCGCAGCTAGTGAAGCACGGGCAAGTCTGTGCTGTACGTTGGCTTAGTGCACGGCAGTGCTCCAGTGCGACATACGCTTCACGTGATCCACCTATTTGTGACGGCTGCAGGGAACGTTCTGTTGGTTGCTAGTTGTTTCATGCAGCGTCGTGGCACTCAAGTCTTGAGAGAACTTCTCCACGCCGCTTGTGTGCTCGTAGCCTGTAAAAGACAAGCATCCGACGACGACGACGGCTGCCACAACTTTATACCAGTGCTGTCGCTCGCAAATTTTGCAAAGAGACGATGCATGGATTCCTCTGACTGGTTTCATCCGTAGGCATGGCAGCCGGCATGAAGAACAAAGAAGTTACGAATTCGGGGTACCCTTCATTGTTGCATTTGTTGCTCGTCTTCCAAACCTGGGCTTCCCACGGTGGCACCATCTGTTAGAAGCGGCCGGCAACCTGTGGCCGCCGCCTTAGGTGCATGGCACATGCATGCCCATGCCCTCTGGCAAGGATGGTCATCACAGTCGCAATCAAACCAAAAGGCGACTGTATCCTGGATGCCAGGAACTGCGAGCTGAAGTGAAGCACGCGGAATAATGCCTGCCGGGCGCGGGCAGAGGTGAATATCCAGTACAAGCGATCTACTTCCCAACATCTCACAACGGCCAACGCTAACATCCGGATTGCATTGGCCGACTCTGATGCACCATCCCTCAAAAACATTTCGAAGCACATGTACTCAGCCGAAGCCGTTGTTTTGGCGGCTGAGGACTGTTGCCGCAGCAGCACCAGCTATACCAGACTTGGGATGGCTTGCACACTCGCACCTGAATCAAAACTCCAGCTTGCCAAAGAAACCTGCCTAAATGTGCAAGCACGGAAGAACGAAACAGCCTCCAAAACTTTACATTCGACATGCTCTTCAAGGATGCCTTCGACAAGATCGTGCCTCAAGAGGCTTCTGAAGGCTACAGCCTCTTACAAAAGTACTGCAAACGGTGCAAAAACTCAAGCTGGATAAACTGAACGGCTCACTGCGATGAATGAAGCCTGGTCATCCGAAAGAGCGGTCGCGGTGAACCACATGCAATTGCATCTTTGAAGGCGGAGCCGTGAAGCACGAGATCATGAGATGCAAAAGCAGTCCCAATGTACTTTACTAGCTGCTGTCAGGTGGGGTCTGTCAGACAGACCTCCGAGTTTGATGCTTCACTGGCACCAAGAATAAGCAAATGCCAGACGGAGCTGACCGTAAAGCTTTCGTCGGGCCACAGACCAAGAAATGTCCCGTCAGTTTAGATTAACGGACAGGTACCACGGGGCATTTGGATCGGTGCTTCTGCTCAAAACACAATTACAGAATCAGCCGATCACCACAGAAGCCACTTGTACACAAGTTCTCCTGTCATGCACTGGGCAGACCAACCAAACAGCTGGTGCAGATCCGCTGAGTCATGACCCGAAGCCTTTGAAAACTGGAATCTGTTGGGCACGCTCTCTGCCAAGCGCCTGGTTTCAGAGGTTCGGTCATGGCTCAGCTTGAGAACGCTCTCAGCGCTAAAATGCCCAACCCCCCCCCAAGTCTTGCACAGCTTACACCTCAAGGACACTCCATATCATAACCACATCGGAATCAAGGACTTCCCACCTGGGGGGGGGAAGAGCAAAATGGCAAAATGGGTCTTGGGATTTCTGAACCCTGAGCTCGACAAGCTTTGGCAGTGCAGAACACCTCCCACTGTACTCATTACTGGCACACTGGGCCGTTGCTCTACACCGCAAGAAGCATGGCTGAAACAAAAAGAGACGAAGGTCGCATTTTGGACTTCACTCAATACTTGCAAAATCCACCGTCCAACGTCTCGGAAGCATGCGCCGAGTTCTGCTTATCGCGGCGCCAGCAGAAGATTGTTTGTAATTCCGAACCCATAGTGCGTGCATGAAGCGCGCAGTGACCCATCAAGCTCGCTCGTCTGCCTCATCGGTTGCCCATGGACCTTAGCGCTGCCGGATTCTGCAGAGATAGCTTCGCCTATGCTGAACTTCGGTCAACATAATTTTTCCCACCCGCTCAACATCATTGGACAATCTGCCCGGGGAGACATCACTTCTCCCCGATGTCACCATCGCAGTCGTTCTCGAGCAGTCGAGTGTCAAGCTCGGGTGTTCTGGTTTGTCTCTGCATCTGTCGCTGCATCTTTACGACCTACTGGGTCACAAGGTCACCCGATCAAGCTGAAAGAGCATTCGGGTAAGCAGAAGCAAGCTTTTACAACAGGTAGTCCAGCGGTAAGCCTGCATTGTGCTGTGTCCTGACTGGATCTCGACCAACGAACCCAAGTCGAGTGTGGAACCCAGGCCCTGCCTCTATCAATTTTTGACAAGCAAGCGGCTGTTCTGCGCCTGAGCACCATTCCTTGCTTTCAGCATGGCGCGCCTCAGAGCGGACCATAGCAGACCTCTGGCACCCCTGACAACTTGCGTGCTCGAGCGATGCACTTCTGCTTCTTTCGTCGCTTCAGCTCTCCAGGTGGGCATAGGTGACCTTGCACAAACGAAAAACACGCAGGGCATGCAGGGCAGACATGAAAAGGCATAAGCACCCTGCAAAACGTGCAGTTGTTGTGCCACCGACACCCATCTGCTTTGGCAAAGAAATAGCCGCAAGGCTTGCATGTGCCGTTGATGTGTGCCTGGCGGCGTCCATTTCTGAATCACCATCGTCTCGATAAGTGGACCCTGGACTATGTTGGGACCCGTGGCCTGGCCTGAATGATTTGACCAGCTTGCCGTGAAAGCAATCTTGCTGGCGCTGATTCCGATCGCTGGGGACGCCTAGTGCTAAAGCAGCCGGCTGAGCGACACAACACTTCTGCTGCACTGCATCCCACAGGGGACTTCTGCGTTTTTCCTTGCCTACGGAGCCCGGTGGAGTGTCTACCGAACTGGCCTGGTTCTCTTAGGTCCGCCCCCATCCGTCTGCGCAAGCTCCAGTTCATGGTCGTCCTTCGACAAACAGACGGAGCTTGGCTGCCACGCGTTCTCCCAGACCCCCTGTTCGGCCATTGCAAGGTAAACCAACTACGAGAAGGACAAGTGTCGTAGTGTATGAACGTCCGCTTGACATGAAGAGGAAGCTGTCGGCGCTCCTCCGAAAAATGCGCAAAAAAAGTGCAAAGAGTACTCATTGTAGCCATTAGGCAAGGGGCCTCGAAGGAGTCTCTCCGGATACCCTGGAGAGGCTGGATCGGCTCCATCGGCTCCATGTTCCTTATCGCACGTCAGCTTGCCAGGCCAGACCCGACTGCCTCCTTGCTGTTAGCTCACTTCTTCGAAAGCTTCGGGGCGGCATTGACAAACATGTCTCTGCTAACCACCCCCCCCCCCCCAATGACATGTCGCGTTTGTCAAAACTTCTTGTTCATGGCTAGACCATGGATGATTTGGGGGGTCCTATCGCTTTACGAGGATTCCGCCACATGTTTCTGTGAGGTATCGCTTTGCTGTTGTGAAAGTAAGAAGACCATCAGACTCACTGATCCTACTCGCAGCTTGCCCTGCTCTTTGCTGCCCATCACTGCTCCGCCCCTTACCTGCCCTTTACCTGCCTCTTACTGCCCTTTACTGCCCTTTACCGCTCTTTACTGCCCTGTACCTGCCCTTCACTGCCTTTTATTGTCCTTTGCTGCCTTCTGCTGCCCTTTACTGCATGGGGCAGTGGCTCATAAAACGATCTAGTAGGTATCGATTAGGGTATCGATCGGGTATCGATCGATTGCCTAGCCCTTTATCACACGGGAAATTTAGGCACAAATGCCACGGCTGCACGGAAATGTCCCAACAGATGATCATCGTTAATCGTATCGCTTTTGGGGGGGTCCTATAGCTTTCCAAGGAAATTGACAAAATCCGACATTCCACGGTCACCCTACTCTTAACTACAATTACGGAAGTTTTGACGCATGCTCATGACTTGCGAAGGTCGGGTGGAGGTAGCAACGAGGAGAGAGACTTCAACTGGGCACAAAAGCTTGGAGCAGCTGCACGAGGCTTACATGCCGCAGCTTACACTCATGAGCACGGGCCAGGCTCCGATCCGACAGTTCACCCACGTGCTCAAGAGCAAGTGCGGGCACAGGCTCTGGCCTCGGTTCTTCGGCAGCAAACGGACAACACGTGTCGAATCCCGGCCCGCCTGTTCTCAGGAAGCGAATCGGACCAGTGAAATCGCTGCTCAGGCGAGGGGGTGCGAGATGGCAGACGCAGTGTTCTGGCAGAGGGCCACGCTTCAAGCTCACTCCACCTCGGACTGCGCATGTTGCCGCCTCTTGTCCAGTGTGGCTCTTCGGGGTGCCACAGCCACGGGTTCCTGCTGCGGGCAAGCTGTCGATTCTTTGCTGAACAAGCTCGCAGCAAAAATCGATGAATAAAGATGCAACTTTACATTGCAACACGACCAGCCGGCACAACATCCCCATCCCAGAACAAAGACAGCGTACGTCCTCGCAACTGCTGTCGACGGACTGGTGTCCAGCTCCAGTGCCATATCCTGCACGATTGTTGGCGACCATTTGGGCTGGAGCTGCGATGACTCGTCATATCACTGTCTGACGTGGCAGCTCTTGGCAAGACAGCGTTAGTCAGCTCTCCCATCAAGATCTTAAACCCGTCCTGCACTCTCCTCTCCACTCACAGCACTTGGGGTCATGTTTCCCATGTTGAGATAGACCTACAGCGCACATGCAAACGACAACAGGCAAAAGCCGGCCACCTGCGAGTCCAAGCGTGCTCTCTTTGCTCTGAACCCATTCTAGGATCCGCGCATAGTCTTGCAACCTTGGGTCCGGGCTTGGCATGGGCGAGTGCAGTTAAAACCAACGGACCAACTGCAACCAAGAGGCTCAGGGCTGTATGGGTAGATCATGGAGTCAGCAAATCCAGCCTTCATGGTGGCACAGTACCTGCTACAACGAGGTGAAAGCATGTTGCATCAGACCTCCTTCGTGATTCCCGCCACTCAAGGTACCCTGCTGTTTTGGAGCGAAACGGCGTGGCTTTGGACGACAGCGGCGTTCGCCTCTCAGCCAACATACGGTGATTTGGGACAGAATCCCAGCTCGACAAACAAGTGCGTAAGGCCGTGGCATGCGAGAGACCTTGACGGGTTTCTTCTCGCTCTCCTGTGCCATCTGGCCCGAACTGCTTGAAGCACCTTGGTCTGGCAATCCGAAAAAGACCTGCTTTTGCATGTACCGAGGGAAATCCGTCAGCTTAACTTTCAATTCTCTAGGACCCCGTCTGGCGGATGATGGTCCCGTCATGCTCATGAATGTCGTCCACGACGCATCCATGCCACGGTCCTGCACAACATCTTTTAACAAGTTTGTTCTGGACCTCTAGGAACCTACGAACACACAGAAATATCCAACGTAGCACATAACACCGATCCGAGTCTGGTCCTGACAATCGACACACTGCGTCAGGCAAACAGGTCTAGCCCTGTCAAAACGGCTGCGCCAGGCATCCACACCATCCACAATATGACGGCGCCTGACTACAGAGGTGACAGATTTTTCAATGATACGCCCCTATGACGACAGAGCATGCCGTGACTGTGGTGACACGCTGCGAACCAACTGGATCAATCCGCAGTGGCACCTGGATCAGTACAGGCCGTCAGAAGCCACAGCGAAACAGTCGAGATCAGCAGAATGCCGGTCAGCACGGGCATCCATGGGCTGACCTGGCTGCTCTCCGACGTGCGGTGAGGATGCGGGACCGTCACAGACTCTCATCATCGGCAGTCTCTGGGATTCTCAACCTTCTCCCAAAGGTAGCGCCTGAGGGAAAAAATGCTGTGCGACTGAAGCCATGAGGTGGTCAGGGTCCGCGCATGCAGAAGAGAAAGTAGAAAAGCGACGGCCTTGCAGTTCGGAGCTCGGACCATCCGCGCACGCCCACATGCTGAAATCTGCGGACTTAAACAACTAAGGCCGCGCACACAAACAATGCGCAGAAGGTGCACATCCTGAAGTTTTGCCAGACAAGGGCGAATCAAGCCCCCATCTCGGAAACACACAAGTTGAGAGCATTGTGGGTCGAAGCATGCTCAAAAGTGAATTTGAAAACGCATGCGGCATTACCGGAAAACAGGGGAGCGAAGCGCAGAATGCACAAGGCTGACAGCACAACACACGGTCATTCCCTACAGTACAGATTCTAAACCTAGCCTTGGCACATTTTGCACATATTCCAACATCGCGAGACTTTTTTTTGCACTGTTAACATCTCCCGGGCGCGTAAGAAAGGTCAAACGATCCCGTGCGCTGGTTCTGTGGTAATTGCGTCACATTCGAAGGCTTCATTCTAGCGGCTCGAATTCAGCTTCCGGCGTAGCCTCAACACATCTCTCCTTGTAGCCAACGTGTGGCGCATTAACCGCAAAGAAGCCAATAATGTAGTCTCCGGAGGAAATTCCATTGTGTCTTTGATGGCAACGGTCCTGCCTGGGAATGCTTCCCTCGCGTCACACAAAGGAGATTCGTAGACACATGTTAGTAGCCGACCGATTCATGCACCAGAAAAACCGAGTGGTGCACCGTTTCAAGCACTGGCCAATGGATTCACAAAGCCATCCGCAGATTGGGAAACGCGACTTGTGCACGGACTGGTTCGCGCCCAGGCTCGACTCAAGCAACGCCTGATGAGTTGAGACATGTTTTCAGACGTCATCGTCTAATGATGGGCGTGTTTCACACAGCACGTGTGATCCTCCGGGCATTGCTTGACTGGGTCCACTGGGCAGGGTCTCAACTGGTACGATCTGTGAATTCACTTTTAAGCGCTTTGTTCATGCATGCGTGAAGAATGCGAAGTGGCCCAGAAACAGGTTTGCAATCAGAAAGAAAGTGGCACAAAGTGGCTCCCACTTAGCAGAGCGAGGCCGGGTCTAGGCAGCGCATTTTGCCCTAATCGTTGAGTCAGTGGCAGGTCAAACTCAATGCAATCCACCGCCATCGCTGAATGACCGGGAAGGGGCAAAATTTGGTGATCAACTCTTGTCGCCTGTCTGGTGTGATGCTCTCATTTGAGACATCCCGTCAACCACCATCGCCGAATCATGAGGTGCCCGAATTCGATTGGGTGTTTTCGGCTGTGTGATGCAGGCCTGCCGGTTTCTGGGTGGCCCCGGAGCTTTTCCATCTTGGGAAATCTTTATTCAGGCCGGCATGTTTCTGACTAGCGCCGCGCCCGTTGGATTATCGTCCTAGATGTTTTAAGGCTACGCGCCTGCAAGCTAATCGACGAAGCTTTCCATAACGTGACAGGCTTACGACATTTTGCGGACCATCGGCTGAAAGCGCTTGTCGATGTTCGGGCCGACCATGCACCTGACATCGGCACGACATCCCCCGCTCCATGTGATCCCTGAGAAGTGTGAGCTGACAAGGGGCCATGCACGACTCGTGCCTGCCCGCACAGAGGAAGCGATTGCGGCCACCAAGGGCCAAGTCCGAGTCGCGCCAAGCCTCGAGCAGAGACAGCTGGCGCAGCAGGCGCAGCAGGCGCAGCAGGCGCAGGCGAAGCCCCTCCCCCCTCCCACTCTCGCATTCCGTTGTTTCTCTTAGCTTCGCCTCGTAGACGCGGCGGCACTCGCGGTCCTCGGTGGTCCAGCATCATTGAAAAGGCATCTAAACTGAGGGCAAGAGCTGTAAACAAATTTGGATGACGGGGCTCCGGCTGGCAATCTTACGTTCCTGGCCACGGCTGCCAGGTTGAACCCGTCTCCGGGAGTAGGAGCACCTAAATGCAGAGCTCCATGATGTTCCATTTGATGGGGCGGCGCGTGTCACATTGTGCATTGACCCTTCGGAGCCTTCCACACCTAGAAAAGCCCCTCTTTTGATCCACTCGCACCCCGAGTATCCGGGCCTTGCGGAAGCAGCTCGATCTCGCCATGCCCCACCATGGCTACACACAAGCAGTGCCTGCAAGAACTCTCCAAGTTCTTAGTGCTTCAAGCCGTGAAGTGTCAGGCATTCGCAGCCTTGAGTGATCAAAAGAAGGGCGCCCGCTGCAGTCTCCTAACCCTCGTTCGCCAGGGCCATTCGACTGAGCGGTGCCATAGTCTGCTGTCATTCTGTCGCTTGATCGGGGAAGCACCAGCAAGCCGGGGGCTTGCATGGTAGCGGAGCCCTGAGGGGCTCGTGATTCCAGGGACCTATTCTGCTCGACGGTCCGCTACCCTCGAGCAGCACGATGAGCACCGGTGATGCTGGTGCCCCGAAGGCAAAGATACCCACCTGGGATGGCGCGTCGGAAACCTTCCAGACTTATCAAGAGTCAGCGAGACTCTTCGAGCAGACGGTGGAGTACAAGAAACGACACCTCTGCGGACCTCAGCTTCAAGGAGCTTTGGAAGGAGCGGCAAAGCGCTTTGTGGTTGGGAAGCCACCCGACTGGCTTTCCTTTCCAGGTGGAGTGGAGAGCTTGCTGGAGCATTTGCGACAATGCCTTGGCAAGCCCCAGATGCCAGAGTTGACAGAGCTGCTAGGGAAATACTTCCGTGGATCGAAGCGCCGATCCGGAGAGACGATGAATGAATATATTTCCCGCAAGTGCGAAGTGTACGTTCGCGCTCAGCAAGCTATGGGACGTGTGAGGCCATACCATGACAACTTCCCTCGCGGCGGTCACTACCTGGGCCCAAGTCCTTGGGAGCGACAAGGTCGCCGCCTGAGCACTGGCTCCTGGGTGAGCAATACGGCCGAGACGCAGGATGATGAAGATGGAGATGCGCCACCCGTCCAGGCAGCAGCGCCTACCGCATCAGATGCGAGCACTACCGAGGACCGCCGTTCTGATTGGGACGGCCCCAGCTGGTGGTCCAGAAGTCAGTGGAACTGGTACGGATCCTCGTGGTCCAGCTACTCGGACTACGGCTCGCAGTGGAATGCTTGGCAACCAGCCCGATAACAGTTCAACTCCAGTCTGCCAGACCTCGTGCCAGAGTTCATTCAAGCATGGCTTCTCTTAAATGATGCCAATCTGGAGGCAGGGGCAAGGAACATGATCTTGACAGCAGTCCAGGGCGATTTGACTCTCTAAAGGATCGCCCAAGAACTGCGCAACCAGTTTCCAGAGAATGAGCTTCGTCGGAAGGAGCCTCGAAAACAACAAGGATACTGGGGTGAAGATCAAGACCTCACCGACGAGGACGAGAAGCCCAACACCGAGGTCAACTTCGAGGCAGCGGAAGAGCTCAACGAGGAGGGCTACGCCGTGTGGAGCGAGGCCGAAGGCGAGGTACAGAGTGCCCTCGCTGCTATGTTTCAGGCAAAGCGCACTTTGCGCAGTGCTCGTGAAAAACAGAAGCAAGTCCGCTTGAACAGACAGTACTACCAGGGCAATGGAGGTCGCGGCTCCCAGTCTTCCCGGAATGATGATCACATCACCTGCCTACGCTGTGGCGAGGTAGGCCACACTGCCGCCACTTGTCCAGCGGCCAAACCACGGGCGGACCCACCAGCGGGGAAGCAGATGGCTCCCTTCGTGTGCTACGCGGAAGACTACTATGCCGAAGAAGCCCTCCATGCGGAAGCTGACCCACTACCAAAGGCCACCACCGCGGAAGCGGTAGAGCAAGGGAAGGCTGTGGTAGACTGCGGCGCCACTCGCAGTCTTGGTTCTGTCTACGCCTTAGAAAAGGTGATGCAGCTGAGCAAGGTGCCCGGAAGCCGAGTGGACACCGAGAATCAGCCAGTGTTCGGGTTTGGCAACTCCACCGAGGATCGATGTGTCAGCACGTTGCACCTGCAGCTCACTGCCGGAGGACGACCTGGCACTTTGCAGATACATGCCCTTGATCGTGGAGCTGCTCCAATCCTTCTGAGCGTCGCCACATTGAAGGCTCTCAAGGCCGTCCTTGATTTTTCAGATGGCACGGTGGTTCTGAGGGGCCTGGATGCGAGCCAAGTTTTGCAGCTGGAAGAATCCAGCACGGGACATTCTTTTGTCCCTGACTGAGGATTTGCTTTCTAAGGCAATGCCTACGCATTCGCCCGTTCCGGGGTTGAGGGATTATGTGAAGACGGCAAAGCAGGCCAACCCTCCACCTGAGTAGGGACAACTCCTTTCCTCATCGCGTCCTGACGAGAAGGGAAAGGGCCAATGTAGAGTTTCAGGACAGGGTTTAGCCACAACTGAATCGAGTTGTGTTGTTGATGCTAATGGTTTTTCGGCTCCCGGAAGTCATTGTACTAACTGTCGTAACGATGATGAAGATGATGGAGCGTGGATGTTAGTGACTCCTGATGCACCGCACCTGGCAGTGTCAGATCAATCGAATCAGTCGCATGTACAACCGTCGGCAGTGAAGTCCGTCCACACCTCAGCCGTTGTCAACCCGAGTTGTGCTTCCGCGCCTTCCATATCCTCCTTGCCATTTTGGTGACTCAACATGTCGGACCTCAAGCGCGCTCAGCTCTTGGAGGCCCTACGCGAGGCGGGGGAGGAACCGCCCAAGGCCTGGACGAATGTGGAACTCCGGGTGAGGTTGTCCGAAGTCCTCGGAGAAGATCTGAGCAAGACCAGCCGTCAGTTGAAACTGACAACCAGCGACATATCCGAGTACCACGAGCTCATGAAGGAGATGAAGCAGGCTGCCAACAAGCGGAAGGCCGACCTCATCAACTTCGTGACGCAGCGCCTGGGGCTGACCAATGTGGACAGCTTCACCGTGGAACGCCTGAAGATGGCATCGGTGCAGAAGATTCTCGAGGTGACCACACCACATGCCACCGATCCGGTGGGCTTCGGCAAACACGCGGCCAAGACCTACCAGGAGACCTTGAGGATCGACTACCAGTACTGCACTTGGGTACAGGAAACCGCCAAGACCGAGGAGTGCAACATGAGGTTGATCCGCTTCGCCAAGTGGCTCGACGTTCAGGACAAGACCGAGATGATCCCGGTCCACCAGGAGGAGACAAAGAAACCCTTGAAGGTGGCCTCGTGGACGAGGGGCTACCGCAAGGACAAGTCCGAGCCTCCGGGCAGCGCGTCACCGAAGACGACACCTCGCGAGTCCACCGCCAGCAGTTCGTCCGGTTTGGAGAGCAAAATGGAAGCGATGATGAACATGATGCAGAAGCTCCAGGCCGAAGTGCAGACATCAAGGACGAGAAGCTCCCCCGCAAGAAGGTGGGCACGAAGGCACGCGACTACCACGAGGAGGCCGAAGCAGTCAACCCGAGTGTGAACGGCCACGTCGACACGGAGCTGTAGACACGGACAGCACAGCTTCTGAGGCAGAAGACAGTATGAGTCCCAGCCCTAGCAATCATCGAGGACCAAAGCTCAGTGCTTCACAGCAGCTTAGCGCTAAGTTGTCCATAGGAAAGGCCCGACACTTAGAGGACACGGCCTGGTCTGTTGTGCCTGACCTGTTTGAGGGTTTAGTGAAGCATAGACGAACGGACCTCATGGAGATTGCCAGTGGCCCGGACAGCTTGTTGTCGCGACAGATCCAGGAGCTTGCGGGATCTACGGAAGCGGCCACTCAGTGCTCTGTGTATAATGGTTGTGAACTCACGAATGATAGCGGGGTGCGATTGATACTACAGCGCCTGGAGCTGGAGCGACCAGCTCACGTGTGGATTAGGCCTCCCTCAGGACCCTACTCTCCCCTTCAGCATAACAACGCCCAAAGCCCTGAACAGAAACAGGAGTTGCAGGTGAAGCGGGAACAAGCTATGCGAGCCTACGTAGGAGCGTGTACTGTGTTTCGAGCATGTTTGAACCAGGGAGTGCACGTGAGTTTGGAACTGGCCGAGCGCTGCCAAGCTTGGCGACTTCCCATTCTGAATCAACTTCGGGACCAGTGTTCTCTGTATCAAGCAGTGTGCAAGGGTTGTCGAGTGAATCTTCGATATCGTAAGGGAGTGTTGATGCAGAAAGGATGGAAAATCCTTACGACCCACCGTAGACTGGCGGAAATCCTGAACCTTCCCTGTAGGTGCCCCCAAAGCTTCAAACACGGCCAGTGTACGGGCAGTGACGCTGCCAAAAGCGAGCTTTACACCCAGGAGTTCGTGCAGAAGGTTGCAAAAGGAATCCTTCAAAAATTCGATCATGTGAGTCTGCTTCAGGAAGCCAAGGGCCAGGGAAATCAAGGGTTGCCTCAGGACTTCGGTTTGGGTTGTAGGTGTCAGTGCAAAGAGGTTTCTCTTCCCCAAAGACCCCGTAAGTGCGCGACGTGTTTGATGGATGTTCCAGACAGCTCAAGCGAGGGTTTTTGGCTAAGGCAGGTGGAGGAACAGGACTTGAGACCGGATTCTGAAAGGGAAGCGAGTTTTGCGGTTGATTGTTGCGAGGTTGAGGGCTTTGCGGATCAGGCCATTCAGAAACAGGACTTCTCCCATGACACGTGTGAACAACTCCTTGACTTGTTACCATGTAGATTGCACGAAGGCCACCGAGGTATGTTGGATGCACAGTCCCAACAGTATCTGATCTTTGGCGCCTACTCTCATGGTAACCACTATGGTCTGACTAAGAGGTCCCAAAAATACCCCAAAATGATTAAGTACCTTCTGTCATACATGCGTCACTGGAGTCCCGAACCACTGCAAGCTACGTCCTTGGTTGTGAACTTCAATGGTAAGTGTCCTTTGCACAAAGACCAACATAATGATGCGTCGTACCCGAATGCGGTTATCGGGCTAGGAACGTACCAGGGAGGAGAGCTCTGGGTAGCCCGTGAAAGCCCAACAGAAGGGGAAAGTGGCGCCTTGACAATTCCCTGCCCAACGGCCAGCACGCAGCTGGCGATCTCTACGACATCTACCGAACCGTCCAGCGATTCTCTCCCAAGGTGTGGCATGGGCCGCAAGCATGGACAGGGCGTAGAATAGTTGTGGGTACGTACGTGACTAGAGGCCACCGTCAGTTGTCAGAGGACCAGCCGAAGAAGTTGCAAGGTTTGGGTTTTCAGGTTCCGAGAGATTCTGGAAGCGGTGATCATCAGGCCTACGCCGTTCAGGGTTTGCGACTTGGTCCCCATAGTCCCCCAATGAGTCCGGAACAAATCAAGAAACAGCTGTACAAACTTCACGCCGCAACGGGGCATGGAAGTACTCGAAGTCTTGTGAACATGCTTAGGAAGCGGAATGTGAGTGCAGAGGTTCTTAAGCTGGCGGAGGAGTTTCGAGCGACGTAGGATACAGCCTCGCCACTTAGCTTCGTTGGAGGCCCTGCCCCCCAAACTCCACACCATCTCCACGGATATAGGCCATTGGACACATCCTCAGACTGGAGAAATCGTGCAATTCATGCTGATTATCGACGAAGGCAGTAGGTTCCGAACAGCTCGCATCCTCTCCCGCGGTTCGAAGAAACAGCCCAACCCTAGCACGTGCATTCATTATCTTCGAGAGGGTTGGGCCCAGTACTTCGGAATGCCAAGGGCTCTGAGATTAGATGCTGCCGGTGCGTTTGTGAGTCAGCAACTAGTGGAATTCTGCGATCAAGAGGGAATCTTCTTGGACAACATTCCTGCTGATGGGCATTGGCAGATTGGAGTTTGCGAACAGGCGATTCAGGGAGTGAAGGAAGTCATGGATAAGATCTGTAGCACGCAGGACCAAGTGGCATCCGAAACGGCCTTGGCCCACGCCATCACAAGCTTTAATGCTCGAGAACAGGTGCGAGGTTTCTCTCCTATTCAGCATGTGTTTGGTCGCAGCCCAGACATCACTGGTAGACTCCTGCAGACTGCTGGAAGCATTCCCGATGAATTGGTGATCGAGAGCGCTACTGAAGAACTGGAAGCCTCCGCTAGGTTACGGGCTGAGGCAGAGAAGGCTCATGCAGAATGGCACGCAGCCCAACAGATTGCAAGAGCGAAGAACTCCCGAGCACGTCCTCGGGCCAGTTATCAAGCTGGGGATTTGATCTACTTCTGGCGAACCCAGGAGTCTGGCCAGGGAAGAAGGTCCCCAGGGACCAAACATGGCCGGTTCCTAGGTCCAGCCAGGGTTCTTGCAGTGGAATCCAAACGAGATGAAGACGGCAGCCATCGCGCAGGCAGCACGGTGTGGTGTGTACGCGGCCGTAATCTGATCAAATGTTGCGTGGAGCAGCTTCGGGATGCATCGGAGCGAGAGCAGTTGTTGGAATCTTTGGCAGCGCCACATGGGCATGACCCCACTCCTTGGACGTTCACGCGAGTTGCTGAGGAGATAGGAGGCAACCAATTCCAAGATGTGTCGCAGGAAGTACCGACGGCAATGGAGTGGGAACGAGCTCAGGATGTGTTGCAAGAAGCGCCCCCTCCTCGTTTCCGGTTTCGAGGGAAGAGGGCTCAACCAGAGCCAGCTGAGGTTCTCACCGACGCAGACCCTCCCGAGCCAGCCAGTGGTTCGCGAGGACCTGTGGCCCGAACTTCCACGCCCATGGCCACTTGGACGGATGCTGTTGAGGAGAGATGGTATCAGAAGGTGCCAGAGACATCATGGTATGCCCAAGACAGTGCGTTTTGGACAGATCAAACAGCCGCCGTGGAGGTAAGCATTGACATGCCAAACAGCAAGCAAGGATGGACGAAGGCAAACCGATGCCTCAAATCCTACTTTGTTGGAGCCTTAAAGCGGCGCGCCGCGGAAGTGTCAGAACGCCACTTGAACCCGGAGGAGCTACAGCGATTCAGGGATGCCAAACAAGTGGAAGTGAACAACTTCATCGCCTCCAACGCCTTCGAGAGCTTGCCAGAACATCTGGCCCCGAGCAGGGAACAGGCAGTCAACATGCGCTGGCTGCTGACATGGAAAGTCAAAGAAGACGGTAGCAGAAAACCCAAAGCCCGGGCGGTGCTTTTGGGGTACCAAGACCCCTCGTACGCTCACAGAAGCACAACAGCTCCGGTGATGACCAGGACTTCACGTCAGTTATTTCTGCAAGCAGCCGCCAATCGCTCATGGCGAGTCTTCAAGGGCGACGTCACAGGAGCTTTTCAAGCAAGGACGAGAGTACCCAGACGACCTCTTCTGTATTCCTTGTCCAGAGATTTGTGAAGCGATGCAAATTCCCGTTGGATCCATTACCAAGCTCCGAAGAGCTTGTTACGGCTTGGTGGACGCGCCTTTGGAATGGTATCGTACCATCTCCGAATACTTCGCCGAGTTGGGCTTAGTGCGCCTTTGGTCAGACGCTTGCATGTGGGCCTGGCGCGTGAATGGACAACTTCGAGGCCTTATAACGGGCCACGTGGATGATTTTCTGTTCGCTGGAGCAGACGACGATCCTGAGTGGCAAGCCATCCTTCAGAAAATCAAGGAACGGTTCAAATGGGGCGATTGGGAACAAGACGACTTCATTCAATGCGGTGTTCGCATACAACAGACCAGCCAAGGTTTCCAGTTGTCACAGGCCCGCTACGTGGAGGACATTCCCGAGATACCGTTGAATCATTCCCGTAGAAAAGACCGCAACCAGCCAACCACTGCTTGGGAGAAAACAAAACTTCGTGCATTGCTCGGTGCAGTCTCTTGGCATGCGCAACAAGTTGCGCCCCACTTTGCCGCTGAGGTGAGCTTGTTGCTGTCAGATGTAAATGAGAGCACAGTGGCCACCCTCCTACAGGCAAACCAGCTGTTGCAGAGTGCTAAGGCGAGGAAGGGGCATCAGATGCTCATTCATGCTTTTAATCTTGAGGTTGAGCTTGGGTGTTACGCTTGGGTGGATGCCGCAAACGAGAACCGCCGCGATGGCGGAAGCACTCAGGGAATCTTCATCGGACTGGCACCTGCCAGTCTACTGAAGGGCGAAGTGGGGCAAGTTTCGCCCATCTCCTGGCAGTCCCACAAGATTGACCGGGTGTGTAGAAGCCCCGGTGCTGCTGAAGTGCAGGCTGCTGTGAATGGCGAGGACCAGCTGTACTACGTGCGCTTCCAATGGAGCGAAATGCTTCATGGATGCGTACACACTAAGGATCCAGATAGTGCAGTGACTAAGGTGTTGGGATGCGTCATAACCGACTCGCGGAACGTGTATGACAAGCTACAAACAGAAGTTCTCTCGATCAAGGGAGCGGAGAAGAAGGCCAACATTGAGTTGCTCAGCATTAAGGAGGCCCAGGCCAAGACGCAGGTGATCATTCGATGGGTACATTCCGAAGCTCAACTAGGCAATTCGCTTACCAAGCATAATGCCAACAAAGAGCTGGAGTTATTCTACAGAATGCATCACTGCTGGAGGATTGTCGAAGATTCCCAGATGCGCTCGGCACGCAAGAGGCGTACTGAAGGTCTTGATACACTGCAGGGTGATGGTGCTGATGAAGTCTTCTTGTTGATGTAAGACAGTTTACACAATTACTTCCGGGCGGGGAGCCGGGGGTATGCAAGAACTCTCCAAGTTCTTAGTGCTTCAAGCCGTGAAGTGTCAGGCATTCGCAGCCTTGAGTGATCAAAAGAAGGGCGCCCGCTGCAGTCTCCTAACCCTCGTTCGCCAGGGCCATTCGACTGAGCGGTGCCATAGTCTGCTGTCATTCTGTCGCTTGATCGGGGAAGCACCAGCAAGCCGGGGGCTTGCAGTGCCTACATCGAACCTGGCTCTCTCAAGGCAATGCTGCCTTGGCCCACAGAATCACACATAAAGTTGCGTGTCACGCCAGTACAGGCCTGGAAAGACTAAGACATCTTCTGTTGTGGGGATCTGCGATTTCCATTCTACAAGCTGTTCAATCTGAGACTATTGTTCCACGGGTTGTCTTTGGAGCTGCAGTGCGGAGCAATCGGAATGCCCTAACGCTGCACGCACAACCCAGCACCTGTACTGGAACAACAGGCTTTCTTCCCTACCCGTCCTGCCTATCGTTTGTCTGCCGACCTACTGGCCTACCTATCTGCACATCTATCTATATCCATCTATCTCTATCTGTATCTACATATCTACATAAACTTAGATGTATAGTCACACTTATCTTACATTTCGTTTCATACCCCCCCTCCAAAACCCCGACATCTCTTCCTCAGTTCAAATTTCGCACCGCTCTCATTACTGAGACTAGTCTTGCCTCGTGTTCTTGGATGTAGTATATCTTGTTGCGATTGCTCACTGTGGGGGGGGGCAGAAATGGGGGATGGTAGCAGTTCTTGACAGGATCGGTATTGCTACTCTTCCTTTTGATACGATTAACCAAGCGTATTTCTACTAATGGTACTGCTACTTGTACACTTGTGCTACATCGACTACCAAAGCTAATACCAATGCTAGGGCTGGGAATTAGTGCCTTTAATTTACTGCTCTGGTTGGCACCATGCTTCGTTAATTCTGGCACATGCTACTGAATTTAGATCCCAATTCTGTTAATTGCTTAAACTGACTGGCCCTGTAATATGTTCAACCGCGCTGGAGTTTGAGACACTTGTTCATAATTCAACAGCTTTCTCAAAACTTGGTGGGAAAATGGGGCTCTCACCCTGAGTCCCAAGCTGCACTTGGGGTCTTCAGAGACGGTCTAGCAGAAGATACTTATCACCCATAAACGGCCTGGTCCCCAATCTTGACTGCAAAAGCTCAACTGTAGAAGGGCTGGATCGAGGCAACCCATAAACCTGAATCAGACTCGGAGAATGCAATCCAGAGCCCAAACTCAAGCCGAGATCTGCCGGGAGTTCATGTACATTCCTTTGGCGTAGCGACACACAAAATGAGCCCAAGCCTGCAAAACCAGCTGAAGCGATCTCAATCGAAAATTCAGAGCTGTTTTCTCGCTTGCTCCACGTCAGCTTCAGAACCGTCGAGGCAGGGGTACCAGCAAGCGTGTCCTGACATGGCAAAACAGACTGAACCACAGATCCTTGATTGGCTTCGCCAGCGCCTCTTCAAGTAGTCTTGATACTCTTGAAGATGGCCCCACTTCTTTAGACCAGCCTGTTGCGCAGGGTCACAGGATCTGTTTGCAATGCGCAAAGCCAGACCAATCAAACAAGGTCTCAGGAGCCTTGCGGAGTAGAGGCACGCCACCTGGGCCAACTCGAGGATGCTTCGATCTGCGAGCTTAGGCCCTCTGACTTCCGACTGCCGCACTCACGCGGAGCAGCAGGAAGGCGACCTTCTGTGCCAAATGCAGAAGCGTCTCCCATCTCTCTCATCTCAGCACGACTCGGCTGCGGGCAAAGCAAGGAGATGCCTCTGCTCCGACGCTGAAGCAAGGACACAGTACAGCAGTCTCCCAAGGACAGTGCCACGGACAGAAGCTCCCATCCTCTGAGAGTCGTCGAGCAGCTAAGGAAAAGGCCTGAAGTGATCATGGAACCTTTCACGCTCAGCAATGCTCATCGAGAGGTGTGAATTGCGGAGCTGAGAAGCAGACCCCACCACATGCAAATCCTGCGGTGCTTTTATTCTACAAGCGATGAATTTGGTGGTAACCAGGCCCGTCTGAGCTCAATGTGCTCAGCCGCCAACTCGCCAAAGTAGTTCGGATGCTGGGCCAGCTTCCAAAGGCCCGTGTGAATCCACAGGCCTTTGTTCCTCGGGTCTGCCTCCCAATTCAGAGGCGTGGCCACAGATGCCCCCAAAATGCAACAGTCCCCTCTTCGAGCTGGCCTGGAAGAGTCTCTTCTGCATGTCTGCGACGACCTCCGAGAACGGGCTCACACTGCGCGAGGGAGGCTCTCATTGCCGGCCAGACCTGTATGGTGAAGCCAGCTGCCCACAGGCTCCAGCCAAGAACATCCCGCCAGCAAACCTGTGCAGCGGCTTCAATGGCCTGTTCTTTCTGACAGGCCATGGCTATGGCTGCACTTAAGCCTAGCACTGGCACCTTCTCTTTCTCGCGCCTCTGTGTTCTGCCTTCTTCAAGCTCGGCCTGTGCTTCTTTCTGCTGCAGAGACTCGTCACTAACTTGTCAGCCCGCCAGAGGCCTCTGTGTTCGGTTTGCTGTTGGAGAGGTACACAGGGAGGGCCGTCAGAAGAATCCAGACTGCCTTCTCGGATCGTTGTTTCTCTGATCGAAAGTGTGCAAACCTTGCTTGTGAGACCATAAGTACAAGACCTGGACAGCCCAGAAAACGAAGAATCTGCTGGGATGCATCCTGACCTCAGCGCGCCGTTGCTGCCATTCAAGTTCGGACACGACATGGCTCAGACAAGGACCTTCTCAAATCGGCTGTCGCCTCCGTCATGAATCACGCGCCACAGCAGAAAACCTCGCAAGAAGCTGCAATTGAGCTCCAGAAAAAAAAAAAACTATGGTGGAGCATGCACCAACCCATGAACAAAGCTCCGTGGCAGCACCCGAAAGCCCTGTTTCAACCGAAAGCCAGGCCAGGCCGGCCAGGCCAGGCCAGGCCCAAGCACTGGCCTTTCTCCCTTTTCCCTGTCGATTTTACTTGCGCGAGCTCCAGTGCCAGGCCCTGCTCGTAAAGGTTTGGAGAATCTACGTGTGGCCATGGCAACGCCTTTCCACGTCGCCGTAACATACAGTCGCAGGACTGCATGTGGCTTATTGCTGAGTACAACTCACAGCAGCAGGAGCATACCCCCTCAATGGATTGCAACCGTATGATCATCATGCTCTCACTGTGCCCGGCACTGCCCAGACGAACGGCCCAAGCCTCAGCACGTCCATGCTGACTGCAGTTCCCACATCTCTGGTTGCTGTACTTCGGCGACATGAAGGAATCGGATGCTCGATTGGACGGCGCGGAGTGATGCCAAAGGTCCTTGGATGGTGAGAGCCTGGGCCCTGGGCAATGACGAGACCAGAGTTGACTTTGCACCTCTTGGTCGACTCTCTTGTGGCGCTACCACTGGATGCGTCTGTCGCCTCGTGGATCGGCCGCCAGCCCGAAAGGAGAGGAGAACGCAGAGCACATACGTCAAACTGTCAGGGCTCACGGCTCACCCGGCTACTTCACTCTTCGCCGCTCTCTGTCCTTTCCTCTAGCCGCCTGCCTGGCAGAGATGTCGTAGAACTTCTCTGTTTGAAGGGCAGCTGCTACTGCAAAGCAGGCAAATTGAACCTGCCCATCGGCCGCAGACTCCAGACTAGTTGCCTGTGAAGAACAAGCATTGCTGGCGAGTCGAGGCCCCCGCTGACATGTCTACTGCAGCAACCTCGGAAGGTGACGAGAAATCGGCAAAGTATCAGAGATTTTCCAAAAACATGTGGCCCGTGCTTGGCCCAGTGGGCCCAGGGAGCTCATTGGCGTCCCCATTCGGGAGGCGGCCCGGCCGGCCAAGAGTGAAGAAAAAGAACAAAAAGGCCGTCCTATCATTGGGAGGCCTTGAGATTTCAGCACTCGCTCAGTTGCTGCTCAGTGTTGTGGCTGTGCTTCTCCAAGCCTTTCCATCGTGGGGCATGGAGGAAGTCTCTGCTCTCCTTCCTCAGTGGTGGGGACCGTGCGGGTTTCGGGCCTCCATCGTCCTGCTTCTATTGCCAGGAATGCACCGCGACACAGTGCTCGCGCACAGTTTCGAGACCCGGGCGATACAGCCAAACGTCCAGAAACTCTCAGCGGAGGGGGATTAAAGTCATGTAGATTCTGTGCACATCTCAGAACTTCCGTGCGTCCCATGCCGAAAGGCCGACCCGAAATCAAAAACGTGCCCGAGGTGTCCGAGTCATTGGAACAACGGTAGAACACAAATCCTGCAGATTCAGCAGAAATTTATATTAGCGAGCGGAGGGGTTGTGATTCCTGCCTGCTCTGTACGTGAAGAAACAGTCCGCATCCCTCATGGCCCTGGGTTTCTTGGCCCTTCTCAGATGCTCGGCCTCCTGTTCTTGTCCTGGCTAGGGCCACACAAAGGAGTTGTCCTCACCTCATTCATGTCACGGCGGGTTGGGATGTTGTGCTTTCCAACGTGCTACTCGGTCTGAGAGTCTGGTCAGTCTGGACACATACCCCTGCGACAGACGAGGCGGGTTTCGCCGAAGCTCGAATTTCGTCAAAGCAGGCCTCAACGGCCTCAAGTGAGCTCTCATACATGGCAGCTGGACATGGTGGACATGGCTTCTCGGACACACATCCTGAGACCTTCTTCAATACCGAAGGGTAGTTCAAAACAGTTCAATTCAGAAAGACACCAGAAGCATTCCCCCGCAAGCCGAAGGTCAAGGTCCCGCTAGCACTGCACCGGGATCTTTGCGCTGTGGAATCTTTTTTCATCGCATGAGCATCTTGGCGTTAGTCGAGGATACTGGAGATGCTGGATACTCTGCATATCTCTGCATACTGCACTGCCGCTATGGCTTTGTACAAAGCGCAAAGTTGCGCCATGACGATCGGCGAAACGCTGATCAGAAAGATTAAACCGATGGTGTACCGGCCTTCGGGCCGTCGCCCTCTTTAGGCGGATTCCTCGCAGGCAGCTCTGGCTCCTTTGCGTCCTTTGGCTTCCCCACGTCACGTCCGTCACGTGTCTCTGTGGTCGAAAACTTCCCTCCCCCTCCAGGCCCAGGCCGACTTGAGCTCTCTTTCTCATCGGACGACTTTGCATCCGGAAGCGCTTTCTTGAGCGGGGAAGGCTTTTGACTCCCAGTCGCTGACTGGGAGTCCGGGTCAGGCTGCTTCAGGGCTTTTCGGCTGTCCATCGTCGCCTTCGCCTCGACTTTCTTCAAAGCCCCCTTTCCCTTTTCTATTGGCGCATCTGAAGGAGATGCCTTGGAGGCCATGTCCTCCATCAGCTTGAGCTCCACCACCGGCGAGGCTGACGACGATATCTCGGACTCCACCTCTTCCACAAGCAGCTCCACCACTGGTGCCGCCGACGACGCGACGTCTGACTCCGCCTCTTTGGACGCCGTGTCCTCCACAAGTTCGAGCTCCACAAAGATCACTTGATTCTTCTCAGTTTCCTGCCAGCGAGTGGAGACATGAGAATGAGACACCATGTCCAAGCACTTGTTTGGCTTTCGCTCACGATCGCAGCAGGCGAGTTGTCAGGAGCAACAAGCAACACAAATGGTCACACATTCATGTCCAAGCACGTACACCTACAGAGCAGTGGCTCATATCATACCGCACATCCTGCATGCAGGAGCTTACAAGGGAGCATCCTAGTCAAGAATTGGTATTTATGTGTTTGTTTGAATTGTGTTTTTGTGGGCTGGGTTCTCTGTACTTTTGACAGAAAACCTGTATTTTTTCTACGTTTTTTTGTGAAAACTTCTGTTTGCTTTATATTTCATACCAAAAACCTCTTTTTTCGGTGCCGGGGGCACGCAGCCACCAAAACCGGTGTCATGTAGCCACTGTGACTCCGCAATGTTTCGGGCCACTAAGCCGGCAAATTTAGTGGCCACTTCGCCACCGGATTGAGCTTCAGGGTTCAATATTCTAAACACCACCCTCGTTTGGCGATCTATTCATCATATAGTTTAAACACGCCCCATCATAAGCACTTCCGTTTTCATCGTATATCTTAAACACGTATATCTTAAACAAGCCCCCTCATTTGGCGATTCCGGTTCATCATATATCTACAACACGCACCCTCATTTGGCGATTCCGGTTCATAATCTGTCCAAAACAAGGCCCCCCCTTTTGGCGACTCCGTCATAATCATGTACCTTAAACACGCCCTTTCATGTGGCGATTCCGGTTCATCATATATCCTAAACACGCCCCCTCATCTGGCGATTCTGGTTCATCATATATCTATTTGGTGATTCCAGTTCATCATAGATCCACAACACGCCCCGCCATTGGCGATTCCGGTTCTTCATAAAACTGCAACACGCCCCTCATTTAATGGCGATTCCGCTTCATCATCTGTCAAAAAGGCCCCCCCCCCCCCCCCCCATCATGTGGCGATTCCGTCTTTATCATATACCTTAACCATGCCCCGTCATTTGGCGATTCCGTCTTCATCATATGTCAAAAACACGCCCCCTCATCTGGCGATTCTGGTTCATCATATATCTATTTGGTGATTCCAGTTCATCATAGATCCACAACACGCCCCGCCATTGGCGATTCCGGTTCTTCATAAAACTGCAACACGCCCCTCATTTAATGGCGATTCCGCTTCATCATATGTCAAAAAGGCGCCCCCCCCCCCCCCCCCATCATGTGGCGATTCCGTCTTTATCATATACCTTAACCATGCCCCGTCATTTGGCGATTCCGTCTTCATCATATGTCAAAAACACGCCCCCTCATTTGGCGACTCCAGTTCATGATATGTCTTAAACACGCCACCTCATCTGGCGACTCCGGTTCATCATACATGTTAAACACGCCCCTCACAAGCGATTCCGGTTCGTCATATATCTACAACATGCCCCTCATTGGGCGAGTCCAGTTCATGATATATCTTAAACACGCCCCGTCATTTGGCGATTCCGTTTTCAATATACATATATATATATATATATAAATATGTATGTATGTATGTATGTGACACGGCCGGTTCATTATGTATCCACAACACGCCCCTTCATTTGGCGATTCCGGTCCCCCATCTACATCTCCCCTCTTTCCGCCTGCAGTCGCAAAGCTTCCCGTTTTAGTGCGCACTGCGCCGCTTCACCTGTCCCAACCTGTAGGAGCTTCTCACTACGGTGGCTGAGGACAGCGGAAGAGCAAAGCTCAAAAGGGACATGTACAATCAATCTTCCAACCCTCCGTGGGTGGGCGGGCGGGAGAACTTGAGCAGCGACGTTACGGCCTCTCGATCTGGAGATACTGGACATCTCCCTTCTTTCCGCCTGCAGTCGCAAAGCTTCCCGTTCGTTCCAGCGCGCACTGCGCCGCTTCGCCTGTCCCAACCTGTAGGAGCTTCTCACTACGGTGGCTCAGGACAGCGGAAGAGCAAAGCTCAAAAGGTACATGTACAATCTTCCAACCCTCCACCACTGATTTACTGCGGAGCACCACTGAAAAAGCCAGAAAAGCATCTGCAGCTGAATCCAGAGATTTGATGCGCGATCGGCAGGCTGGCGACAGCTCAGACAAAAGCGTCTAGGCCGCCACCTCTTGAAGGTAGTGTTCCAGTGTGCGGGTACGCGCCCACCTGCCTCGCCAAGAAAGCACAGGGATGTTCTCTCTGCAGAAATACAAATGCGTAGCCCCAGATCCTCTCAGCACGCCTGGGGTTGCCGCGCGGTCTGCCTCACGGCAGGGCAGACCCAAGCGCGTTAGCACTGAGTCCCACTGTTTTCTGAGCTGTAGAGAGAAGCCGGGTATAGCCTGTCTGTAGGAGCAAGGTGGCCCGCAACAGTGAACAGAAACTGGATGGCGGCGGGATCGTCGATGCGCCCGTGCTGATGTCGCGCGAACCTCGAAGTCTTCGGATTCCGCGGATGAACAAACAAACTTCGTGAGTGGCTCAAAGTGTCCTCAGGAAAACCAGGTCGCGTCTGGTCAAAGCGACAAGTTCGGCCGGATGAAGCATGGCCAGGAAACCCAGGATCCATAAAGAAGTCCATCTAAACCAACCCAAGAGCAAGCCAAGGCTAACTGCGGCTCGGACAGCAGCAACCGGCAAAACGGCCCGACAGGACCCAGGCTCGGCTCGCTGCCACTTCTTGTCAATCTGCCACGCAGCCGTCAAGAAGTTCCTGTGCTGAGGTAGCTTGTCTTGCGCCGCCGAAGCGTAGACAAACACGTAGCGGGGCATGCCGGACTCGTAAAGGTGCAAACCAAATGCACGTAGAGCCAGAGCCGTGTGTTCAGCTGAAGCAAAGACGGCAGAAGCGTCAAGGCCTGCCACTTCCTGAAGCCACAGCAGGAAACCTGCCAGACTTTTGCGCATCTTGTGCGCCGTGCTCTGAGCAAAGCCTGCGTTGAGGTCCAAGGGTCCCCTAGGCGTGGGAGGAACCCTTCCAGGACCTGGGTGTGGCTCTATGTCGCCAACCAGCGGTACGACACGTTCGAACCTTTCACTACGGCCCTGCAAAAGCTCAGACAACCAAAGAGGCACCTCACGCCGCAGCTCTGGGACCGGGTGGTCTCTGCTGGGGCCGTCAGCGTTGTTGTCCTCAGAGTAGCAGCGCAAGAGGCTGTAGTACATCCCTGAGCCCAAAACGTAACCAAGGGAATTTTAAGGATCCTACTGATGGCGGCGCTGCTTGATCGGCCCTTAGCCGCCGCCCCTATGGTCACGCGAGAGTCAAGGAAACCACAAACCCTGATCGAGTGGGTCTTGCGGGCGAGGGACTTTACACAGCTTTCAAAGACACGGGACTCATTGACGTTTATGTGACCGGGCTTCACGAACCGAAACCTGAAGAGCTCCCTAAACCTTAACGACTGACAGGCTTCAGCGATCCACTCTGGATCGTCAAGCCAGTCTCGAACCGGGTACGGCTGGTCGGTTCCGGAGGCAGGTGAAAGTAGTTCGCTCCAGTTGATGCCAAAGCGCGCGGCCGTGGCAAGGCGGCACTCCAAAGGCAGCCTTTGTAGGCCGCAACAGAGCGACTCTGCTCGAGTCCGTACGGAAGCTTCTGCGCAAAGACTCGAAAAGGAGTACCAGGCTCGGGCGCCGAGCCAAAAAATTCATGGCAACCAGGTGTGCAGGCCGCCGCGAAAGAAACCGAAGAGTCGGCGTCAAAGCAGCTCGCAGGGTCCCACTGCTCGTGAGAAGCTGCACTCACGTTGAAGTCCGCACAGCCAGGGCTTGTTATGCAGCACCGTAGTTGGTCTCTTGAAAGGGCTTCCGAAGCAGCAGTGCGTAAAGGAGGTGAGGACGCAGCCAAGCTGAGCTAAAACAGCAAAGCAGTGAAAGCTGAACAGTTTGGGCCGTTTAGGCTGCTCCACGGCAACCCATTGGCCAGAGCGAACAGCGAGGAACGTGAGGAACCCAGCCAAGCGAGCTTCAGCAGAATCACGCATCACTGCAGCAGAGGAGGCCTTGAAGCTGCCGAGAGCGGGCCATCCAAGGCTAAGGTGCCATTCTCGAACGACTCGGCGCACAGCGAGCTGGGATAGCTCTCGAACCAGAGTCCGATCAAACTCAAGTGGGTCGCCGTCGGGAGAACCTCCCCTACGTAAACCGAAAAGACCCGAAGCCCCGAACGAGCAAAAACGTCGCCCCAAGGATCACCAGGACCACCGAGCACAACTATGTCGAACAAGTAGCCTTCACCTAGGAGGCGAGGGACTCAGGCAGTGTGTTGTTGGCACCGAACAGCTGGTCACTGCTGTGTGCTACGCCCTTCTCTTTGAGACTTCGGACTCAAGCCTGGTGTGATATCCCCTTAACTCGCCATGCCGCCAGAATTAAATCTGAAGCAGCTTTAGAACCGACCGCCGTCGAGCATACCGCACCCCCAACGGGCGAGGCGTCCATGCAATACAGATTGGGATCATAAACCGCTCGCAAATCGGTCAACACTGAGCAACATAACCCGCTAAGAAGCAAGAGCTCGTCACGGGATTGGTTACTGAAGCGAAACACTTGATTGCGAGCAAAGCTCCGACCGTCCGTGAAGAGTTTATCGAACACTGCAAACAACGGCCGACGGAACAGCAGGACGTGCACCCAGCACCCAACAATGCGCTCCAGAAGCTCGACAGTAGCGACCCCTCTTTTCGCCCGCAGGGTCGAAAGGAGTGCCAGGCTCAATGTCTTTTCCTGTGGGGGCCCGCCGAGACCTTTACGCCCGTCGAGCTCAGCTCCGAGAACAACCCCTGAGTCAAGTTGCGGCGTTTCTTGTCATCGTTCCTAACAAGCCCACCGTACTTGTAGGCAGGCCCGGCGGCCTCGAAGGTTTGAGTATCCCGCAAAGGCGGTTGCTCGGCCATCAGCCCAAGCGGCAGCCTTTGCAAGCACACGTGATCATCAATGGCCAACGTTTCGATCGTATAACCTTCAGGCACCGCTTGGCGATAAAGCAGCGTCTCAGCTGGCACTAGAGCACCTGCATGCTCCCGCAAGACTCTGTAATGAGCGGCCTGTCCGACCTCTACAGCAAGGCTGTCGCCCATGGCTAAAGTATTCAACCACAAGACCTCATGTCCAAACCGCGGGCGTCGCGAAAGTGTGCCAACTCTTCCGGAGCAACTTGCAGCGTATAGAATTCTTGAGGGTACGAGTAGCACTGATTCGGTAGGCATAATAGTAGTCCGAAAGATCGTCGGCACTATAGCGAAAACCGAAACCAGGCTCGAGGCTCAGCAAAGTCAGGAGGCACCCCGGCGCCAGGCTTTTAGAGTGCTGCGAGGTGGTACGGGAACGGGAGTTGCAGACCGTCGGGTTTACAATCAGCCTATCATGGGTGAAACCGAAACTAGGCCTACGGCTTCATTCCAAGCGACGCTTGAAGCAGCATTAATCCTAACCCTAACCGCCCCCAGCTTAAGGAGTTCCTCCCGACGGCAATGCAATTTTGCCGGTCGCAGCAAGGGCCAGTCGGCCGAAGCCCGGCGCAAAACATCGGGATCCTCATAGGCCAGCTTAAGGTGGGGACTAATATAGGGTGAAGGATTAAATGAAGGAGAATGCTTCCACTTGATGCGATCAGCTACAACCGCAAAGCACCATCGATACGAAAGTTGATAAACTGCTTCGGCCCACACTCATCTCCGCCCGGACAGGAATCAAGACCAGGCTCAGGGCTACGGGTCCTACAGGTTCTAGGGAGAGCTTAGCACCGGTGCAATCTGGGGCAGGTTTAGGGTGATCATAGGGAAGGAAGGAGGATGAAGGAGGCATGCAGGGCAGATGCCCAATCGAGGAGGTCCACATCCTCACCACTAGGGTGCGGCAATTCCTTAATCACCCGAAAGATGGAATCTAATCTCGTGGCTCCGCGGCCTAGGTCATCCGGGACGAAGGCTGGCGCACGAAGCATGTGCTCAATCCCAGTCTCAAGTGATCCAGCGCACGTTGTTGGGCTCTAGTGGTAGGAGCTCCTATGCGGGCACACGGGGCACACGGTGGGGCACGATGGGGATACCCTAAGCACTCCCAATTCAACCCGCACACAGTGATCTGTAACAGCTGGGCTTTTTCACCTTGAGTCTCGCGCGGCGTCGGCGCTCTCACGCACCGCCACGTGTCCATCTCCACAAGGGTGGCGGCACGGGCCATAGGTCGGGCCCCGGGGCACTGACCTCAGCTGTGCAGGCTCGGGCAGTTAGGGAATCCCTAACAAATCAAGACAAACAGGACTTACAACCATAAAAGCCCCTAACGAGAAGGAGGGGGTCGATCGGTTCTGTGCAATGCGGATCGAAATCAGGCACAGGAGCAGAGCACGGCCCGCCACCGAAGAAACGACTATCGTGACTCTCCGAGGCAGTTGCGGCACCCTGCTTATCACCTAAATCCCCTTGGAGCTTGCATCCGAGTTCTTTGGGCGCCTCGGTGGCCGCTTTGGCTTCGCGGGTTTTTCCCCTTCGTCGCCCGGTACGCCTGGCGTCTCCTGGGCCTGTGCGGGGGCCCTGGACGCCTCAGCAGGGCGATTCGGGATTCGGCATAATCGAGGTCCTTCAAATAAGCTAGATTCGCTGCCATCCACTGTGGAGGCGACAGGCGAGAGAAACTCTTCAGGCCTGGTGCTTTCCGGCTGGCAAAGGAGGCGGGTCGGGAAAACCTGTGAGAAGGTAACCCATTTGAACCTTCCAAAATCTAAGGCACTCTGTTCTATGAAGAGAAGCAAGCGGCTCGTGAATGCAAGCAGTCTGTGTTCCCCGACCTGAATCCTTGTTCCCAGCCGTGGGACGCCAGCGCAGCAAAATGCTGCAGCAGCTTTTGATCCGCAAGAGGTACCCTCTTCTCGACATAGTCTCTCATGAGCCCCGGTTCCGCCTGGCTCAGGCCCAGCTCGCTGAGAGCATTTGCTGCACCCGTTGGGACACCAGCTTGGCATCGGACATCTGGCGCACAAAAGCCTCACAGGCAAGATGCCCTTTCACGGAGCTGCCCCAGGTGCTGGCCAGAGCATCCTGGACCCCTCGTTGCCCCCCACGATCTTCTCCAGGAGGACAGCATTCTGCCTCATCTGCGCCAGAAGCAGCACGGGAAGGGTAGTGCTCGCGGCACCTTGGTCCAAGCCAGGATCTTCCACGTAGAGCTCCGAGCTCCGCCTCCGAAAAGAGGTCCACGCCAACGCCAGCCCCAAATGTTTGCCGCTCCACGGCACCGACTCGCAGCCGGCCCACATCGGCATCGTTCGGGCCGCGGCTTGCAGCGATAAGGGCCCCATGCAGGAGGCCAACCAGTCTGCCGGACGAAGAGGGAACACCGCCGGCGCAGGAGCCAGACCATCCGCCTCGGGCTCCGCAGCCTCGCCGGCTCCTCTTTGAGCTCTTGGGCACTCGCTCAGTATTCTTGGGCCGTGTCCGGGTCGAGCCGATCGAGCCAGCGATTCGCACAGTCGAGTGCGTCGCCGGCCATAGGACGGCCGGGCACGGCCCCTACGGTGAGGGCTATCGCCCTCGAAGCACGGTCCTGTAACCCCCTCAACGCTGAAATACGCTGAAGTCTTCAGCATGTGCTCGGTAAAGGCCCAAGGAAAGTCCACCAGCAAAGTATGAGTATGCCCCAGGTGTCGTCCCTGATGGTCTCCACTTGCACTTGATCGCGATGCACCAAGGCGGTAGCCTCGGCAGTCGTCACAAAGTCCCGAACGACGGCGGAGTCCGGGAGGATGACCATGAAGCCGTTCGCCCGCACCTTGAGAGAAGGTAGGTCATGGCAAACTGGTCCTGGTCCTCCGCATAAGCGGGCGTGCACGGCCAGCCTCATTCCCGATGCGGTGGGCATTCTCTCTGAGCGCGCAGCAGGTAAGCCTCGGCCTCCGCCAGGGTCGCGAGAGAATGGGAGCTGCTGTTTTGGGCGAACGTGCCCAAAGGCCCGCCAGGCACTCGGACTGCCTGCCGGTAAGTGCTGAAGCTGCGCGTCCAAAGCCCTTCTGGACAGTCCGGGCAGCACAAGACGATGTTGTAGACGTTGCGAGATCCAGGAAGTTGAGGCGACCAAGTTTTGGTGCCCCCGGCCAGATGGAGGCGGGAGCCAACACCGGTTCTATAAGCCATGGCCACTCGAGCTTGACCGTTCCAGACACTACCGGTTCCTGCGAGCCGGCGAGCCAGGAAAGAGAGCTGAGGCAGCCCCTCCATGGTGGGGTTTACACAGACTGCGGCTCAAAAAGCGAGGGGTTAGGAGGGCGCAGCCCGCTGCCGGTTGCAAACACAATGCTCGCATGATGGGTTGCAGAAAAACTCATCAGCACTGAAGCAAGATTGCACGGCTTGCCCTCCAAGCACTGACGCAAGGTTGCACGGCTTGCCCTCCAAACTCTTTCTTTCTGTCTGTCTTTGGTTCGTTCCTTCTTCCTGTTTATTACTTCAGTTAATTCTGTCTTTCTTTCTGTCTTGGTCTCTTTCTTTCTTCCGTCCTTAGATGTGTTAATTATTTATTTCTCTCGGTCCTTCTTTCTCTCGTTCGTTCTGTCTCTCTTTCGTTCTGTCCTATCTTCTTCCCTTCATTACCATGACAATAAAGAAAAATATACATTTCTCTATAACAGAAGGAGAAAGGATATGTTTTCCTGGTATACACAGAGAAAAATTAGAAAAATAAAGGTTGTTGCTATTCAGATATAAAAAATGAAGGTGTTCCTATGAGAACATAGCGAAAATACAGGTTTTCCTATGGACATAACCCCCCCCTCAACACAACCAAAAAACACTGCAAAATCACAGAAACACAAAATTGGTCCCCAAAGCCGGAGATCATCAAACAGTCTTGTTCAAGTGCTACTTTTCACTCAAACCAAAGCGCCTGCAGAGACGCACAGTCTTCGCATTGGGCTCAAATAAATTAAGGAGCTCGTAAAGTAAAAACGTGTTCACACAACTACCGGCCAGGAAAACGAAAGGAAATACGTGGGCTATTATAAGAAGTCGAGAGGCCAAGCAAGAAGCCGAGAGGCCGAAAAGCCAAGAAGCCAGGGAAACCGAGAAGCCAAGAAGCCACACAACACAAGAATGCAGTATGCTCCAGGCCAGGCGGTAAGAAGTCGAGAGAGGCCAAGGCCAAAAAGCCAACAAGCCAAAAGCCGAGAGACCGCGCAGGCACCCAGACCACAACAAAAAAATGCCCAAAGAAAAACATCAAAAGTTCCCAAAATACGCCTCCGCTAAGAAGAATTAACAGGGCACAGAGGGGTGGTGGTCTTCTCCTGCGCTTCATCCTCAGCCTCCTCGTCGCTCTTGCCATCTTTTGCACTCCGGAAAGCTTCAACTGAGAGCACCCTGCGGTCATCCACGCTGGCAATCTCAAAGCGGATCCTTTCCGCGGCAGTCTCGACCGTTGCGGCTTCCCCGATTACAGGAATTCGGTCAATGGTCATGCACATAAACCCTCCGATTGAGTTGTACTCGCCCTCGGGCATCTTTATCCCGAGGATATCCTCCACATCGCCCTTCTCAGCCAGTCCACTCATGGAGAAGTGATCAGGGCCAAGCCTCAATGGGCTGGAGTGTCGAAACTCGGAGATTGTAGCCGTTGTAGCCACGGCATCAAGCTCAAACGCTAAACTATTCTAAACTATTACGCTTGGTCCTGCTTGGTGTGGATTGGTCAGCTCCTACCAGGTCCTACCAGAGTTGCCATTTAATACGACGGGCTTGTCCGAGCCCAGGTTCTGTTGGATCTTGGCGCGATTCTGCTGCTTCTCGACCCTGTCCTTCTCCTCATCCGGATCGTATATCTCACCAACAATCCTTAGTAGCGATTGCCATCCTGCTATGCGCGTCTCAAGCTACGCGGCGCTGTGACACTGGCAATGAAGCCGCAAAGGCATCATGGGTTTAGGTCCGAGATCTCGATTCCCGACCAAGCCTCTCTTCCAAAACGTCTTCCAAAGTAATCAGCCCGGTAGTTCCTCCATACTCATCCTGCAGAATGCGGTTCAATCCATGCCGGCACGCAATGCAGCGGTTCACAGTAGATAAAGCGTGATTGATATCCGTCCCTCATCCCCCTGCTAGCACTACACATCCCAGGATGCGACCACCCTGCGCTGGCCCCACGTCCCCATGGACAAGACCAACACATGCACCAGCGAGTCGCTCTGAGTCGGCGTTCTGTTACCAACTAGCAAGCATTAGCAAGCCCTTGTCCACGCAGATCGCAAGAGTCCGCTCTTTAAGCAAGCGCAGGGCGGAGATCAGTGACATCGTCTCCTCAACTCCAGGGCGCAAAGGTTTGTGCACGCAGAGCTACGAGGTTTCGAATGCTGCTTCTCTCTGCCAGGAGGCGGGCACGAAGACGGGTACATCACATATCTCTTGCACTTTCTTGGTGTTGTCGCTGACAAAGTCTTCCAAACAGTTGGCATTCTTCAACAGTGTCTTCATACTCACCACGCCTCGGAATAGTGGATACAAGACTAGCATCAAGTCGCTCACATCTCGTTGCCATCAAGTCGCCGACGATGTTATCAAAGCGGACTTCATACACAGGGATTCTGCTGAACCTGACTTGCCGTGCAATGGCTGAGGCCCTTCTAATCCTTCGTTTCCATCTAAGATTTTGCAGCCATGGGCTGTGTCTCCTTGATGACATTGTGAAGCTTGGAAATGGGCTCCTCGGACTCGATGCAGATCATGTCGACCAGTGGTGTCATGATCTCCTTGGGAATCAGCACACTTCGACGCCAACAGGATCGGGGCGTCTTCTTGCACTTCGCTTTGCATACTGCAATCCCCGTTCCGGCCTTGATTCGCTTGCTGTCGAGGTTGCGGACGCTTCGAATCATCTCACCCTCTTCTGCGTCCACAATGCCACTTTGCATCGCGGACCGGAAGACCAGATCTAGCTCCTTGGCGACATGATGGTAAAACTCTCGTTTCCGGAGAACCTTCGATCGACGCGGATGCATATGCACAGCTGGCAGCTAAGCTAGATACTTCCTCTGAAACGTACGGAGTCTTCTTGGTGTCAACCGGTACGCCGCACATGGCAAGTAAGAGCGACATGGCCTCAGATTCACTGGACATGAGTGGCTTCGACTCGCAAGCCGCATCGCTTTCATCGCCATGCACTTCGAATTTGTAGCCTCGTTGAGGATCTTGCTGACCGGGTAAACGACGGTTGAAATCCTTCAAGGTTTATGCGATCCAGAATAGTTGTCCCTTCCTCTGGCAAACAGCTGAGACGGACCTGTAGAAGATTGGCAACGTAGCTTGTGCGAAGTTGTATGGATTTGAAACGGCCATGCTCTTCGGCAGGATCTCCCCCAACCTTGCAAATTTGCAGGGATGCGCGGAACTCCGCCACACTTGCAAGCCCCTGAGCACAAGATGTGCATGAATTTCCCTGCTTGTGGCCGCTGTCCCTCTGTCCACTCCATTGACACTGATCTTCCGGGCGTTGGGAAGTGCTCTGCTAGCCAGATGCTGTGTTTGAACTCCCTGCGACAAGCTTAGTCCGAGGAAAAGGATCTCGTTTGCCCTTGCCAGAGCCTGCCGCTGACGCTAAGCTTGGCTTTGCGTCGGCCGGTTCACTTGCGCTCGAGCGCCCCTGCATGTTCCCCATAGGGTAACAACACTGCGTAAGTTCGGGTAGGGTAGTCGGGCACCTACCTTCACAGACAAGTGATTCGCTGCAGCAACCCCGCATGACTCATCAGCCGCCCCGTGATGTGGGGACGAACAAGCGAGCACAATAAGCATCGGGCAATACAGCTCCTGGCGAAGTACTGCAGCAAAAGCAAGCAGAAACAGCAGCAACGGGCGGTTGCCGTGCACAGACACAAGCACAGTTAGCATCACCCAACGCACGGGCTTACCCGGCTGCCACGAACAGATTCGGAGACATATCCTTGTGAGCTCCAGCTCAGCACACTGGAAATTTCAGAGAGTAGCTAGCGATCCACCGGCCGTGGCCGATCATGGCTTCTAACTCGGTGAGTCCGAGCGCTGGGCGTCAGCTGCACCAAAGTGACTGACACGGTGGCCTCGCCATCTCGTATCAGCCGCATGATCGTGTGCAGGATGGACTCATGACCGTAAAGGTCAGGAAAGCTACCAACCCTATGAGGAGCGCACGATTCCCAGCCCACGAGGCCCAAACAGCTGCCCACAGATTTCTGTGATGAAGGCAGTGCTTACGACGCCTCGTCAGTCGACCAACACAGCTCCAACTACTGTCAACATCTGCCAACGAAAACGAAATTCAGCTTTCAGCAGGAAAACAGCACAGGCGGGGCACCGGCCAACGTAGCCCCGATGAGGATAGTCTGCATGAATCGCTGAATGTCCTCCCTCAAAGCAGTCCATTTGCCAAGCTGCGCCTGTCGCTGACACATGCAATTCATGTAACTCGTCACCCACCACCATCACCAACACCCACAGTCGACCTGCAACTAGTTTTCCGTGCTTGAAGGCAAATTGGCCCATGGTGGGTACAACTGCCACTTGCTCTGTGGTCCCCCTCTAGTCTTTCAGTGTTTCTAAAGTTCAGGATTGCATGGCTTGCGAGCTGAAGGCTGCACGTAAGAAGTTGACCGAGCTCTGGCCGAGAACTCGGGCTGCTTTACAAAGTCTTCGGGTCTCTCATAGGGATCATGGTATACGTAGAGCCCGATTGCCACTGGAGGCGAAGCAAAAGCTTAACGGTTTGCACATCGTCGGTAAGTTGAAGGACAAGGATTCTCTCTGCGGGAAACGACCTTTCTTCGAATGGCCGATCGTACAACGCAGCGGACGCGACGACTGCAGCTTCGTTTGCATCTCGCAATCCTCAGCACAAGTGGCGCCTTGGCAGTAATCTCAGGACCACCACCTTCACGACTCTCCTTCACCTTCTGCTCCGCCTGACAGAAAACGGCGGGATGCCTGTCCGAAGGGAACTTGCTCAAGTTATGTCAGGGATTGAAAAGGTCGGTCTGGGTTGCTCGACACCCACGTCCTTCTCGTACTCGCGCTGAGCATACTCCCGCACTTTCCAGGGCCACAAAGTGGTGATTGCAGTTTCTGTGCCCGCGCAGACGGCAAAGGCAATGAACGCGACGGATGAAAAGGCCAGGTCAGCGGCTAAAGATCCACAAACGCCGTGATACGCACGTGCCCTGTCGGTGAAGGTGTCCAGAGGTTGAGCTGATCCCCATTTGGCCAGCCGGTAGATGGCAAAACAAGCTGAGGCTCCTGGCAAAGATCGCAGGCGCCTGTGAGCTATATACTCCAGCACCCAGCAGCCCGCCTAACACCAGCTGCCGAACACGGCGCCAGTTGACAACGGGCTTCGTGCCTGGACCATTGAGGTCTTGCCGTTACATCCTACACCCTGGCCTCGAGAGTGCAAGCCAGCCTCTTCCTTTGGAAGGCACTGCGTTGGCCCGTCTTGCCAGCCGAGACCTGAAGGGGCATGTGGGAGTATTCTTTTTGTTTCTGCCCAGCCCTCAAGAGTCCTGCGCCACTGCCATGCCACCAGGACGACGGGAGCAGCTTGCAGCACTTGCAGGCGGCTTTGCGAGCTTGATCGCTGCTTCGCGCAAACGGCTGGCCCCAAAACTGGGGGAGCAACTACACCAAGCGAAGCGCCGGCATTGCTTGCACTGCTGCCAGCGCGCAGCTTCTCTCCAAGCTCGCATGCTGCCCATGGCGTCGAAGGACTCAACATTGCCAGGGCGACGTACGTACTGTGAGGAGTCTCTGCACTGCGACAAGCAGACACGAGCATGTCCGAGTTCCGCTTGTGCCCCTTGAAAAACGCTCGGAGGCTGGCTTGGCTCAGGCAAGACATGATTGGAATAAGTGTAGAGTGTTGTAGCACGAGCAGCTGCCTAGATATTTCAAGTCTAGAGCCACACAAGACGTCCACAAGCAATCACTTGCTGACAGGCCGCGAGTCCGTTCTTGCGACAATCTGCAAGATCCTCGGTGGTCAGCATGACAGCTGCTTCGCAGGAGACGTTTTGGAGCTCAGAATGCAGCGCGACGTAAGTGGCTTGGCCTATTCCTGGGCCACACGTCGAACGAATTCCTAATTCGTGAGCACCTACCACCCTCAGCAGCAAGAAGTTGAATTGCGATGTTCACGCAGTCGCGGTGGCGGCGGCATCACCACTCGGGCGCAGCAAACGGCAGCCTCCAGGCCCATGGGAGAGTCGCGCTCTTCTCCGACACCAGAATCTCGGGTAAATCTCTGGGTGGGCCATTCTCTGCAAAGAACGGCGGCCAGCTGATGGCTGGCTCCATTCGTGGTCGCCGCGCGGCCGGCTCTGCAAACCCCCCCAAACTTGACAAAGTCGTCCTGACTCCGAGGGATGGAGACGTGGAGAGGTGCCTGTCGAGGCCAGCGAATGGCAGCAGATCTGGAGATGTCTGGGACTGAGACCTTCTGGGATGCGGTGTGCTCAAGGACATGTCGTTAAGGCGCCAAGCCCACGGAAGATCACCATGCCCTTCACGCAAGATGTCCGGAGGAAGGTCCAGGCAATCCAGTGCCCTCCTCCGCTTTCTGGCCATGGGCTCTCCCATGGCTTGCACAGGAGCTGTCCTCGAGCCTTGTGCTGCGAGCCGAAAGCAGAGTCCCACATCGTGCAGCACAAATTCTTCAAAGCGGCGGAAAGCAGTGTCAAATTTTCCTGCAGACCGGAAGACTTCTGAAGGTCACAACTTCGCCGCGGCCGCAGCCGGGTGAGACTCCGCCGCTCCGCTTCATCGAGCCAGCTCCAGTCGCTTCCAGAGATCCTGCACCAAACGGCTCAAACCCAGAAAGACTGGTTGCTGAGCACCGCTCCTCCAAGTCTATGAACTTGTCAATGTCATAATGGCTTGCGCCCTTGACCTCAGGGCCGAAGGGAAGGTTACAACCGTTTTGACGACCGCAAAGCGGGTGCCATGCGACATGGGTGTGGGCGCGGCCGCCTGCTTCCTCCCAGAGACGCCCGTCTACTGCACTGTCAGACTCTGCCATACAGTCTTCAGATGCCCACTCAGACCTTGAGAGATTCCTTGATACCTCGGAGATACTCGCGATGGCCTCGGAAAGGGCTCTGCACGGACAAAGCCGAGAAGAGTGCCAAGGTCAAGGCCAAGTTCATCCTGATCGCCGACATAGAAACGGATGTTCTCCATGTTTCTCAGGGCCTCGGAAAAGAATGCAAGCGAACAAGAAAGCAAGGCTCGCGGTGCCAACATCCCCGCCTGGACCTCGCAAAGCTGCGGCAGAAAACCCTGGATGAGCGTCAGCGAGCCCTGAGGAACCCGCAGGTCAACGCTTCTGGCATCTCTCAGAAGTTCAACAGCTCAGAGGTCGACAACTTGCTCAGGGACTCTGCAGGCCAAGGACAGCAAGGCAGCGGCACCTCACGGTACATGTCACTGGCCTTGTCAAAAGGGCAGGCCGAGGCGGAAGCCATGGCTAATGCCCAGGAGGTGGAACACATTGCCTTGTGAGGCTTCCACGCAATTTCATCCTTCATGTCGCCTCCCTCTGAGCTTCGTACTCATGGCTCCAAAGGGACTGATGTCACTCTCCCGATCCTCCAGCACAGCCTGCAACACATTACTGACAAAGGTCGACATCTGGAATCCCTCGTTCCACCTTCATAAGCTGCTCCAAGATAGTCTGGCCGGCCCTGTGGGCATTGCCGCTACAGAAGCAGGTCGCGCTTGCAGACCCAGCGACTTGCAAGCAAGGAGCGGCTCAAAGAAGTCGGGACTGTTTGCGGTGCGCATTGGCACCAACCTCGCAGAAGCACCAGTCGCTCGAGAAACAAAACATCTCGCTGAGCGAGAGCTGGGACGACGGCAGTTGCCATCCGTGTTCTTCCGCACGCAGAGCTCGGAAAAGCTTAGCGACATGACCTCCGCAGGTCCATAGGAGCACCTTGACATTCACCAGACCTTCACCCTGTTCTGAGACCGCGGCGTTGCTCGCCTCTTGAAATCGCCAAGATGGTAGGAATAGGCCGCCGGGAGTCCTGGAGATGGAGCCAGAGTTTGCTCTGACACTCCAACTCCCTCCGACTCTCAGCCCTTTCTCCTGGCTTTTTGGAGCGATGATTCCCAACTCTATAGAGCCCGCTTGCAGCTCCACCTGCACGGATCACTCTTGTCTCTCGCACTGAACTGTCGCGCTCAACTGAGCGGCCGAAGGCCTGCTTTACGAGAAAAGGCGAGTATCTCCCGGATTTTTCGTCGTCTTTGCCTGAGACACATTCAGAGTGCGACAGTGCCACTGTCACACTGTCACACTTACACTTAACGGGTCCCCGGCTCAGCCGAGGGCTTGCTCTTCGACCTTCTCGCTGGGCCTTTTGGGATGTCTGCATATTGCGTGTCTGGAGCTGCTCTGGCAGTCTCGCCTTGTCATACGACTGTTGAAGCCGCTCTTGTGGTGAGAGTCCTGGGCAAGTAGCAAGCGGATACGCTGATTGCGCGGCTACTCGATCAGGAGCTTCGTCGACCACAAGCTGTTCCTTGCACCCTGTTCCTGAAACAAGCAAGTTGAAGTCTCCTGCTCGACTCTTGTAGCCAGCCGCCCCTGCCGGTGCCTTGGCTTTCTTCTCAGCCCGGCTGAATGCGACTTCGTGGATATTGGGTGCGGCACATCATACTTGGGATTTGTCAAGAAATCGTTCATGAAGGGTCCTGCAACATCAACGAATCAAGAGCCGCCAAACGAGTCGCACTTCCCCTGCACCAGTCCAATATCCACGGGCGTCCGCCCTTCATGAGCCACCTGACCATGAAGGAAAGACAGTGCTTCCCTACCCTGCTGCCGTGATAGCACCTTCAAGTACTCATCGAAGGAGAAGATGTTGTCGGCTCTGAGAGCCTAAACGAAATTAGGTCACAAGTCGTAAGGGCCTGTGAAATTCTGGGCTGCCTTCGTCTGCCCGTCCCCCAGGATCACTCCCCAGCGCCTGGGTTTTAAGGCTTGCTCCGCTTATTCCCTCAGCTTTGTAAGGCATATTCACAAGGACTTGGAAGAATTTCAGAGCCATTCGCCCTGTCTTTTCATCGAGACGGTCGCATCGCCCCAGCCTTAACTTATCAATACTCAGCCAACGTTATCCGTGCAAGGTCCTGCCGCCTTTTGAGGCCTGGGCTGCCCGTTGAGCTTGGAGCCTTCCGCGCTTTGGAGGCCGCGAATGCGCACCAGCCTTGACTCAGCGACAGGCAACCATGTTCGGGCTAGCGGAGGTGAAGCGACCAGCTACGACTAGCTGAGAGGTGCTCCAACTGCATGGCACTTGAAGCACGAGTAGCCAACTCGCCCAATGGTTAGGAGTTTGAAGTTGAGACCCCAGCACTCCTCGCCGGAGGGGGCACGACTCCGCTGGGTCCTCCCTGCGTTTTGAAGGCAGTAGCAAGTAGCAATGAAGTAGCAGTAGCTAGTAGCACTCTCCATCTGAGGCCGTGGCGCAGGAGCCATGGCCCAAGGCCGGAGCCCAAAGATGCTGCGAGGGCCACAAGCCATCACAAGCAACACAAGACCTCACGGTCCTCACACGACCTCTGAAGAGAAGCTCCTACCTGCACACGATCCTCGTTGCAAGGGAGCCCGTATATAATTCTTCTCACTGCACTTGCGTCAGCGACTTGATGAAAAGACTCGAGAGCGGCTCAAGTGACAGGCCATGCCCAGCCCAGGATTACGGGCAACGGGTGGCATTAATTCAAAAGATTTCCAAGCCATACCTGCCTTTGCAGGACAGCCACTTGTTGTGTTGCCTGTTCTTCTGTGCAGCATGTTTTGCTTGACGCTTAACTTCGTTTTGTTGCGAAATTGGCAGGTCTCAGATTTCCGCCGACAGTCGCTGTGGGCTGATGATCGCAGCAACATCGCCCCAACGGTCGGCGGCAGTCTCCTGCTGTCTCTGGGGGAATCTTGACATGACAACAGAAACCACACATGACAATCGAAAACCGATATGCCACTAGAGCGAACAGAACCTGAATTAAACGCACCCACAAAAGGCAGAACAACAGCAACATGGCAAATGGGAATCAAAGAAGCACTGTGAGAACAGCCAACAGCAAACAACCTCAAAGACATATGGCAAAGCACGCCCACTCTTTACTTGATTGCCTGCTTGCTTGCATGGGGTGTAGGGGCTGCGGACAACCCGTTGGCCCGAAGGCCTACCCCACGAGGCGCGCTCGATCCATTGTCAGTTCAACACCTTTTTGGGGCCGCGTGCGCGTTCCCCGAAGAGTGCCTGCCAGCCGGCCCGGTAAGAACACCCCCTAAGCCCTAAGCATGCATCCAGACCACTTGGGACCACTTTGCTTTGCTCGGGGTTTGAGACGGGAGCAGTCCCCCCGTCCCGCGCGAGTGCGCTACCCCATCCATCATTTGGAAAGGATGGGCTCGGTCTATACAAGACTGACTTACATAGCAAAGGGTGCTCCGAAACTGTGTTCCCCGTATGGGGTGTTTGTTTGCTCGCACCGGCACTGTTAAGAATCTGGTATGTAAAAGGCTGTGTGTACGAGGGGAAAAACGTGCTTGAATTAACGGCCATGCAAGTCTTATGCAAGCTGTTGGCACACCATTCTAGGGTTCATGGAAATGAGCGGGTGCCCCTCAACACAAATTAAAAGGTAAGTTAGGTGGCTTCAGAGTGTCGCGTTCACTTTTTCCACCGGTGGCAGAGGTGTTGTTCACGGATCCGGGTGTCCCCGGCGAGTTGCATGGGTGTACATCAGACATATGTCCCAAAACTTGTAGCCACTGGTGCCTCGCCTTTGTAGTCGGCGCTCACTTCTCTCACCTGTGCCTTCGAGGTGCTGCAGCTGTGTCGTCGTCCTTTGGTCCTGGGTCGTCGTTGGCACTTGGTGTCCTGTGCCTCCGCGGTGCTGCAGCTGTGTCTGGGTCGTCGTCGGCCACGGGTGTCCTTTGCCTTCTCGGTGTCCCTGCCACTATCACGTTCATGCCGGGCTTCGTGTCCCCCGTCCAGTCTAGTCCCTCTTTAGCGTCTGGTTGAGGTCGCCTGCGAGGGAGAGGTGGTCGAGCAGCTTGATCTCGCTGTTGCCCTTTTGAACGATGTGATTCTCCCCCTGGTGTCGCGTCTTCACTCTGAGTTCCTCCATCAAGTGGCATGTTGCCCCTCCCTACTACCGGGCCACCTCCGGAGAGGGCCGGTTTCAGGAGAGGTCTTCGCGACCCCTTGGGCACTTGAGAGACCACTTGGGACCACTCTCTCTCTCTCTCTCTCTCTCTGAGTCGAGCGTTCGACCCGAGAATGCAACGCACAAAGCCAGAGCCGAAGACAAAACACAAGCAGGCATGAAAACAGTCCGTATAACTATAGTCTGAACACCGAGCAGCACGAGTCTTCCATTGCTTCCACAGAGCGGGGCCTCCGTGCCAGCAGTGCCAGCCACTGGGATTTCCGCCGGCATTACCTTCGCGCACGGCACCATGCTGGCCGAGCCAGAACCCAGCTGACTTCAGACGCGCTCGACATCACAGGCACTGGAACTGGCACCTGCACCGGTCCGGCCAACTCTGCCTCGGGTCTTACAAGAAGTTTCAGGGCTCCAGGGACGTGCCCTTGGCTCCGATCTAGGGCCAGGGCGTGGCGGACTGGAGGCTCTACCTTGGCGGGTCTGCAAAGAGAGCCAAGCCAGTGGCTTTCTGGGGAATTGAGCTGCACACGATGCTCGGCGAGGTGGCTGAAGCTGGAGCCTTGACTGTCAGAAACCAATGCCGTCTTCAACGAAGCAGCAGACGGCTTTTTCAGCTGCGCACAGAGGACCAGGGACTGCCTTGTGTCAGCCTTCCATGTTGTGGTGCAGCTTCGTTCGCAACCTCGACTCGGCCAGGTGACGCACCTGGCGGCCCAGGCCGCATGCAGCATGGCCTCTCGCCGCGGATCCTGCGAGGATGGAAAAACACTGGGCAGAACAGCCCGCGGCCTGACCGGCCTGACCCAGAGGACCGAGGACCATGGACGGTGCCATGTGGCCGAGACCGAACTCCGGGGACATAGAAAAGCTCTGAAGACCTTGCGGGAGCCAGGCTGGAACAAGACGACAGAGCCCAAAGCAAGCCGAGCACAGGACCGGAGGCGGATGAAGCAGGCCTCGGTTCGCACGGGACCCAGCACACCGCTCTCGACACTGAAAAGGACAAAGCCACCGACAGGGAGAAAGAACCCGGCTGCGCATGCCATCCTGCCAGCTCGCGGCCACAATCCCAATCATGATCACATGTATTGCTACTGACCTCGAGCGTACCTTAAGTGCAGCTATGCTTGATGTACACATGCTGGCAAGGCTTTGCAGGCAGCAAATTAAGCACGCTGCAGGCATGGCCCGGCTCAAGGGCTAACATCATACCGCGAGGACGGGAGTGTCAAACTCGTATAGGCTTCGGGCGTGCCCAGAGGGCAGACTTCCGGCGGGCTCGGTCTATGCTCAAAAGGCGAGCCCACGACAGCCACTCGGGCACGGATTGACTTGGCTTGCCTGTAAAACTCTCCGAGGATGGCGGCTGCCCGACCTGGTTCTTGCCGCATCCGAATCAAATCTTCACGAAATGGCTCTGTCTGAACAGTCTGGACTGCCCCTGCGATGCTCCGCTTTGCTGCTCTGCTCTGACCCAATTTTGACGAAGGCACGCCAGCATGTTGCAGAGGCATCTCCTCACGAGCGAGAGGAACCAAATGCCTGCATCCTCAGCCAGGCACGCACCCATCCCACCTCTTGGGTTGCAAGCGGCACGTACCGGAATGACCTGACAGACTATGGATGTCTCTGTCTCCTGCAAAGCGCGGCAGAGCTGTGGGGACCCGGCTCTTGGGTGAGGAAGGATGGCAAGGCCTAGCAAATGAAGCAAAACTTCAAGGTTTGGCACCCCCACCCGATTGATACCATCAATGGTATGCCGGTATACCCTCATCTAGCCCACTGCAAAAGCAGACTCAACTCAAGCCCCGCTCCGTGAGCACTTGCGACATCTACAGACCCGCGGCACATCGTTTAGCACACATGGATCGTGTATGGAATTTTCCCCTCTCGCATTGCATGGAAGTCTATATGGATTGAGCAGGAGGCTGTCCTTCGAACCGAGATGGAAACACGGGAATTCCGGCATGAGATGCGGTATTCTCTTGCAATGCCCTGATCCGCCGACCTCTGTTGAACAGTTTCCTGTGCAGTTCCGGCTTCACTGTATTCGTCCCACCCGCCCAGCTGCGAATGCCGTACAGCAGGCACATTCGTCCGAATTGAGACTGGGAATGCAAGTCCAGGGGATCCTGAAGCTCCAAGACACTCCAACGGCTTCATGCAGTGGTAGCAGCTAGCTTTACGTAGCCGGCTTGCCACGACAACGAAACATCATGGATTGCCTGACCAATGTGGGGAAAGAGCCAAAGACCCTCTCCATGCACCTCAGGTGCAGCCATCTTACATGCGCGTAGACCATGCATCAGGACACTGACGACTACGGAGCTACGTGCAGACCAAGGCCACGACAGCGCCGGCCCCGGCCGAGTCTGGAAGTCCTCTGGTTCCCTTGCTTGCAGGTGGCCTCGACATTCACAAACAGTAAAGATTCGGGGAGGAATGGCCGAATGGCCCCGGCCCTGATCGTTTCTTTGAGCCCTTGCGGCCCTGGCTCTGGCGCGGTTTGTGCACTTTGTGCACTTTGTCACAAAGTGCGCTTTCTGAGACTCGGCCGGCGGCCCGGCTCATTTCTTCTTGAAGAGGTCGCGAGCATCGAAGAGCGGCTTCGTGGGTGCGCTCGGCTGGCCCGGTGCACTCAGCTCGTCTCCGAGGGACGTCAGGGAGTCCGGCTCGAGGTCTGCAACCGAAAGCATCGCTCCCAACGCTTTCAGGCCTCTTCCCTGTCCCTGTCCCGGCCTGGCTTCGCCCCTGGCATCTTCATGAAGGAGTCAAGCACGTCAGCATTCCTCTCCACGGCCCACTCAGCCTGAAGCCGGCTCAGGCGCTGGAACTTCGGAACTAAGCATAACCGGCTGTGTCGCCAACTCCTGCACGAGACTCGAAAAACAAATCCAGGATGGGCGGCGAAGCGTTCAGCTGGGTTTTTGTCCGCATCCTTCGTGATGCGCTCGTTGTCTTCATCGTAAGCCTCCGTGGAGCCAAAGCCATCGCCAGCAGCACAGTCATCCTTCCATGGAAACAGGGGAATGACGAATCTCACAAGCGAACGACAAAGAGTCAGCAGGTTCCTGGCACCGCTGCTCGCAGTAGGCCTTGTTCTTTTCGTTCACGAGTCCTGAACATGTGCATAACAAGTACTGGCGGCAGGAACATGCAGGAACCGTTTCAATTGCAGGCATCCTTGAACCACGGACTTGCCCAGTGTTAAACTCGCAGGCGACTGTCCGGCACTCATACTCGCTTCTGCTGTGGCTCAAAGTAAATGACCATGCTTTGCTGACTTTGCTTGTGCTGGCTCCCTGTCTCAAATTGTGCCGAAGATGCCCACAATTGCCAGGCACTCCTTGGCTGTCATTGAACTGAGCCAATTCTGCCATCTACGCACACCTGCGACTACCGCCAGCAACTTGCAGAGCAAGGTCCTTGACACAGACCGTCTCACACGCTGGACGAACTCGCTGCCCAGTTTTCGGGTCGTAAACCAACTCGCCCTTGTCTTTGATGAGCCGTGCGGCCTGACGGACATCGGCACAAGCTCTGAGGGAAGGGAGGAGATGCATAAAAATAGAATCAGAATGCATCGCTGCATCGCATTATGCAGGGCGCATCCGCATGTTTTGCGCCCGCCAGACCCGAAGCCAGCCCCAGCTGTATCAATCCTGCACGGCGGCATCTCGATATGGATCATCAGGGTACTGGCCTCGACTTGCCTTGTCGTCGGTGCAGGCTCACTGAGCTGTAAGAAAAAGAGGTGTTGGCCTGATTGGAGAACCTGCACCGGGCGGACAACTGTTACACAGCAGACGGCAAAATCATCAAGAAGTGAACCGCCGGAATGACAGTGACAAACAAAGCGGTCAATAATTCCCGAAGCACATCACGCCCAATGAACTGCTGCCCAAGTCACAGGAGGCAAAGGAAGAAACCCACTGCATGAAGTCCACGTGCTTTGCATGTAGCCATTTGCGGTGGAGTGCAGGTGTCGGCCGTTCTTCTGTTCACACTAGAACCCCATGCTATGTACGAAAGCCTGCGCCAAGCATGCCTTCAGCGATGAACTAGATAGAAACCAACAATGCAATAGGAGCTTGTCGTGCCGAGCCACATGACAGGTCGTAAGCAGGTGGCAAGCCGCGGCACGAAGCCAAAACTATGCACGACTGAGGGCCTAGCTCCTTGTTCGGCTGGCTGGCCGCTGCGGCTGCACGCCCACTTTTTAGAGCCTGCGATGCTGTTGCATGGCGGCAAGACCGCCTGCTAGACCTCATTAAGCATCAGCAACGTGGAACAGCAAGGTTCTGTCGTCCGGAGCGACGCAAGTTTTGGGTGATACCAGCCTCGATCCCCTGGCTACAAGACATCATAGTAGCTAGCTGGCTAGCTAATTGCCATCCGCAGAGTGGCGGCCTAGTCCTCTCAACTTGCCCACCTGCCCAAGCCCGGAAGGGACATCGTCGCGGGAGAGCTTCGACACAGAACGAGCTACGCGTTTCGCACCGGAGGACCTGCCACTGCATGAACTCACGTGGTTTACACTCCGACTCACTTCTTGCCGTGCCATGTCCACAGACTCTGACAACGGGCACCAATTTGCCAACGGCACCTGCAGCGCCAACACAACACTGCCGCCAGCAACAGCACCTGAGACCGTGCTGGCAATGAGCTCCAAGCTGCTGCCAACCAAGTCCGAGCTGGGATCGGCACAGATATGGCAACGGCAACAGCGATCCACAGGTGGGAACGAACAGCACTTTGTGTCTCACCTGAAACACACACGATACCCGCAGTCGGCCGATCGATCTCTCTCCGAGGCAGGCGCCGATCACCTCTTCCATTGTCACGGCTGCCTGACGCATCTGATGCATCTGATCTCTGCGCAGCTCGTTTCGTGGACTTCGTTGATGCCTCCTCACGGCCCCTGGCTTGGCTACCACCGTGGAAGCCGAGCTCGAACTCCTCCTTTGAAACCTCGCCGCAGCTGACTTTTCGGGGGGGACCTCAACAGATCTCAACCAGGCGTCGCACAAAGCCGTCTCGATCTGCATCCAAGTACCTGCCGCAGCTCTCAAGTTCTCAAGCCACGTGAGGACGGAGCAAAGGCTAATAGGTGCTCGCACCGGAAGCTAGGCTGCCACTCTTCGCCAGCCTCAAGGCACCGTGAATGCGGGGCGGGCTCAGGAACCGCTAGAAATCAAGACGTCTTGGGCAGCCACGACTTGGATGCTCGAGTTCCCCACGAAAACCGACCACACCTCGAGTCAGGCCCAAGCTCGAAGCCTACCTGCTTTGCGGCTTTGCTCAAGCTCTTCCCCTCTCCCGGCCTCGGGCCACTCGGGCCTGGCAGCGAGAAGGCGCCAAAGTGCAGTCGCTGTGCAGCAATGGGCGAAGCACCAGGAAACCCCTTTTGGCTCTGCCCTGTCTTCTGCGAGAGCTTCCCAAGCCTGGACGGCTCGGAGGACCATGCATATTTTAGGACAGCTTCTGCCCTCTGCGGCCACGGCCCGGCTGGCATTTTGGTACTCCGAGCGAGCCTTGACACAGGGTGATATCGCGCAGGAAGAGCTGCAGAGCACATGCCCATCAAGCAGAGAAGCTCTCGCGACTCCGACCCGGGACCGAGACAGACTGGACGGCAGAATCCAGTGCTGAGCTACTGTAAACCCAGCCGGCACCATCTAGAATCTAGAACACAGCAGGCTTCTTCACAACACAGATGTGTCTAACCCCGGCGACAGTAAGGCCCTTCGAAGCTCTCATCTGTGAATCCATGCACTGGGGTCCCACACCCAACGACTCCAGACTTGGACCTGTGCAGGGAGAACCAGACTACTGACGGCTGCCAACACAGTGTCCGGCGTCTCTTGTGCTGGACCCTTCATTGGCTGTTCGACGAGCGATAAGCTAGGCTTCCTTGACCCTGCGGCACACCTGCTGTCCGGATGAAAGGGTGTACTGGTATACTGCCGCCTCTGCGTCCACATCTAGAATCTAGCGGTTAGTGGCTAGATGTGTGCACAATGTCAGATCCGATGTCGGTTCCTCTGCTACTAGCTTTACTGCTGGGGGCCGCTGTAGTTTCGAACTGCGCGTTTGTGGTACGACTTGCTGTGACCCATTCCTTCGACATCCCCTGCTCACGGCGTGTGCACATCCGAAACCAAATGTCCGAAACTAGGCGATGGGCCTGCCATCGAGCATCTTCCTCGTGGTACTCATGGCAGCCAACCTCGAGTTTGCAACCGGAATGCCTGCCGATTCTTCGAATCGCAGAGAGCAGGGTGTCACAAGCTCTTGGGGGCTGGCAGGCGGCGAAGAGCATTCCAGGACTCGCTCGAAAGTGTAGGCCTCAACGCGGCACAGCGAGCTCCAGGGACTGTCGCGGAGTGAGGTCCTTCGCGCCAACAACCCGACTCTGGAGACTCGAGCTAATCGCTCTCCATTCTTCCTCTCTCCCTTTTGGAGGACTTTGCGCTCTCGTAGATTTGACAAAGTCTTCGAGGCGGTCTCCTTTCCACTGGTCTGTGTCAACTGTTGGCTCGTGTTCCACCCAAGGGCTCGACCGTTATGCCAATTTGTTGAGGATACTTCAGCTGGCAACATGTTAGACATGATAGGGGCAGCGCGCGAAGAATACGAACACGATAGACAAGGGAACACATCAAAGAGCTAATGCCACGAGATTGCCCTGACGGAAATGCGACAGCACGATTTTCAACTACAAAGCATTTGAGCGACGGACCGGGGCTTCTGAGAATGTGGCTAAGGCCCCTAGCTAATACAGACACTGCCGGCTCGAAGAAACATCAACCCCGGGATACAGGTTGACAACCCGTATCGTGTCAATGACCTGTGCGAAGCAATACCATTGCAAGCTGGAGTCTGCAAAAACAAGACATAAACGGTCATGAAAGGCTCAAGTGCCAATAATGCAGTGCAGATCTCAGACAAGAGCCAGGTGCACCCTGGCAGTGCCGCTGGTTGCGGTCGTCGCAAAACTCAGAGCAGTGAAGCTGAACGCAGTTTTGAGAAGCTCCTGACGCTCCTGTTCCTGTGAGCTGCTCGGCTCCCAGCGATAGCTTCATTGGAGCCGTAAGAGCACCAAGCCTCAGTCTTGAAAGCGGGGCCTTAACTGTTGCGAACATGGCTCTGGACCAAGCCATAGGCAAGTACAAGCTCACGTTAGCCTCAGCGGGAGTCTGCAGAGGTTCTTATGTTCGGTCCGCAACTCCACAAGTGCAGCTGAGTGCAGCCAAAAGCGCGCTCGACACGTTTCCTGAATAAACGATGCCAACATCCTGGCCAAGCTGAAGCCGGAAACGACACGACCGTTGACAGTTGCACCCCTACCAGGCCTTGTAGACTCCAGCACGGACGGAACCATTGATGAGGCCGTGATCTGCGCTGCGTTTGGCTCAAAACGTCTCACGAGGCTCGGAATGGGTCATGTTTGAAGCAACAGTAGCTTGCCGCCTTGAGCGACGACGACAACATCGGATCCCTGGGATACTCGCAGCAGCCGATTCACATCCAGCTTTGTGGAAGACTGCGATGCCACTTTGACGATTGTCCTTCGACATCTTACGAAACAAGTGCCAGGCCGCGTCGCGAAGCTGCAATCGAACACGTCCCGTGCTGGAGTTTGCCGTGATCCGAAAGCCTCCACAAACTCACTATTTTCTCTCGTGGAGGAAAACACCTCTTGTCGAGCATGACAAGGGGCAAAGCAGAACATGGAAGGCAGCAGCGGCAGCCTTCCGCTCCAAGCGGGATGGTCAAGGGTACGCCTGCGGGAACATGCGAGAATTGTTTCCCCGGAGGGGACAGATTCATCATGCTGAGTGTATTGCTCTGATTTGCCGGCACCGTGAGGTAAGTGTTGCCGAAGCCGCCGCCACAACCTGCCATCTCTGGCCAGAAACTGCCCGCTCCCGCAAAGCTTAACCTTACTTTCGTGATACCACATGCTGGTCCGACTGTCCAACAACAGCCAGGCAGACTAAAGACGATTGGCGAGCACCGGTAGGTGTTTTTGGGGCACGCCTGCTGAAGCACACACTCCCTAGATGACACATGTTGATAGTTTGTTTATCCCATCTCCTCCAGTGCAGTAGAGAAGGGCAACGCGCACAGGCATCTGAGTCACCAAGTGGGAGGGAGCTCTTCGGAATTTATGTATTGTCTGTAAGGAACGCACGTTGCGGCCACGAACACGGCCTTCATTCGAGTAAGACTTTTCATGTTTGCTCGCGTACAAGGCAAAACCTTGGCTTGGTGGCACCTGGGAACTTCGACAACGGCCCATTGCCGTCAAACCAGTCGCTGGCCCATGGCACGGAGACTCTGCATGACCACGGTCGAGTAGACTGTGCGAAACTGAGCTTCACGAGCCCCATCAGAGTCCGTCAGATACAACATGAGTGCCGCATGGAGCTTTTGCTCGGATTCTCTAGGGCCTGTTGAGGATATCCACGATATCATATCAGTCATTGATCAGCAGCATGGTTGTGCTGTCTTGGGGCCTGGATATGCATCCATCATGCCCTATTCTCGGATGGCTGCGCTTCTTTGGCTGCGGAAAGCCATGGACAAGCACGCTGTTAGGCCGTTAGGCCCAAGTTGAGCTTGCGACCCAAGCTCCAGCTGGAGGGGCAGCGGGCAGGCGTACGCAAGATGAGAAAGGGCTTTTTCAGGCACTGACCAACTGTGCCGGCTGTGAGATGGCACGTCTTGTGCAGCAGGCACGCGTGGCCCGTCCACATCTCCAGCTTCTCATTGTCCAAGCACAAAAGATGGGTTTGCAGGTTGGGATGCGACCAACTCCGAATCGCAAGCGTTCTCTATTGAATCACAAATGAACATGTTGTCATGTGGCGGCGAGTGCACTTGGCGAGCATAACCTGCACGGGCAGCTCTTCTGCAGCTGCTTCACGTCAGCCACTTCGCTTAAAAGCGCATGGCATGCTACGCAGCTGGATGCACATGCAGGGCCACCGCACAAACTTGCGGCAATGCTGGTTCAGGAAGACGCAGTCTCCACCCGCAGGCATAGCTCCGTCTTTTGTCGTGGGCCAGATGTCACATGCCAGGAGAGCGAGACTGCTGCGAGAATCAATTTCGAAGTTGCTTCGGGCAGCCAGTAGCAACAGCAGCAGCCGCAGCAGTTGTTCAGAAGGAGTGGCGGCAGTAGCAGGAGTGGTAGTTATAGTCGTATAATTAGTGGCGGTAGTAGTTGTGGCATTAGTTGTTGTAGCAGCAGTATTGGTAGTAGTCGTCGTCGTTGTTGCCATCCTTGTTCTCGCGGGTGTCATCGTCGTCGTCGTGGTAGTAGTGATAGTAGTGGTAGTAGAGGCAGTGACGGCAGTAGTGGTAATACTGGCAGTAGCGGTGGCGATGGTAGTAGCGGTAGTAGTATCAGTAGTAGTAGTTTTTTTGTCACCCACCTGGCACACCTGTGGCAGCTCCGCAGGGACTAACGAGATCAAGTCACAACGGGGCTACCCCAAGAAGACAGCGACAACCGAAGGTCAGGCCATGTAGTGCGGCTAGCCCCGTTGATCGGACAGAACTATAACTACTCACTGTCAGGCTACACTCCTCTAAGCTACATCACCAAGGTTATGCACAAAGTCAATTAAATTCTCAGTCCCCAACTCACATGCACAGTACAAGCATGCAACTACAGTTCAAATTAACAAGCAGGCGAAGAGGCTGCAACTATTCAGCCTCGGCTGTCTCCAGGCACTCGCTCCCCACCGTGTGGGCGTGGCTAGCCCCCTCACCATTCCTGACTGAAGTCACTTGCCACTTGCCACGGGTTCTCCAGCATCCACATGCGGTAATGTGGATGCTGGTAGCCCCGTTCCTGCAAAGCTGGCCAGTTTGGAGCCGGTTGTCTGACCCCAGCCAGCAGAGCCCAGACTGTTGTAGGTTGTCCTTGGCAAGCCACTCACGCGTGTAGCAACCACTCATCTGCAAGGCTCACCTTAGCGCCTCAGCAGTGACAAGCTGGCTGCCTCAACCTCGACAGGCAGTGAGTGCTACGGCCACTTGCATTCCACGAGCTGAGGCAAGGTGGCGTGATGGCGCACCACAGAGCCGGTAGGTGATCCAGCTCTTATCCAGACTTAATGGCAGTCAGCCTCGTACTCGCGACACATATTTGTCTTGTAGGGCGTCAGGCCCATCTGTGCCAGGAAAGCGCGCGTCTCCAACTTATGAGGCCCAGAAGGTCACATGGCAGCAAGGTCCAGGCCCTGGACGCGTGGTGATCATTGGTAGGCGATGGCTCAAGCGCCAGTGGTCGTCGTGTACTCAAACAGAAGACCAGAATACTAAGATACCTCACCCCAGCGGTGGTGACCACTGGTAGGCGGAGGCTCAAGTGCCAGGCGCTATTCATTCAGACTGTAGTCCAAAATCCCAGCAACTCCACACCAGCTCGATTTGTACTCCAGCATCCCAGTATGGTGCAGCTTTGCACTCCAGTATCCCAGTGTGGTGTAGACTGCACCGCCATAGGTCAGGGGCAGTGCATAGCCCAGGTCTGTCAGCAGTTTTCGGCCATGGCGCACAGAGTTGGCACTACGCCAGCTCGCAGGTACCGTAGGGTTAGGGTTAGGGAAGACCCAAGGGGGGGGCAGAAGTCGGGCTTGGAAAACCGGTCTCCCCCGTCCAGAGGCATCTTACACGCCTCGTTTTATGGAGCAAGGACCAAAGGGAGACAGTGACCGACCAGCAGAGGCAGGAAGTAGGGTAGTGCAAAAGGAGGGCAAGGCAGTGGGCAGTGGTGGTGCAAGGAGGTCAGCAGGGCATGCAAAAGTGAAACAAGAAGGCAAGGACAGGCAGTGCAGGTGTGCCAAAGGATCACAAGTAACTACATGCAGGCCAGGCGCGGGCACATCTGCATTCAACACGCATCAGGCACCACCCTGACGAGACCACGAGACGAGGAACACCTAGGAGACTTCATCATCTCATGGCACCACGACGACGAACACCACGAGACGACGTCAGAGTCATCGGAACAGGTGTCATCATCAATTTCCACCGTCACCACTTGGTCACTGGGAGATTGTTGGGGTGTTCGTTCTGGTTGGATCCCGCCGAGGGATTCCGTCCTGGTCCTGAGGCATCGGCGGTCACTGCACAGGAACAGTTCAGGGATTGTGGGTTGTTTGGGGAGATGCGCACGGATCGTCGGCTGCAGGTCCTGTGCAGCTGCAAAAGCCGGCTTGAAACCTAGCGCTTCAAGACTACAAAGGGTGTCACTGGCTGGAGGTTGCTTTCGCAGAAGCTGAAAAGCGCTGACACTAATACGGGTGGTGTGTTTTAGCTGCCTAGGTAGCAGGACACCACAATGAGGCAACTTCGCGTCAAAGGTTTTCGTCTACCGTGTGACCTGGCAGGAAAGCTCCCTCAAACTCCTCAAAAACACGACCCTCGGAGTCACTAATCCAAAAACCACAACACCCAGTCCCCGAGCCCGAAAAGACAGCGCTCAATCCGGAGGTGCCCAAATCCTTATGAACCTGTAGTTTGCCGCCTGTCCGAATAGCCACGCAACAAAAGGAAAGCTGAGGCAGATGCAGCCTGACAAAGGTTGTTAAAAGCCGGGTGAGGATCGGGAAGGCTTTTGTAGGGGCCGTAAGGTCACTAGAACGAGGGGAAATACCAAAAACAATACAACCGTTGGGCCTAGGCTGCGACGACCAGCGTTTGTGGGGAATCAGGGCAAGGATTGGGCTCAGGTTCAAGGTTCAAGGCAGGGGGAGGGCTTTCGGAGGCATCAAGGGCACGGAGCAGTTGGGTCGCACGGGTTTCCACTTCGTGGACTCCTTTGGGCATGCTCTCACTTGTGGTGTGTTGGTGCTTATGTGGCACGCTTGCGTTCTCCCTTTGAGCCGGCGCTGCTACCTGCTGGTGTGTGGGCACAACTTGTAAGATGGACATGTTACATGCTACTAAGTCAGTCATGTACATGTTCATGGCACACGCAGCGGTCAGTTACTTTGTGCATCAGGGCAGAAGTCCAGCCAGTCCAGCAACGAATTCCTTGCACAGTTCGCACATGATCAAGGGCAGAAGGGCAGTGGGTAGAGCCCACCTCATGAGATCTGCCGGACTGTGTGACGGGCAAAAGGACTCAGCCGTAAAATCTTGCACGCAATCAGAGCACAACAAAAGCCACAATGAATCGCAGTAGAGCCAAACGGCAAGACAGGACGACGGCTGCGTCAGCAAGATTGTGGCAAGTAAAGTCCAGCATGAATTCCAGTCCGCAAAAGAACATGCAACAGTCAGCGCAAGGAGCATGCAGGCAGTACGTGCCCAGTGCTCCTGAGCCAGCTGTTATCAAACTTCTCGGGGACTGCAAATACTCAGGACTCGAGGCCAGGCTGCTATGTGCACCAGTGACATAAAAGTTGCTAGCACTACTTCAACGCAGAAGATGACACATGAGCCGGTGTAGCGAGTCCCAAAATTCCGGGGCGGTTTGCGTTCAGCGGAACAGCGGGATGTTCACACGCCTGCCCTCCGCCAGGTCAACATAGACAGACGCTTGCCCTCCATGAGTTCCTGTCTGCACCGGAGGGGCGTGCGTCTGGGGGCTGGCCGTCTGGAGGTGTAGTTGGCGCCGATCTCCTGGGTGAGCGTGCGAGATCACTGCTGGGGCCTCATACGCAGGAGGTGGCGGAGCGCTTGACATCAGGGGCACCGGCGGTCTCTCACAGTACTCCTTGACGGTGGCAACTTGCTCTGCTGTGCTGCCCAGGGCCACTGCGAGGTTGTAGAGCCCGTCCTTGAGCGTTCCGGTTTCCCCCTGTATATAGCTCGCTGAGGCGAGCAATTCTTGCCCCAGTTGGTCCAGCTGTTTGCTCAGCGCGGTGAAGCTGTCATAATCACATGACGTCACCTTCTTGATGACTTCCTTCACGCCGTCCACCAAATATTGCTGGTTTTTGTCAGTGGTTTGCTCCCACTGCGTATGGTGGTTCTTGATGGTCTGGACCATCGCCCCGATCTGCTTGACCACCTCCTTCCAGTGGCTGTCGGTCATCTGGCGGATGCTGTCAACGTTTGTCGACAAAGTGGTGACTGAGGAGACGAGGCTTTTCACTTGAGGCATCAATATCCCAAGTATGCCCTCGATCCCAGTCGTGCGCTGTGAGATCATCTTCACATCTCCGTTGACCGCCGTGACATCGTGCTTGATTTGCTTAGCCTGCCCCACCGCGGTGGCAAGCTCCTCAAGCTGCTTCATCACTGCTGTTTGAAAGGAGCTGGCGTCCTCGATCTGCTTGTCCACCACCGCTCGCAAGCTTTGCTCGGCGGCCGCCACATCCTCGACCTGTTTGCTGAAGGCCGCCTGCATGTTCTTGATCTCCTTTTGGCAACCTTGCAGCGCAGCAACAAGTGCCTCAGGGCTTGGCTTCGCTGGCGGCGTCGAAGCCGTCGTGGGCGTGTTCTGGGGCAGCTTGCGCCCCCTTGTTTGGCAGCTTCGGTGTTGCTTTCAGGCAACGACTGCGGGGCTCCAGCACCAGCACCAGGAGTATCCGGCTGTGTCTTTGCTTCCCGCTGTGCTGTGAGTCAGTCTGGCAGCTTTCCCGGCCGAGGTCAACTCCGGAGTTGGGGTCGTTGTCGGGGTATTCGTCAGAGGGCTTGACGGCTTATTCACCCAGTTGTGCACCTCCCTCACGACTGCAACCACAGCTAAGGTCACCGCGACAGTGATGACTTGCTTGACAAGTCCCGGGATATCCCACGCATCTGCAGCGGCAGCTGCGGTCATCCCAGGCATCGGCAGCGGCATCGGAGGGGCCAGCGCAGTGTCCATGGCAGAGACCAGCGGGACCTGTTCGACAGGGGATTGCAGGGCTTCGAGGCGGCGCGCTGCGGAGCAAGCAGAAGGCCGGCTTCTGAGGCACTTGGATATTTATTTGCCCGTCCTGCCCCCCCCCTCCCCTCTGCAAATCAATGCGGGACAGCAAAAGGAAGGGGTTCCATCAGCAAGCTTCAGTGCAACCAAGGCTCATGAAGTTACTAGTGGCTATCTACGGACAACGTCAACTTACAGCAGGATGATTACAAAGCAGCACAGCAAGGCGGCATGGGTCATGTCCTGGGACCACGTTTGCTGCAGAGCGTGCGGCCAGACCCACTACGGAGGTGTGCCATGGGCTACGTTGCACGCACATGACTACATGACTACGTTAGTTTATGCGTCGCTCACAAGAAAGCATGTGCTAGAAGCCCGGAGTCAAGCACAGCCTCTCCCTCGGAAAGAGGTAACAGCGCTGAAAGCAAGGCATTGAATCACTCAGCGGGATTACGCCACCATCTTTCGAAGTCTCATTAGGGCCGTTACCGAGAGTAGGGTGTTCCAGGATGGCGCACAGAGAGTCTTCTACTTGCAAGGCGGCCAGGGGCTACCAGAAGCACTCCGGCGGTGGTCCAGGCTCGTCAGTGCGAGGCATGTAGGCCTGAGAGTAGTCCATCCTCCTAACGAAGTTGCGGCTCGGCGGATGGTCCAGGGCTTCCTTGGCGGCCTTATCTGCTATCTCGTTCAGGGCATGTCCCTTGTGTGAGTGAACATGTTTAGCTCGGACCCGGCCACGACACTTGTGCCAAAGCATGCATAGTCCTGCCTGTAGCGAAACATGTGCAAAGCCGACCGCACCTCCTTCCAAGACCTGCAGGACATATGCCGAGTCCGTAATTAGGATAACCGCAGCCCCAGGGAACTTGTCCAGGATTTGAAGACACTCTTCGACAGCTTTGATGGCTGCCAGGAGTTCAGCCCTGATGTTTGTGAAGGGAGCTCCTTGGAAAGGGTAACCACACACTACGACGTCCTGTGGCACTTCCCCATACAGGGGCATAATGGCCACTCCTCCACCAAGCTTCCTGCCTTTTTTGCTGCCATCGCAGGCAACACAAAAGCAGGAGACCTCGTCCTGACACTCGGAGTTCTCAGTGACCTGATAGGACGACTGATACGGGGGGTCAATGGGAGGGTGGGTCTGAGGTAGGAGCCAGAAGCGATCCCCGGTTCTCAGGAGGCACCTGTGGCAGAGGTCAACCTGGTGCAGGTTGGGATAAAAGGAGTCGGGTAGGAGGTTCTTAATCTGAAAAACCTCAAGCGTGAACTCCCGCCAGCGCTGCCTGTTGGCTGCAGCCAGTTCCCATGCCGGGGGATCATGAGCTAGTTTGCACCGCCGCCACAGAAGGGTCAGACTGTAGGCTGCGTTAGGCCAACGCCCGACCTTCCTGCGTTCAGTAGGATAAGCCCGGCGCCATGCTTCGTCACGTACCTAAATCGCAATCTGGATCGGACGCAGCAGTCCTGGTTCCAGACGGGCTGCGTGCCCCCAGTAATTCATGAAAGAATTAAAATGGATAGCGTCCCATGGTCGGTGTCCACAGGCTTGCGCCGCAATGCGGGCGCCACGGCGCCGAGCGATCCAATTCTCGCTCGACGTTTGCAATGGATCGTGCGCTAAACGAGTCATCGAAACTAGAAGATGTGTGTGCAGCGTTCTCAGTTGCTGCGCGACAGCAAAGAGAGGGCGAACCGCGGCTGAAAGCCACCGCCACCTGCTGGTCACAAAGTAGTCTAGCAGGTGCAACCTCTTAGCGAGGGGTCCCTTCGCGCGGGCCAGAAAACCCATATATCCGAAGAATGAGTTTGTAGCCATTCTCAACCGAGCAGCAAGCGTCATCTGACACGTGACTGCAAACCCTACCAAGATGCCGAGGAACACGAAGGAGTCGACTTCCTTGATGGGCTCGGGGAATCCCCTAGGTTGGACGGGCTCAGGTCGAAGATCAGGCGATCGTATCAGCTGGCATTTGGGTCGTGCCAAGTGAAGACCTATAGCCTGAAGACAGTCCTGCAGTGAATTCAACATGCGCGAGAGTTGTTCCGTGCTTGTGGCGAGCAATAAGATGTCGTCTGCGAAAATTATCGCAAACAAAGGGGCACCATCACTTGCCCTGACCCAAGTAGCTTCCGTACCGCGCCATTCCTCCAAAAGGGGAGTCAGGTAGTGATCTAAGGTGCGTGCAAACAGTTCTGCACTATACGCAGACCCCTGCAATACCCCTCTTTTGAGGCGCTGCCGCCACGTGACATTCGCAAAGCTCAAAGATACCTCTGACTGAGTAATAAGTTGCAACAGTAACCGAGCTTCTTGTCGTGCGCCCAGGGATGACAAAAATCTGGCTACCGACTCATGACTCAGCGTATCGAAAGCGGCTTGAATGTCTAATTTGCACGCCAGCAACGGAAGGCCCCATTGGCGCGACAAGTGAATCACATGTTTTAATGCGACTGATCCATCAAGAGCCTGGGCCCCCACCTGCGAGGATAGCTGCCCGCTACCCATGCGGGGAAACACTGTTCGGAGGCGCAACAGAAGCGCTTTGGTGAAGAGTTTGCTAAGCGTAGCTGCTAGCACGATGGGGCGATACTCTTTGGGCTCGCGTGGCTCCCTAGTCTTAGGGAGCAGCACGATCTGCGACAGAGTCCAGTTCACCGGAAGCTCCACAGTACCTAGCAGTATATCGTTCAAGAACTCCAGAAGATGCTCACATGCTTCAGATTGGAGAACAGCAGACCAAAACTCATACGGAACGGCATCATTGCCACAACTCTTCCCACTTTTAGTGAGAGTCAGGACGTACTCAAGCTCTTCCCTTGTGATAAGGGGCGGTCCTGGCATCCGATCTCCCACTGTGGTATCATACAGGTGCATGGGGGACGTCAGCTTGGCGGGTTCCTCCGGGGCATACTTCTGCCTGTAAAAGGCCTGTAGCCCTCCCACCCGGGGCCAGTTCCCCCAACCCTCAGACAGTATTCAAGTTGTGACGCAGAGAGACTCTGTTTACGTCTGAAGTAGCTGATGACCTGATAGTCTCCTGCTGAGGCACGGTCCAGTAGTTCTGTTCGCCAGGCCTTTTTGGCCGCAGCTCGCTTCTGGACGACTTCCCTGCCGAGCTCACGCTTTTCGAGCGTTTCCTTTCTGAAATGAGCCCCTTGATTTCGCTAGTATCCACAAAGCGGAACCGGCGAGGCCTGAAGCAGGACCGGCGGGCAACATCAAGGAAGTCAGCTTCCACCAGGGCACGGGCTCCCAGGTCAGCATTCACGGCCATGTCGTTAAGAAGAGGGACAGCTTTCGTGTAATCGACCAGCCATTTGCCGCACTTAGTGCGGTGCTGACGTTGGCGTTTTCTACGCCCTCTGCAAAGGCCAACACACAGAGTAACCAAGCGATGATCCGAGTCCAGGACTCGGTCCGATTCCTCGATCACCTGCATATCCCAAGTTTCCTGGTGGGGAACACGGTACAAAATGTAATCAATGTGTGACGTTGACCCTCGAGTGTTGCTCCAGGTGTAAGTCGATGGTATGGTGTGCGTCAGACCAAGGTCGCGCTCAAGCAAATTCAGCAGAGCGCTACGTTCATCCGACGATTCAGCTGTAACATGAAGCATCTCATAGTTCAGATCAGCCATGATGAAAACGTTATCATAATACCGGGTGTTCCCAAGGAGCCGGCGCATGCACTGAATTTGGTCCTGCCACACGTCCTGAGAGTCTTGCCTATTCAGGTAGGGCAGGTGCACTGACAAAGCAAAGGTAGAAACTCCGTTAATTCGGAACTGTACGCACATGCCACAGGGCTGTATTGAAATGTGTGCCACGTGCGGTGTGAGGTGTGTGGGGAACCCTATACCCTGACAGTGGTGGCTACCTGCAGGGTTGCCGACCACAAATGTAAACGACTGATTTTCAATCCAAATGACACGATTCTCCCACTTACCTGACTCAACATCCACACAACCTCCCAGTTCCTGCAGTCCAATTAGGTCGAACCCGCTCATATTGAGTAGGTCCGCAGAGTTACTGAAGTGATCCAGGCTCTTTCCTCTAACGTTCCACGTGGCAACATGGAACGGCGTCCTTTGGGGTGGCTGAGCAGAGAGTCAACGGCCTGCCCTCATGTCGAGATGCGGCCCGTTTTCCCAGAGTTTGGCCAGCTCAGCCTTTGGGAGGCCGGTGATCTGCTCAAACCTATTTGCCAAGAGAACCCACCCCGTATGATCTCCCCGGCTATCACTCAAGTAAACGTCAGCCGGGTCGGCATCCGTAGGCAACCGGGAGGCTTCCGCCAGGGCCTGGACCCTTCCTACGTAGACCCGTCCTCGCCAGTCGATCTCTGGAGTCTCTCGCTTTCTGTTGTCTCCATACTTAACATGGATGTAGAACTCCTTAGTCTGGACGAGGCTGCGTATCTTATTACGATCCTCTGGGGTTCTGTTCGTGGTCATCCACAAGACGTTGTTCTTACTTCCCGCAATGCCGGACATGAACTTGGTTCCTTTCAGTTTTTCCAGCGTGTGAGTTTGGAAGGCGCGCTGGGCACGGATGTTCTGGGCTGTTGGTGGGAATTTGAGGGAGACACGACACACATTAACCCGAACATACGGAACAATGACCTCAAGCAGTCTGTCCTCGATGTGCAAGCGCTGGAAAATCTGTCGGACCTCATGCTCGACATCTGCACGTCGGGCTTCATTCCAGCCCCCAATTACGAGTTCCAGGTCCTCCGATGGATCGCGGTCATCACGAGGGCTCCTGGTCATCGAGGGGGACCGGCCCCGTCCCTACCTGCCGGCGTGGGTGAGCGGGAGCGCTCACGGTCCTGCTGCTGAAGGTCCTGTACTTGACGCTCAAGGGCAGCCACACGGAGGAGCGTGCCCTCGTGCAGCTGCGTGTGTTCCGTAGTGGTGGCTTCAAGAGCCTCAGTACGGACTTCCTGCTGGTGCATGTCTGACCTGAGACCAACCTCTGCATGAGCACGGTCCTGTGAGTCCTTGCTCGTGTCAGCCTTGGCATGAAGGTCCTGCAGACTTTGATGGATCTGTTGGAGAGCCTCCATCCAGCCGGCTCCTGGCTGAGCAGGTCTCGGCCCTCGTCCAGCTCTAACGGGCGTGTAAGTTGTAAGGATGTGGAGCACCCTGGGGTGGAGGGAGAGGGGGCTCCTCCATGCTCGCATCGGTAAGTTCGTCACCCAAGCTGACCTCTTGCGGTCCTGCAAGCCTCAACTTCTTGCTACCAGGTCTATCATTGTCAGAGGAGGAGAGGTTGGGTTCACGTGTGCTGCGAACCTCTGCTACCTGCCCGTCGTTGGGAATGAAGTCCCCCAGCCTTGGGCGCCCCACCGTCCCCCTACCAGCATAACTTTCGAGGGCCTGCGTGTGCCTCGCGATCATTAGGGGCTTAGGGTGGGGGAAGGGGGAAGGGTGGGTAACACCAGCCGTGGGCGGTGTCGGCCTCGTCATCACTGCGCGAGAGGTCAAAGGTCGGGACCTGTTGCGGGATTGGAAGTGACGGAACCGGCACTTCCACAGAGTCCTCAGTGGGTCCTGATGCGTCTCCAATTTTAGGGGTCCCCGGTGCAAAAGCTGCAGGGACACTCGGGTCAATGATCTCCCCTGCCGGTTCTTTAAGCTCTTCTCCGAGCGACACCGTCAGGAGCGGGGTTACAGGAGGCGGGTTGCTCAATCGGCGAAATCCAGGATGAACTGGGTCGTCCTCAGTGGGGGGCGGCGGTCCCCAAACCCCAAGTCCGAAAGCCACATTCCCAGACGTCGGGTGACTATCTCAACCTGCCCCTGCAGGAGTGCCAGGCTGCGTAGAGCTTGCATCGTCATCGCAACCCAGCTCTTCACCTTCTTCCAGGTCCATCAGGGTCCTGCCCCCCTCGTTCCTGGCACTAGGGGCTTCTGCACTCGGAGCTCGGTACCCAATGGCCCCTGGCAGCAGTTGAGTTTCGGGTTCTGCGGACATGTTGAGTGTCTCTCAGTTCCTCTGTCGGCCACAAGAGGTTACAATGCAGAGCAGAGACAGGCTCTGGCAGGAGCAAGCAAAGTAGACGTAAAAACAGTGCAGGGCAAGTGTAGCAAGGAAAAACCAGTGCACAGCAAGGAGAATGCAAGGATAGTGCAGTAGAGGAAGGATAAAGAAAGAGAAACAGTGCGGGCAAGGGACAGAAAGGACAGTGCGTAAAGATAAAACAGTGCGGGCAAGGGACAGAGAAGACAGTGCGTGCAAATAAAGGCAGTGACCGACCGACGACGAGAGTGAGAGGTGAAGGGTTTTATGGGGGAGACCGCGGGCAAGCCCTCCGAAGTTTCGCAGGTTATTGTCCAAAGGGAACAAATTACGATGAGGGAGTCAAGGATAAGGACAGAAGATCCCAAGGCTAGGGAAACCGTTACTGAAGCCCGCTGCTAGGTAGAGTCAGTAGCTGTGAGCCGAAACTTGAGCCAAAATGGCTTGAGCCATAGTAGTAGTAGTAGTAGTAGTAGTAGTAGTAGTAGTAGTAGTAGTAGTAGTAGTAGTAGTAGTAGTAGTAGCAGCAGCAGCAGCGGTGGTAGCAGTGGTAGCAGTGGTAGCAGTGGTAGCAGTGGTAGCAGTGGTGGCAGTGGTAGCAATGGTGGCAGTGGGTAGGAGGAATCCTGATAGTTCAGTACCCTTCGACACCCCCCTTACTGCTGATAAACAGCTAGCTCAGGCAGATACCGCTAAGGGATGCAGACACTGCAAGGAAGTTAGTTAGCGAGCTGCTGTTTGGTGGCGGGAGGACTGCCTGTCGGCATGTTCAGGCTAAGGGAGTGCATGGCAGTTGCATTTGGAACCTCGCTCCACTTTACAGTGGCAGAGCAGTTCAAACTGGAGTCATAAGGGATCACGAAACCAGCACCGCCTGGATGTATGGAACCCTCGAAGAGACGCTACAGTAGCAGAGCGTCTTGTCAGGAACCAAGCGCTTGTGCAAGTATCTGCAACGGACAACCCAGTCAATCCCAAGCACCAGTGCCACAGACTTCAACTTCAAACAGCTGTGTGAAACCAGAACAGGACGTTCACTCAATTGTGACTCGTCTCTGGCGGAGTCGTGCCAAGAGATCATTGCCTCCAGCCTGGATACCTCAGCCGCAGAATATCTCCATCGGGGAAGGAGCTGTGGTCTGTATGCAGTTTGCATGAAAATGCCGCCGCAAGGTGTGACATCTGCATCTATGGCAGCCCAATCCGAGAAGAGGACTTGCGAAGCCCTGGGCAGCATGAGCACTTGCTGCGATTCTGTAGATGCAGGAGCCACTTGACGATCCAAGACACTCCTGGTTTCCTGGGCTTCTCTTCTTGCGCCCTCTTCTTCCATTTGGACTCAGTGAGACTCCGTCAGCGGTCGGCGGCTCAGCGGCTCAGCTTCCGAGAAGCGGGCCGGTTGATTGGGCTTTACACCATAGCCCATGCGCTCGGCGAGGGTCTTGAGCTCGTGCACTTCGTGATCCTCCTCAAACTGCTCCAACAAACTGTGCAGACCAACGACCTGATAGGGCACACCCTGCCGCAGCTCCGGCAGCTCCTCGACCTCTGGTGCTTCGTCTGTCGCCTGCGACGGATGACATCTGCAGGAACCTCGACCATGCACAGTTTGCTGCGCTGAGCATGATGTCCTGCCTCCTGCAGTTCCTGCAGTGCGAGAATCTGCTTTGGCCGGAGCTCCTGCAGAAAATAAAACGACCTCCCCGAGCTTGCTCTAGCGACGGTGCATCATGGATGCACGATGACCCAGCATCGCCTCTGAGTGACGCCGCCTCCGAGCTCGAGCCAGTGCTACTTCCTGAGCTCGCGGAGTTGCGTGCTACGCATGAAATGGATCGGGCTTCGGGTGCCAGCCATCTGCTCGACGCTGCGAGCATGCTGGTTGATTTCACGGGTCTCCCTGGCAATGAGAGCATACTCGGAGAACTGGTTGCAGTGCTTGGGCTGTACAGATACATCGACTGAGTGTGGATGCAAAGGTCACCATCAAGCAACCTGATGATCCCTACACAACCAAGACTCACATGCTGTCATACCGCCGTGTTTTATTCTAAATCATCTTGGGGATACGGTCACTTGTTGTCACAACCGAAGCAACTGGAAATGCCTGGTAGTCTTGCTGCATGTTTTGCTGTAGCATGAGCATGTTTCACGGCATGTTAGTTTGGCATGTTGTTTTGGCATGGTAGGACAACACAGTCTGGACATTACAAAGCTGCCCTTGCTGTGCCTCGGCTTTGCTTCAGGCTGGCAATTCCGTATCTTTGCCACAGCCAAAAGATACACACGACATCGAGCACAATCCGTATCTGGTTTGACTTGCACGTGATTCTGAGGCTTCGGATGCTGGTTCCTGAGCCGTGACATCTGCTTTTTGCACGGATATGTGCGATTGCTACCTTGACTAACATTGGTATCCCTTTCAACTGTTGACACGTCTAGAATTTGCCTAATGATTCTTTGTCAATACTTGAAGAGCGGGCACGGTTGTTGCCTACTTGATCATCGCCGGACTGCATCTTTCCTACTGGGACGACATTCGCTGTGAATCCTGGCCACTGTTTGGATCAAACTGATGTGGAGCATCAGAGTCCCAGACAGTGCTCATTGCCGTAAGCACGAGGACACCTCTCCATATAGGGGCTGTTATCTCGCACCACTCGTCCATTACATCCGCGAGCTATCTTATCTTGTATTCCTTGCGCAGACGTCAACTGGATGCAGTGCTTGCTTAGCGTCCGACAACTACTGGAGCTCGTGAATTCCTCCCAAAAAAGGGCTGCCCTTCAGGATTTGTAACTGCAAGTGACTGTTGCGTTTATTCCCAAGCGGACATAGTCAGTGGAGGCTATGATTGGTCTCACATGAAATTTTGTTGTTGCTTGGTCCTCAAGAGCTGGATAATGCAACGTTCGCATTAGCACTGTTACCTGAGGCCTTGTAGACGAGTGACACCTATGCTGCATATGCTGGTTTGGCTAATCTGGAGCCATGCGCAGTTATGCTCCATGGCAAATTGTAATTCTGTTGGGTTATTCTTTGGGTCGATTGGCATGCTTGAGGCTCTGGATATGGCTTTTTTGGACTTGCAAGGGGCAAACTCAATCTTTTCCCTTTGTACCCTAGTCAGTTCAGTATCTGGTTGACATTACGAGATGTGCACACGCATGGCATCTATGCTGGCTCGGAGTATCAGACATTGTGCATGAGCTGAATCAGATCTGGGCCGTGATCATGTGCAAGCATGCTGCTGTCTGGATGCGACCGGGTGCTACTGTACGTTGTTGGAGTCTTTAGTTGTTGCTTCTTCTCGCGTTGATTGCGGCCGGTACTGGTGTATCCTTTGCGTCAGACTGAGACTCCAAAGCCAAGCCGCTGTGTGTGTGTGTGTGCGTGTGTGTGTGTGTGTGTGTGTGTGTGGGAAACCCAAACTACAACGGGAGAGTGACATTGAGGTTAGAGCTTTGATTGTGCAGGGGGCATGGCACCTGTGCTCTTAGCCATGCCAACGAAGCTATAGAGCACAGGTGGAAGGGAGTGTAGACGTACACTCCTGTACCTGCAGAGATTGGCATGGGCGAAGATTATTCGCAGCTTGCAATCTCACTTCAACTGTGGTAATTATTGCAGATGCGTGGTACATGTCGCAGGTTCCAGGTGTCCCTTGGCTGTACATTGTGCTGGTTTTTGACCTTTGCAACAAGGCAACCATGAGCCTTTTGAAATACCCATCAGCATTTCTTATTTGATGTCTCAGCTGAAGTCTTCGCTGAGTGAAATTGACCACCAATGAACATTCTACCAGGGAAGCCTGGGTGTTCGAGTGTGAAATGGGCATGGCTTTATCCGTCACGGCGCCATTACCGCTGCTCTCGAGGCAGTATCCCTTGAAATTGTGCCCCGAGTGGGACGAGTGATTCTTGGCTAGGTTCATAACAGGCCTCAACCACCAACAGAGCGGAAAGCATATGTTTTGAGACTGGAAAGCACTTGATGATCTCGATGACCAGCAGCTTCAAGCTCACAATCTTGAAAGATGACATGTTTTGAAGTCTGATTGAAGTTTGATTGATCAGTGCTAGGTTTTCGCTTGATACTAGTAATTGCTAATGCGTGACACTGGGCTTTCAGTATGTTTTCTTTTGGTTTGGTGTTTTTGGTCTTGGGTTTAAGTGCAACAAATACGGTGTCTTGTCCTCCACGCCATGGAGATCAATATCCAGTATCCAGATCAAAAATGCGCAGCCCGAAGACCTGCTGCAGGCGTTTGCAGCATTGAGCGGTGGATCAGTATCCTCGGCACCATCGGCGGCAACTTCTGCTTCTGCTACTGAACAAGGGAGACCGCCTTTGAAAAGAATCCGCAAAGAAGCTCGAGCCACGACCGCGGCAACAAGGAGATTCCCGAGCCTATTATTCAGTCAAGAAGAGCTCCGGGCACTCCAGGCAGCCAACCCACAGGGAGTGACGCAAGACTCTACGGCAGAGGACACCGAGCAGAGTGCAGCTGGATCCGGCGCGAAGGCCAAGCGGAAGGCTCAACCGTTTTCTGCATTTCGCAAGCACGAGGGACGCACCATGTCCCCTCGACCTTACTTCCAAAGAAGTGATCAGCTTGGAGCAGGAGAAGCCTCACCTACACCCAGACCTACCTCAGGATTACCAGCACTGCCAATGACATCGCATAGCGCATCATCCGGACCCTCCAGACCATTGTTAGTGCGGAAGAAGCGTGTGGATTCAAGATCCCCAAAACGTAGTCCTACAAGGCGAGGTCGCAGCAACTCCAGACCTTCCAGACCGAGGGCGATTTTAAAATCCAGATCGCACACTCCCAAGACAAGATCCAGATCTCGTACTCCCAGGACAACATCCAGATCTCGCACTCCCAGGACAGTGAAGCGCTCAAAGGCATCGGGCTCTAGCAACATTGGCACTACTGCAGCACCGAAGGCGTCATCTACGCAAGGACCTAAGATTGACCCCAAGCTCTACGAGACCCCACGGATGCCATCAAAGATCACATTCAGCAAGAACATCAAGCAATTCCGAGTAAACTGGCGGAATATTGAGATCCAGCAGTTCCCCATACATGACTCTACCAAGCAGTATGTGGACGCACTCTGCGCTGCAGCAGAGTTCAGAATCAACTCCGGAGTTCTCCTGGAGCACGACCTCACGTGGGACAGAGGAGGAGATCCAACGCCAGAAACACTGAGGAGATTCTATTTCTTGCAATCTTAGGATCTCACTTTGCAGGACCCTCCTCTACCAACACGGCAAGAAAAGATCTTGTTCTGGTCGCACGCAACAGATGTGGGGGCGTTATGGCATATGTTGAAGCAGCGTGACATGCGTCCGATGAACGCGCATGGAGTGGCGGCATTCGGGCGCAACATATTTTACGCGCTAGGCCACGAGATGTCTGGGTCGGACATCGACGAACACAACCTGACCCGGGCGATTCCAGTGATCTTCAACACCACACGCAGCGTCAAGAACCTGGCAGGCATCGTCGTGGGCGGACGTGCATGGGGATCTCTTCGCAAACACCTTGGCGGGTCCTATGAAACAGCTCGCGCAGCCACTGAGGAGGATGAGGTGCTCAAAGATGCGAATGCAAAAGCTTATTGCGTATCTCGCAACAGATATTGCTTTACTTTACATGCATTGCATTTGAGCAGCTGATGACACCGCCATCCACAGCGAATACTCTCATCTCCCAGTACCAAAAAGCTGCAGGCATAGCCCCACAAGGAAGAGCACGGCTTGCACTACTCTAACTGCGGAAACATCGCAGCTCTTCCTCGAGCTCTTTCTCGATCTCGACTTCGGCAACACATTGCAGATCTTCCTTTACCATATGCCCAGCAACAGACTGCGACGCCACGGATATGCATTTTTCGCAGCAAAAGATGCACGTGCACTACATGCCTTTCTTTCTTTCCTTGTTCCAACTGTTCTTCTCCGTTAGCCTTTTGTCAAGACGGTGTGCTTTAGTAATTCCAAAAACTAGCAAAAGAATGGCCAATGCGTGGACCGGATACTGGTCCCAGGGATCGCAGGACTCGGCATGGTGGCAGCCAGACAACAGAGGTGCAGCGAGCGCCGCTTCCAGTCAAAGCCAAGGTGAAGGAACATGGTGGCCACAAACACCTTTGCCGGCATGGCCGCCCTTGCCTCCACCAGCAGCTAGCCCGTCGACGCAAATCGTGCCACTGCCGCCGCCAAGCACACCTCCAGAAGCCCCAAACGCAGCAGGCCCACCGACATCCACGGCAAGAGCTCCACTTCCCAGTCAATTCAAGGAGGACCCCGAGCACTACGACACCAACCTCGTCTTCAAGTCAACCCTTCGGAAGTACGTGGAGCCAACAGCCTGGAGCCGCGCCAAAGGCCTTGCAGGCATGGACATTCGCGACGTCACTGTCGCACATCTTTGCAGACATGGCATGGAAGAATTTGGTCTCCGAGGACTTTCTCACGGCAAGTTCACCGGCATGATTTTGCTCCGCAACATCGCCGAGAGTGTCTTCCTCTCCCAGCTCCAAAAGAAGCTCCGCGAGAATGACATCGATGTTGATGCTACCGTCGACGCCATCTACAAGAGCAACAGTCAGAAAGCCCCAGACAAGGTCAAAGAGGCTACAGCCTTCGTGATGCCCCTCGTGGACACCATCTTCGACGCCATCAAGCCATGGGCGCAAGTTCGCAACTATGCCGCTAAGACCTCCGACAGCGACAATCAAGCAGCTCAGCGCATGCAGGCCCTAGAAGAGCAGACCGCGAAGTACAAGCAGCGCCTGCACAGTGCCGGACTTGAAGTCACTCCCCAGAAAGCCCTCCCATTACAAGCTGAGCCAACAGATGGTCCAGAGATAGCGGCAAAGCCACCAAAGCGCAGACGCCTCACAAAGGGAGCCGGGCAAAAGCGCAACGAGGACATCCTTGCCGAGCCCCACAACGTCATCCGCGCAAGTGGACAAGAGCCACCGACAAGTATGCCATCGATCGCAACCTGGGTTGCGAACCTCAAGAAAAGCCTCCCCCGAGACAAGCACGCGGAGGTCGACAACCACATACAATCCATGCAGACGATCCTCGAGAATGCCAAGCACACCAAGGCAAAGCTGCAGGAGATGGCCACGCGATGGGGACTCCCAATATCCCTCGCTACAGCACCAAAGGCATCGCCCAAGAACCTCCAGCAGCTGATTGCGACTGTCACCTACCTCGCTGTGTGACACGTACAAAAGATCCTGAGAGGACCCTTGGCACATCAAGAAAGTGCCAACATCTTCCAGCGACTGCAGCAGATAGTGGATTGGGGGCAGTTTTTGCTTTTTCATGTTCCTGCTATTAACAAAGAAGTTTTGATGTGGTTAGTTGGCCTTATTCACTTGGTATTCACCTTTCATAGAATGCGGCAATCGCCTGCAGCAGAGCAACTCAAAGAGCGACTTCGATAAAAAGGCGCGGCTCCAGAACTCTACACGTTCGACAAATTCTCCCAGCCTTGTGCCGTGTACATCAAGCTTTTATTCCCACGGCTCAACAAGCAAACCTATGCGACTGCTACCAGAGATGCATCCTTTTGTTATATCGGATCCACCAACATCACTGTTGCCAAGAGAGAATACAACAGGGTTGCAAAACTTCGTCAACTACAACAACTCAAACTAACCAAAACTGAGATTGCCATTCGATATTGGAATGATTCCCAGACCTACCTGCACTACAGCACCATTCTTCTTTCGCAGCACTCGGAGTATATTGACGCCTGGGCCGAAGAACATAGCCTGATTCAAATATGGCAGCCCAAGCTGAACTACCCGTTTGTCACGAAGGAGCTGGTCAAGAAAGCACATGGTCTCGTTCCAAAGCACCAACAACCGCACCTTCGACATCCACCTGATTCCCTATAGGACGACAGCTTTTCAAAAAACTACGGAGAAGAGTACAAGGACAGAGACCTTCCCTTGTTAATGCCCTACCCAAGCAGGCCCAATTCTGGAAACTATTGTATTCCATATCCAGTGACACCAAACAAGAATTTGAAGCCTCCAAAGAGTTGCGCAGCGGCAAGCACGACGCAGAAACCGTCACCCTGCTCTACAGACTCGCCAACCACATGGAGCAACCGTGGAGATCAAAAGCTCGAGCTCGACTACACAAAGTTCTGCAGTTCAAGAACGCATCGGTCCCAAAGCACAATAAGCCCCTAAAAGTTCCTCTTCTATCTCATGCTTCGTTTCGCACCAATCTCCAAAAACACCTGGTACGACTCAGCAGACATCATCGTCATGTACTTGTACCATACCATCTACCCACCACGACGGTCCAGGAGGCAACGCATCCATCACTACAGCAAGTTCTGTGGAACCACAAGCGGAAAGTCACCGATATGGGCAGACACTGGAAGCCAACAGAGTGTCAATGCGCCAAATTCATCAAGCAACACCCAGGAGCTCAGCTACATGAAGGACATGTGGTCACTGGCTTGGAAACATTGCAGCTACCTACAACGCACCAGGCCTTCACCAACGTTGGAGCCGGCAACGCCTTCTACTCCTCCAAGCAGCGCATCAAGAAGCAACATCAGGACCAATTCCAGCGATGGCTCAAACACCACCAATTCCCTCGAGATCAACGCATACTCGACGAGTTCGACGCTTTCTTCGAGCAAGAGTGGAAACAACATAGACTACAACTTCAGCGAGAGCCAAGAATCACACACAGGCTGGCAAAGAGCATTTTGGCCATGATTCCTGACGACTACATCATACACAACGAGGACCACGCCAACGCGCACCTCATGATCTACTGCCCCACCATCTACAACCAAGCCGCCTACAACACCTGGATGGACAAGCAGACATTCCGAATATTAGACAAGGACCCGGAGGAGATCAAGCAGGACATGCAGAGCAACACCCCCAAGGTAGTCGCAAAGCACTACGCCAAGCTCCTCGCCTACGAAAAGCCCCTGCCGTATGGGTACATACTCATGAAACGGAAAAAGCGAGGGGCCAAGGGGAGGACCATAATCGCGTATAGCAATACGTGCATCGGCAAATTGCTGAAGATCGCGGCCTTAGCGTTACAACAGATGTTGAGAATTACCTGGCCCAACCATTTCGGCGACGTCAGCTCGCCACAACTTTGGGAGGAAATACACCAGCTCTTCAACAACAACGAGCACCTGTACCCGGAGCGCCACTTGAAATTTCTCAATCACGATTTGGTCGGATTCTTTAATTCGATACCACAATCCGACATTCTTCAGAGCATCCACTTCCTCACGTCCCAGTTCCTCGACGACCACAACCCCACCATCACCGTCGACCCGCACAACAAGATCGCGCCCGCACACTCCGGCAAGTCAACATACAGCCTCAAATCCAACATGGTCAAGGTGCAAGCCGAACACATACCAGCCATCATTCAGTTCAGCTTTGACGCTTGCGCTTTCACAGCCATTGGGGAGGTCTTCCAGCAGACTTGCGGCACGTCCATGGGAAACCAAATCAGTCCCATCCTCTCTACGTGGGCAATAGTGGCCACAGAAATCACATGGCTACGAATGTACGGCCAGTTTGTCAGCAGCGCCCACTTCTATGACAAATTCTGGATCCGCAGGTACGTCGACAACAGAGCCATCATCGTTGATGAAGAAGAGCTCCAGAACAATCCATATATCCAACAACTTGCATCGTTGCATTTCTACAAGAAGCCAGTACAACTTGAAGATGAAGCATGTGATGACTTCCTGGGCTTCCGCATTCACGCAGATGATCGACGAATCACCTACAACCTCCACCGAGAAGCTTGGAGATATCGACTACCACAGTCAGCGGGCTCCACAAAACTACGACTCAGCGGATACCACAGCAGAAAGCACCTTATTCGTACCCAGCAGACGTGGCCAAGAGACAACTGCAGGAGCTTGACGACCTCTACGGTGAATTGGGATTCGCGCATCTCCTAGAAAAACAGCAGCAATACATGAGTCTTGCTGCACTTTCTAATGCATTATGATGCTTTATTCTGCACCTTTGTTTCTTTTTAGTTTTTTGGTTCAAGAAGGACAATGGTAGGTAGCCGGGTTAAGAAGTGTAAAAAGCAGCGTGCCAATGCCGCCGGAAATGCCATAGTCCTGACCGACATAGACACGGACTCCGAAGCTATGGAATACACGGTCAGACTACCACATGGGCTACCGCTGGACATGAATGCACCCGTACACTCAGTAGCCAAGGATGACCCGGTGGAGCAAGAATGTGAACTACTCCTTCAGCAAAGATACATTCCATTTGAAGTTTTTCCATGGCTCTCCACAAAGCTCAACTCAGAATTCCTTCGAGCATCTGCGCTCACCCGAGCAGGCAGACGAGCAACAGCATATACAGTTGGCACATACTACCACGCGGGCAGCATCGGAGTACGTACTAACACAAGGCAGAGACCATGGACGGCAGCTACACTGGCATACATGGTGCGAGCATGCACCCACACGACGTTTTCAACGGTGTCCCTATTGCGCAACATACACATGCGCACTCATCGAGACAAGTACAACAAGCCAGGAAGCCTCAATGTCGTGATCCCAGTATCAGCCTTTCGACAAGGACACCTATGGATAGAAGAAGACAGTGGACCAGATCTTTCTCCGAATGGACAACATCGCGGACGGAACATTGAGCTCAAGTTGCCCGGGGTTGAGTTCAACCCATTCAAACTCCACGGCACATGTCCATGGAAATCAGATCGATTGATCATCTCGGCCTACACCACCAATCGCATCGAGGACATATGCAGCGAAGACAAAAGATACCTCCACCAGCTCGGCTTCAACCTTGCCTAATTCGACTCAGTACAACACTGTGGATG
>CAJNDT010004813.1:336787-454287 GCA_905221615.1 Symbiodinium sp. CCMP2592
AGGTCATGAAAACAAAAGCTGGAAGTTATGCCTCTGCGGCGCTTGTTTGCGAGGAACCCTCTCGCAGCTCAATTTCCGCTTGATGCAGACATCCTGCGTTGCCGACCACCTGCTTCCCCAATGACCATTGCAACAACTGGGTTCGTGAGGCTCGACTTCTAATGAAGTGTCAAGGAGGCTGCTTGACATCTCAGCAAGCGCGATTGGGCTGGGTGAGACATTGAAAAGGACAGGCAGAGACAGCTGCGCTGCACCTGAAACCTAACTAAATTGAAACTTGTGCCACAGCTACCTGCGGCGCCCTAGTTGAAGCTTGGTCTCCAGGGCCATCATCTCCGCCACAATGCGCTTGACAGCGGCAAGCCTCTCGTCTTTAGTCAGCGACGTATCTTTGTAGCCTTGAAGACTTCGCAGACCAGCTGAGACAAAGGCCCTACAGGGCCAAAGTTCATCTCCCCATGCCCCAAGTTTGGAAACCAAAGCAGCCTAGCACAAGCTTGTGCCATGGCAACTCGCCAAGTTAGTCTCGCTGCGACCTCAGGCTGTCCGCGCTTTGCTGCTGTATCCAGCCGGTCAGATAGCGACGTACCTGTGCAACAAACGATATGCAGCCACTCGATTGGTTGCTGAAGGAAACACGGTGCCGCTGAGGAGCAGAATGCGCTGGAACCTGAGCGGCTGACAGATCCCCACCATGTGGAGCATATTCCAGCACATTGCTCTGCACATTGCTGCAGAGCTCAATGATGCGTCACACAAACATGCTCGCAATTTGCGCCCCGCGGCAATGGAGTCCTCGCCGGACAGCATCACCAGCGTGGGCATCACCAGCTCCTTTCGGGATAGGCTCGGTCGGCGCTGCGGCACGCCATATGCCATCACTTAAGTTCACCGGCCTCAGGCCACAGCAAGTTCTGATACCAGAAGAAATTCCTGGAGAGACTATGCCTCTGCTGCGCAGAAAACGAATTCGGCAACTCCAACCAACCGACAAAATACCCATCACAGAATAGCCATGGCAGCCAGCACACGCGATGAAGAGCTCGCGAGCAACAAAGTAGTGCATCAGCAGCTGCGTTGGCGTTTCCGGCCGCCTGTACATGAAGTTGTAGCAAACCTCACGTCAGCTTTGCCAGAATGTATCATGCGAGCCTATGCAGACAGTGAAGGCCCTGGCATCTGGCTTGATGAGAAGGAAGCAGACTGGATCCAAGAAAGTTGCAACTTTGACCTGATCTGGCAGTTGGCACTTCTTAGTCTGAGTCCTCGTGGTCAAAGGACTATCTGAGCACACTGCCGTCTCCTTGGAATTCTTGCACATCCAGGCCACCACGATGGAACCGAAGGAATGGCCGACGAAGTGAGCCTCCAATCTTTCGACTTACAGCGAGCAGACCTCCCCCTCCCCGCCCCCCTCCCCCGCATGTTTGGCGAGGCACCGAATCGAATTCCCAGCTGGCGAGCATGTCCCGGAGGCAGGCGACCATCTCTGCACTGGAAGGCACATCCTGTAGCTCAGCTCGCCCGACGCTCGCCCGACCCCCAACCCGACTCCCAACCCCCACTAACTGGCGTCCTCGTTGATTCGCATCGAGATGTGCGGCAAGGATACCAGGAAGATACTCTTGCCCTTCGGCACTTGCCTCTTAAGGACTAAGTCCAACCAGCAGCAGTTAGGCTCGCAGTTCCAGCCTCAACAGCTCCGTGATGAAGTGCTCCTGAAGGCCCAGAGACTACGGCTGCACGCTTGCAACGTAGTCTGCTGCAGTTAGATGTGACTGGAAAGCCACAGCGATGTTGATGGAATGCTTCTCGACACTCGACCATCGGCAGCTGCGATGTCAAGCAGCAACCCCTCCAAGCAACTCCGTGACTGTCTTTAGCTTCCATGCCACAGGGCTATAACATGCTACAACAACTACAGGGTCTGGAGGGAGCCATACTGATGCACTGCTGCGGGCACTTCCAGAATCAGTATCAGACTCATTCCCATCACTTGTGTTCAGAACCCTCCACGATGAAAACAGCACGAGCAGCCCAGTTGGGAAACCAGTTGCCTCTGAATCTCCAGAAACTCGCTTTGCAAGCCAAGCTGCGTATGGCAGCAAGTTGACCCCCACCCCGTGGCAAAAGACGATAGGGGGCTCTGCGCCTGGAACATGCCCAAGCAATTCCCAAGAGCGAAATTCTCGATACGGCTGGCTCTAAGCGCCGTTCTCTTGCCCCTGCCACGACGAAGCCAGTACTGAAGCGTACCACTCCTAGCACTTCAGGTGCCACAAGATGGAAGCTGCTGATAAGCCAATCCGCAGCAAATAAGCTCCGGTCTTGTACTTCCGAAAACCCAAGCTCTCAAGGTTGTAGTAAGTCACGACCTTTTTTGCTGCGGTGCTGGGCAGCACTAGGCACAGGTTACGGCTGCTTCTCGGCATAACTCACGCCGCTTTCTGAGCCCAAATCCGGAAGTGCGAGGGCCGTCACCTGGCTAATTTCATGGTCTGGCGATGCAAAAGATGCAGCTTCTTTTTGAAGTTGAGTATCTCGGCGGCTGGCAATGTAGTACAACATCGGGCGATGCTCGGATGGGATGGGATCCTGCTCATGAATCTGGAGAAGCTAGCCATCTCTGGAGCGAATCTGCCCAATCCAAGGCTGCAGCCATCGTCAAGCGCATGGCCTCATCACGACACACAGCTTGCATCTAGTCCGGTCCGACGTGCCTCTTTAGCAGCATGACGGACCTGCACGTGCGGGTTGTACCCCTCGGGGAACTCAACGCCAGCCCAAACAGCACCTGCCAGCAGCCAACTAATTTCAGCTTGACTTGGCGGTGCACAGTTACAGTCCAGCCTTCATCTACTAGCTGGACAAGTTCTGGCCACCTACTTTCGGGCACCTGGCCGGAAGCCAAGAAACTTCGAATGCCGAATATGCACAAGGTCGAGGCACTTTTTTCCAGTTCAAGCTCTTCGAAGGCAGCCAGCTGTCTGCAATATCTCGCGACAGTGCCGCTTCCTTTCGGAGTTGCCTGGGCCGAGAAAGTCGAGCGCATTGTCTCCGTTCTCGTCGACTGCATGGACATCAGCTCGACACTGTAGTAAGAGCCGGCAAACGCTTCCCCTAGCCCGGTTAGCCGCACAAAGAAGTGGAGTCTCCTTGAAATCGTTGCGAGAATTAGGGTCGACTCTTCGTGCCAGGAGAACTTGCATGATGGCCAGGTGCCCACCACGAGCAGCCAAATTCAACGGCGAGTTGTGTCCTTTTGTCCGTACACAGATATCTGGGCGCACGCCTTCTGCCAGTAATGCCTTGACTGCCTCTATATCCCCCTCGTAGCATGAATTTGCTAGACGAACGCCATCCGCAGATCTGGGAGACAAACCTTCAAGTTCATCTGTTTCAGGAGGCGCTTCGAAGGTCAAAGTCACCGAACCTGGCCATGCATTGTATGCTTTGGACAGTACATCGCCCAGTTCCCGCTTGGACATCCTCAATCGCCAGCCAGCCGGAACACCCTTCCCAGGTAATGTCACTCGCATGCACATGATGGCTGGATCAAGGAAGCTCATATCCCTTTTCAGGTCCTCCATGAGCGTATACGTTACGTCCACCGGATCAGCCATGGCAGTACAGTAAGCAGGGGCTGTTGCAATCATGCACAGCCTTATCGTATCCAACCCTTTAGCTTTTGACCGACACTTCATGCTGTAGCTTGACATGCAGTGAGGGGGAAACGAAGCGGCTCGAAACGTGAAACTGCACAGAGCCCGACTGCCACGGTCTCTTGCTGCAGTGGCTAAAGAAAGAGCGCAAAAGAACGAGAGAGAGAGAGAGAGAGAGAGCGATAGAGAGAGAGAGAGATACAGAGAGAAAGAGAAAGAGAAAGAGATAGAGAGAGAGAGAGACAGACAGAGGGAGGGCTGCTCCAGCACCTCGTCCGGTGTGCAATGGAAAAAGGCCCACCTCCGGCGGTCGGCTGCCAATGCACTGCGGACATGTCACAATATGTTGTGCCGCAGGGCCCTGAGTTGGCCGCGCCATCCATTCGGCAAGATTTCCACGGCAGATTTCTGCCACGCTCGCAGCTGACCAGCGGCAGCCTGTGCGACGGTCGAAAAACCTCGGCGGCGCCACACACTCCTTGGAGAATCACATCCCGGCAAAATCCAAGCGGACCGTCGTTCTGCCGCTGCTGCAATGCAGGGTCCAAGCTTCGGCATCTGACAGGCTCTTCAAGCTTCAAAGAGCGAGCCCGAGGAAGCAAAGAGCCCGAAAGTCGGCCAACGTTGGCCAACATCAAACAACTGCCAGTTTTGCAGCAGCGGCCTTTGCACTTTCGCTCCACTCAGGCAGATCTTGAATCCCACTGCAGGCCTGCCAGCATGTCAATTTGTGCAAGGACACACATGCCGTATTTGTCGAACCAACTGCACCGGCAGGTCTCAACTCAAAAGCCTGAAAAGTAGGCTGGCACTGTTTCTCGGTGCACTGTCGGCACACCGGATTTCGGTCTCCGCCCCGAGCACATGGCCTTGGCACAACCCCAACGCCATCAAAGCAGCGGCGGTTTTCAAGCACAGGCAGTCAAGGCCCGCGGCAGCCAGCACTTGGTCGCAGTGCAGCTGACCAGACCTGAGTCAGCAGACACAACCACTTCGCAGCAACTTCGGTCTTCGCATGCACCTCTGCGAGCCCCCGGCCGCCGAAGCATTCTGCACAGGCCTGGCCTGAGTGGCACCGCGCACACCCACTGCAAAAGAAGCAAAGGGTGCTTTGGGAAGCGAGCCGTATCCCCTCTTGGCCATGCAATTCGCCGCACACACCGCACGTCCCAAGCATCGTTGGCCGCAGACATCAATCTCCTGAAGCTCATACATGCAAAGACAAAGGCCCGAGAGCTTTGCCAATCGGGGAGCCTGCAGGAAGGCAGCGCGACCGCCACCCTGCCAGGTAGCCTTGTCCTCAGAGCACGGGTGCGAATCTGTGACGTTCACCGTTCACGCCGTTCACTTCCTTCGGGTGCTGTAGAACCGAGGAGCCGACGGCCTTGCTTAGACAAGCGCTGCTCAAGGCCGCCTGCTGGCGGCCGCCGCGCCCTTTCCAACACACCTGCCGAGTCGACCGGCGACCGGCGACGCCATGACTCTCGCAGGTCGCCCCGGTCGCCTTTCCCCTCTCTCCCGACTCTTCCTCAAGCTGTATTCTCAGCTTCCCAGTAGCATGAAGTGCCCTCTTGAAAAGCAGCTGCAATGCCGCGCACCACAACATGCTTGCGCTGCAGCCCTGAGGAAGTGACACGGCAACACGAGCCGAAGGAAGTGACATGCCGACACAAGCTGACCAGCACTACCAAGCAAAAAGACAGACAGCAAAATCCTGCCTGCTCACCTTTGTACAAGTTTTTGCACAGCAAAATGTTAAACAGTTCTTGTGGAATCATTTCGCTGGAAAGTTCGTCTGACCCTCAAAGCGGTTCCACGTAACATCTTAAGCCAGATGACATGCCAATCGTGAGCTGCGCGTCTGCACGAATGTTTTCTGGCGCGACTGCAAGACGCAAGCTGAAGTTCCCAACGAGTGAGCACAGCATTGCTTTCATCTCCAGCATTGCTAAGCGCTTTCCGAGGCATTCACGTGGCCCTGCATGGAACACTGGGTTCTCATAGGGTGACTTCGCGGCTTCCATCTCCAGCCACCTCTCCGGGCGAAATTCGGATGCGTCCGAGCCCCAAATCTCCCGAGATCGGCCCATGGCATAGGACATGTAGATCAGGGCGGCTCCTCTTGGAACATGAGTCCCATCGGGCAGAGTGTCAGCACTGGCCACGAACTTGGGGTCCAAGGGCACAGATGGGTACAGTCTAAGGCTTTCCCGTATGGCAGCCTCTAGGTACCGAAGTTTGCCGAGCTTCTCGTAGTCTAAACCCTCCGCATTGCCACAGACTTCCGAGATCTCACTCCGGACTTTCTCTTGCACCTGTCCGTTTCGCATCAGCAGAAACAAGCACCAGGACATGGCTTGTGCCGTGGTGTCCCGCCCCGCAATGAGGAAATTCAAGACCATGTCAGACAAGAAGTCCGGCGACAGCGAAGGATCACTCTTCATGAACAGGCCAACGAAGCTGTCCCCGGCTTCTGTGTCGAGCTTCTGCGACAGCTCATGGATGATCTGCATGCTGTACTCCTTCAAGACTTTGAAATGGGCTTCGGCCTTTCGCTCATACCCCAGCCCAAGGAACCGCAGAAGACGCCAGCCTGGAATCACAAAGCGCCAGAACAAGATCCGCTGGGCCTCGTCGAAGGAGTTGAGGAAAGGCGAGTCGGCATTGTCCAAGGATCCGACGGATGCTCCGAAGCCGATTTCCCCGATTGAATCCAGCGTGAAACGATTCAGGATGTTGAACATGTCGACGTCCCCGTCGTGAGCTCGCAGCAAGTCCATGACCTTCTTGCAGTTCTTCTGTACAACTCTCCAAATGTGATTCTTAAATCGGTTGGCCGTGAACATTTGGGAGGCTGTCTTCCTCTGCATAACCCAGTCCTCACCATCTGCATTGAATATGCCCTTTCCAAGCAAGTCGTGGGTGATCGAATTGAAGAAAGGACCCTTGGGATAGTTGCTGAAGTTTTGTTTCAGCATGTACTCGACATTTCGGGGATCACGAGTGATGACCAAAGGTGTCACGAAGAATCGGAGTATGCCAAACTGCAAAAAGATGGTGTTGCCCTCTTTCTCATGCATCTGTGTGAGCTCCTCCAAAAAATTGTATCTTCGGATAGCCGACCACAGCCTGGGCAGCACTCCCAAAAGACTCTCCCCACTGATCTCGCTGCATCCTTTGGGCTGACGCTGCAAGAGGGCAGCGGCAGCAACTGACACGGCACCCAGCGCCACACATGAAATGCCAACATTTGCCTCCCAAGTCCTTGAATCCCAAGTCCTCACCAGACTCATGGCAACCACGTACAAGCTACACTGTTGTGCTACGCCTCTGCAGCTGTGGCGTGCCAAAGGCTGAAGCAAACGTGGAAAAAGCTTCTGACTGACCAGCATGCGGTAGCATACGCAGCTCAGAGATCGACAGCAAGCGCACCATCTCGCAACATCCAAGCTAATTCCAATGCTCCGGCTTCGAACTCGAGATGCAACATCAGGACAGGAAGCTGGGACCACGACAAGGGAAATCGCCGCAAGAAGTGCCAGCACCTCTCTCTCACACTGACGACACGAAACTCAGAGTGGGGTTTGGATGGCACGACTTCCCCCGGCCTGCCATCCGCGGCGCGGAAGGCTCATGGCAAATAGCACACGGATGCATAGAGCTCTGATTGAAAAAGCGTGGTCTCCAAAGTGCCAGACGTCAGGCTGCGTGTTTATCAAAGCCGGCGCTTGCGACTCGCGCTTTTGACGGTTGCAAATCTGTGCAACTTGCCAGGCTTTGAACCCCACATCCGATTCAGGCAAGAATCCCTGTTCTGCTCCTTCAGACCGGCGGAAGCTCTGTGAGGCTGAGGTCCAGGCCAGCCACTAATTTCTGCATGCTTCAGCCTCACTTAGCGCTCGCATGCTGTGGTCATGCCGAAGAGACACGGCCCTCGGGAAGTCTCAGATTCCGGCGCCATCATCTCTGCATCGTCCATGGCGCTCTCAAAAGCCATCCGCTCCTTCAGCAAAAGCCTTTATCTGCATGTATCTCGCACTTCGCTACGGGTAGCGGCCGCTGAAACGGTGCCTTCTCGCTTAGCAGAACCGCCGGCGCCATGTTCTGCGACTGGGAATTAACTGCCAGGTCAAGGCGGTCACGGCACGGCCGGCTCGGCGCTGAGAAGCCGACCAGCGCCTCTCTTGAGAGTGTCCCATTCTCGGAGCAGCTCCTCAACGTTGGACTCATTCCTCTTTGGGCGGAGTGCCTTCAGAGCTGCGTTCGATTCCAAAACTCAGCAGCAAGCTTCAACAAGGATGTCATCTGCAGTTCCATCAGAGCCATCAGAGCTTTTCCAAGCAGCCAAAAACCTCTTCGGGCGGTGGGACTGCCACGGCTACATGTCAGACTACTCTAGCTGGAAGCAAAGCCAAGCCAGCAATTCAAAGCTGAGGCTTCTTTCTTCGAGCCTCCTGCAGATCCTGCATGCTGGCCATACTCGCCTGAGCACATGGGAGGCAGAAGTTCTTCAAGGCCTAAAGAGCCCTTGGAATGCCAAGGCCAAGGCCTTGGGAGAGAGATGCGGAGTGATCCGGCCCTGGGAGCCTCGGCTAAAAACATGCCAAGGGGGTAAAGAGGACATCCCGGTGTTTCTCACGGCTCCGGCCGGAGGGTTCCAGCAGTCGGCCGCAGGCCTCCGACCAGAGCTCAAAGCGAAGCTGAAGGGATATCCACATCTTGCAACCGCCAGACAAGAGATTTGCAACAGCCGACACCCGACTCCAAGCGAGCTCGGATCAGGATGCCGTGGACAGCAGGAGCCTGAATGTCTTGCGTCGCTTGCAGAACTCGGCGGAGGACGTCCTCAGCCAGCAAGAGCAAACGCAGCGAGGGCTGTTGGGGATCGGCTCATGGCAGCTGCGCAAATCGGCACTCACAAACTGACGACATCTCCCTTTCAGGCACCGCCCAGCAGAGCCCAGCAGAGATGAGCGGAGGCCTTTTGCCCCCAGGTCGCCTTCAGAAACTACGGCTTTCTCCAGTCAGGATGTATTTTCCGTACCGTCTAGCTTGTTCCTCAATAACGTCGTGGGAACTGCGTGCTCGCTGCCGTCCAGGTTGAACTTTGCGTGTGGGGCGCCCCCCATGGCTCGAGCAACTAATCTTGCAAGTAGTGTGCTTCCAGTTCGTACAGCAGCCCGACAGCGGAGAGGCTGCAGCTCCCTTTCTCCAGCCCTGCCAGGGCGGTTTCATAGGTGATAACCTCGGTAAGCGAAGTCGGACAGCTGCTGAGAAGCTACAACCGTTCGTGCAAACTGATTATAAACTCCATGCTGCGTCCATCTTCAAGTTGTATCCGCTCATCTCCGACATCAGCGACAAGGCCAGGGTCCACTTGGAACTCACCGAGCACGTGCTAAGGGCAGCATTATACGAGATCAGGTCGAGCTGTAATGATCTCATCTTCATCTCACTGAGAAGCCACACCGCGTGAGCCCAGGAATGTGCCTTTTCAAAAGCACTGATCGCTGAGTTGTAAGTGTAGCAGTTGGGCTCCACTCTGGAGTCGGGGAGGCCAAGCATGTGAAGGGCCTCACGCCAGCGCCCGGCCGTCTCGCAGGTGCTGATCACCGCGCTGTACGTCACGACGGACGTTTCCATTCGCCGGAACCTTCGGAGACTCCGACATCAGGCCAACCGAACCCAAGAAAACCAGCCCCAGCTGCGACGTGCGAGGCAATGCAAGGCAGCGAAAAGGGCTGCTCCAATTACAGCCGAGGTCCTCGAATCAAGCATTTCCAAGGCTTGCGTCCACAGGCCGCCCTTTTCCAACGAGCTGATAACTGCATTGCAAGATATGCAATCTTCCTGTCAGGCACGGCACGCACGGACAATCACCGGCCACAACATCCAAGCTCCTCGAGGGAGCTGACTCGCATCGCCACGAGCATGCCAGCAGCTTGTCTCCACTGGCCTGTGCATGCTGAAACAAACATGCGACAAATGTCGAAACTGGTCGCGACATGCGCATCATTGCAACGGCTACACATGGGCACCTGGCTTCTCACAGGCACTGGCAGCTGCATTGCATGCCACCCTGCAGAAGCTCGCAGAGTATCTCATGAAACACACGATGCACTCGGAGGACTGTCTCACATCTCAGGGGCCGGCAAGTTAGCTTCCAGGCTCTGCCGCGAAGAGCTATCTAGCAGAGCCAGAGCATGTTGCCAGTGGTTTGCGGAACCACATGCCGCGATGGCAGAGGCCACGGAGACAACCTAAGAAAATCCAACTTTGCACTTTGGGCGAGCCTCTTGCAGCTGAAGCGGCAATCTGGCAGGGCACCGTCCTCTGAAGGCTGGAGAAGTACATGCTGCCGAGAATTGACAGTGGTTGCTGCCATTTGGCCACCGCCTCCTTTGATGCAAAGATCTCGATAAGCTCATGTGGTTGACTCGCAGTGCTCAAAAAGACTGCACATCAGCACATCCCTTCCTGCAAGGACGCACATGCAACCATGGCATGACGGATACAGTATTCCACGCGGCTATTGGGCAAGTTCTGAGCTGCAGACGCTCGATAAGTTCGTTTTCAACGGATCTCGCTTGAACTTCTAACTGGGGTGGGCACCCGTTGAGTTAAGGTGATAGGCGTCTGCCAACGATACAGGATAGAAAACAGTGGCCTAGAGGCCTGCAAAGGCTGAGATGCACAGCCTTTACCGACATGACCCCAACAAGGTTACTTTGTGGGCTGTAGAAGCACTCTGAAGTGGACAACTGAACTACTGAGCTTCACTGAGCCTTTCAACGCAACTCCTGCACACCTGGGGCTGCGAGTTGCTTCTGTTCCCAAACATCTGGGCAAGCCCATTCCAGGAACACCCTGAAAGCAGGAAATGTATCACAGTGGACAACAGGACAGCTGCAATGTCCCACCACGTAGTCGCAAGGGATGGTATCCGTTCGCGGATGTGGGGACGGGAACGTATTGACACAGCCAATGCCAAATCAAAGGAGGGCCGCAAGACTAACTTCCCGACATTGCAGACTAAGCAATGACCACCCAACAGGCCAGCAATTAAACATAAGCCAAGCTGCAAATGCAGCCACCAGTATATTGGAGTTCACAGCTGTGGCTTCAAGCTGTAGCTGCAGGAATGACTGAAGCTGTGCGGCTGCGACGCGCCAGCCCCCTCTGTCGAGACAAGACAGCGAGATTAACACAAGCAACGCACGCTGCACATGCAAGACACCTATCAGAGCTCAAGGGGATCAAGTGTTCCTGCGAGCCTGATTCGCAGGCTTTCATAGAAGCACTGGCACTGTAGGCATCAAGCAGCAAGGCCCGCTGCCCCATCAGCTCCAGATCAACCATAGTCTACCGGGGCACAACAAAGCACCAAGACGGAAATGGAGGATGTGACGTGGTCGTTGCGAGCACAGGAGCCTGTGCCCAGAGCGCCTTTCCGCAGAATGACCGCAAGACGGCATTGTGGAGGACGACATCGGCCTCGTGGCCAAGTCTTGCCAGGACTTCGGGCGTTTTGGCGACAGCTTCGCGCTCAAAGCAAGCGCACCTGAAGACTCCATAGGCGCACGCCATCGAGGAGGCACGCAGACCACTCCCAATAGCCTGAGGGCATTACCAGATCGCAGAGGGAAACGCTGCGAACACAGCATCTGAATTTGCGAGTCTGGCCGCTCTTCCTGGCGCACGAGTTGATGAGAGCTGTCACGATAATGGCATTTAACGTGACAGAAGCCACTTCGCACACCAGACATGTTGCCAGATGCCATCGGCCGTGCTCTTGAATCTCCTGGGACAATCCGAAATCTTCCGTTCAATGCCCGTGAGCAGCCCGTGAGTTTGGTACCCTGCACCTTGGAAAGCAAGACCTGTCTCCACCTTGAAGCACGACATGCCATGCCATGTCGAGATCTGTCGACATGCACTTCAACCTAAAAGCTGTGCAAGATTGAGACAGGACGGCCCGGAAAGTGAAGACTTACGAGCAGTGTCTGCAATCTGAGCCGGTTGCTGCCTGTCGGCTTGGGCCAACAAGTTGGTCCAAGCACCAGCTCCACCATGCAAGGGCAAACAAACGACACGCAAGCCGTGGCTAGCAATGGCAGCAACCAGACCCACAACCCCAAAACATCCCAAGTCCTCGTTGCGAAGCCGGTGAAAACAGAACGCAAGCGCTCAACCACCCCCGAACCCCCGAACCCCCGAACCCACCCCACGCGGCCCCCAAACTGTAGTGGCTGGACCAGTTCGCAGGACAGTTCCGATGCCGTGTCAACAGGCTTCCGAGTATCATGGTCTTCCATGACTAGTCGACGAATCCGCTTCACCCATCGCCACCCCGTGGAAAGCAAGAGCACAAACAAAGAAATCTGCAAACCACGCTTAGCCTGTGAAGCAGGCAGTGCGGGGGCAACGCTTCGTTTTGCATTTGCAGCCGCCGGTTGTGCTTGCTCGTCTGCACAAGGCAGGGCCACATCCTGCCATCATGCCTTGGGCACGCAGCATCCATGCAGTCTGGCATTCGATGCAGGACGAAGCTGCAAACGCTGATGGTTGTCCACTACTGCACTCGCAAGCTGTGACAACGTTGCTGGTGGTCGAAGAAGGCGTCCTACGTCAAAGCGCAAACTGTGAGCCAGGCCACCAAGTGTCTAGCTAGCTGGCACTTGATTGAGTACGTATATCCTGCCAGATATGGCAGCAACTAAACGAAAGGCCAACAGCCAATGACAGCCACTTTGAACCGGTAGCGGCTGACCCAATCGCCGCAGCTGAGCAAATTACATTCGCTTCTTTAGCTGTTCCATGTGCCTCCCCTGTTGCTCACACCATGTGCACAAGCCCAAGATGTGCTTCAATGCAGATCGAGTCAATCCCCAGCCGAAGATCGAACACGAACCAGACTGTCGAAGCGGTCGAGGGTCCAGGCGATCCACCTGGAGGTCAACGAAAACCTGAAGGCCCACCCCGACTTCGGCACGCGATCGCAGGCACCAAGTGTAGTACCTCAGCTTCTGCGATGGGCGCGGAAAACCTGTATGCCTCTCTCAGAGAACACGCATGACTGCTGGCCAAGTTCTGTACATGAGCACGTCAGCTCGAAGCAAGAGCGGGTTGAGTTCTCTAAAGATTTGGCGAGCCGACTTCCAAGCACTTCCCGTGTCACAGTCACAAGCATTGCTCACAGTGCTTGCAAGCCTTTCTCGCATGCATCGAGAACCGCATTGTAAACCTGTGGACTTGCCCAGGAGGCCCCGAAATTCCAGCCAGACTGCCTCCACCTGCGACTTCATGCCTTCACCGTATTGCGGATTCGCCCGTTGTCTTCGGCACAGCGCAAGGATGCCGTCTCGAAGAGTCGAACTCAAACGGCGAGAAGTCGCAGTGGCCCATCAAGCTACTACCGAAGCTTGGGCCATAATGAAAACATCATTCAATTGCCACATGGTGCTGCGAAACCTCGAGGACCAACCCCAACCAAGCAATTTTGACTTCGCTTTTGGGGAATCGCTGTTGAATGCTGGCCACGAGAAATTCGAGGCTCGGCCAAACCCAGTCTACCGGAAATGGAACAACCAGAACCCGTCTTCCTCCGCTCAAAGGCAAGCTTGGGACCAAGCGGAAGACTTGCCTGGCGGCATCCTTGGAGGGATTGCAGGTGCCTGCCAGGCAAGGCGAACGCTGCCTGTGCCTCTGAACTTGAAGCCTTAGCCTGAGCTCAGCCCGGGGCTTCCACAAGGCTTTGTGTTCGGTAAACAGCACTGCATGCCTGCAAAGCTGCATGCTTGTAGAGGTAGTACAGGTAGAAGAAGACTTCCAAGCCCAACAGGAAGGAAAATGACTCCTGACACGTGGACCAGGGCATTTCAAGCTGGCCCGTTCAGGCATACTTGGCGACGTGCAGAACCACCACGGCGTCTAAGTGTTTGAAAGTCTTGGACGAGTCTGCAAGCCGCAGCTTGCCCTCAAGAGCCTGCCTGCAGCCCCCAGATCAAGGCTGCGCGGAGTATTGCAAGGGCACCCTGTGGCTGCGCCTGGTTTGCAACGCTTGGGATTTCCGTCGCATCTTTCCCAGGATGCGAGGCCGAAAAACATGTAGAATGTGGACAAAAGCCCAACACCCCTCAAACTTCCGGCGTCGGCAAAAGGCCAGCAGCACGCGCTGCACGGAGCGCCCGGACAAACTGCGCAGCAGTCGCCAGGCCTGCCATGAGGCTCTCTCTCCCTGTCTCTTCTTCTTCTCCTCCCAGGCTTAACGGTTTCTTCAACTCTCGCTCTTTCTTTCTCTCCTTCTTCCACACAGCGAAAAGTAGCAGTCCCCACCCCTGCGCACGCAAGGGCACCCTGGGTAAGGGGATCATGTAGTGCTGACAAACTTTATAAGACAGAAGGTATCCGGCCGTTGCCCCACCGCTCCAGGGAGCAACAAAGGATCAACAAAATCCTGAGCTCACACATTGCAAAGGGCATGAAGGCCCGAAAGTGGGCAGGTGGTCTTGGCTCTACGGCCCGTCAACATTTGGGGACCAGTAGTGTGGATATTTCCCCCACTCCCCGCGCCAAAGCTTGGAGTACTGCAAGCTTCGGGAGTGTGTTAGACTCCCGGCGAGCTGATTTATCAAGACTGACCGGAAGTTACCATTTGCATCGGCCATCAACACTATTGACGTTTCAACTTTGTAAGGCTCCGATTTGGCTTTTCGCAGAACCGCACGGCATCGCAACTTCGTAGGTGTGGTGCTTGACTAACACAATGCATCGTGCTGGCCCTTCCTAGCCACTGCTTTCGGCAGGTACTCAGTTCGGCCCACAGAAGCAATAGTGCACCTTGACTGTGGCACCGCTTGCCTCACTCAATCGACCCCTGGATGGACGATGCTTACCTCTTTGCATTGAACAACGCGAGACCTTGCGTGCTGTCAACTACATCAAAGCGACACCTGAAAAGCGCACATTTGGTCTCATTTCTGGCTTGTTGGCTGGGGGTGCTAGCGCACGTGCCTACCCCCCTGTGGCCAGTCCATGCCCCCATGTTGGGGGCAGTCAGCTTGCAATCCGCTGGCATGTGCTCGGAGATTCCCGAAACAGGTCTCATCGCCCAACATCCCTTGCAGGCCCTCGACGACATCATGCCAGTCCAAGAACGTATAACCCTCACAGCAGCTGTTTACCCAGTGGGCGACCACCACACTCTGGAGTTTGCCCCAGCCCCCTCAATCCCCCAAGTGTCAAGGCCCTCTCTCTTTCTGCAAGTTCTCACTCGGCCGTATCTGGTCGCCAAAGAAGCGCCGGGCTGGCCCAGTACATGTAGGAAAGCGGTGCAACCGCCTTCGTGTGACGCGCTGCGGTGCTGGATGGCAGATACTAGCAGTGATGGGGATCGTGTTCCAAACGGCTCTTGCAGCTCTGTGCCGTAGAATCCTACCACTGGCTTAAGATGGCACTGCAACATGGTACAAATGGCACTGACTTTACCCGGAGTTTTTGCTTGCAGATCGTGGCTCGTGACTCCATCCCGACATCGCCTGGCAGAACGGACTTGAAATTCCTCTGCGAATCCTCCACACCGAATTGAAAACTGCCCCAAGGCGCAAGCAACATGAGCTCTGCCCCAGTAGGCAACCAGCGCTCTCACAGTTGCCTGGATGCCTGCGAAAATAAACAACTCAGACATGCCTTCAAAGGCCAAATGAGGAAGACTTTGACCAGGCTCATCTGCACCTGAACGAATCTAAAATCTCAGGGGAAACATGCAAGGAAGTGCACATATAAAGCTTCGCAAGGACCAGACGCTGCAGAGGGCAGTCCCTTCGCTTGCCCAGATGGTGTTGATGACATGGCCTGCATTCAAGAATCCAATCGTCCACTAGCACAACCATCATGCCGGCGTGGATCTCCGACAATGGAAGAGAATCATGACGACCATGACTCCGACGACCACGATGGACCGTTGTAGTCGGCACGAGATCATAGGCATGCCGGAGCAACATTTCGTGCACTGCCTGTCGTCCGTAGGCATCGCTGGCACACGATTCGATGTCCAACGCGTTCACCGAACAGTCGAATTTTGTACGCGTGGCAACGCGCCGCATTAGATTCTAGACATGCCTCTGCTAGACGACGATGGGTGACATTTTCCTGACCCATTGGAGCACATGTCCGCTTGCACAGGAGAAACCCAGCTGCCTGTTTGGATCGATCGGAGCAGCGAGTACAAGCGAGACTTCCTTGGCGAAATTTACAACAAGTTTACATGTCGCGAATTTCCGGATTATCGCAGATGTGCAGAAGCCTTTTTGTTGAAGCAGGGTTCTAGGACAGGAAGGCCTAGAAGCAATGCACGACCATCGCTAAGCCCGCGTCCCTTTGGCAGGCTCTGTCTGGCCATCAGGACTTTGCTGTCTGCGCATGTTGCCCAAACTTCAACCTAGCCACTTGATTACATGTACATGCAAAACCCTGGTAAACTCAGCTGCTCATGTCGGATAACTTGTTCTGCCAGTCTTGCATCCCATGTGTTTCCTGTTTGAACCATGGCATGATGCCTGGGGGCTCAAAGCTTGGAGCTGGGGCAGTGGGGCTTGATGGTGGACGGCACCTGTACATAACGAACTTGATCGAATTGTAACATCTTGCGACCTTCCAGATCAAGATGGTCCAGACCCCAAATTACCATGTGGTGAGGGCCCTCATGCACCTGCTGACGGCACTGACTACCAATGCTGCCGCCGCGGTTCCCAAATCCTTGCCAACCCAAAGCCCACATACGTGGACATAGACACCTGGATCACCCAGATCAACAAATTTGCAGTGCTGAACGCCGCACAGTTGGCATCCGTTTTGCTAGGAGGAGCTGAGGAGCGGCCTCAGAGTGCAAATCGAAAGCTAACAGGAGGCTCCCTTGCGACGCTGCGCGGGATGATGCTCGACGCCAGACTCCCAACGGCCTGATCGTAGAGCACTCCGAGCGAAAGCTGCACAAAGTCCAACATCCTTCGTGTTGGTGAAGAGGCCGTTGCGTACACTTGCATGCTTTTGCACGTGCTGGCTAAAGACTACAAATCTGACCCATTCCCATCATCCCCCATATGCTATGCAAACGTGATGGCAATGCGGCCATCCAGCTACATGCAAAGCGCTGGCAAAGACTCGGCTTTTTGCGTCCCACCGCACAGGTCGACAACGCACAACGAGCCGCGATGACACTATGCCACGCAGCCACAAGACACTGGTGACACTGTACAGGTGCATTGGGAAGGGCAACGTTCTGCCGACACCGGGCCGAGTTTCGGCTTTCAACCTGCCAGAGAAGAAACTCCTTTACCCTTCGGAGCACGCACAGCAGCAAGCTAAGACCGAGACCACCACTGGAGGTTGACGGACTGCATGAAGGTCAAGCCTGACAACGTCCACTGCAGCAAACTGCCTCATAGAAATCGCTGCCATGCCTCCGGGAGGTACTCAGGAGAGGGTCGGCTCTGGTGCGAGCTTGAGCGGAGCCTCCGAGCACAGACTGGCTTTACCACTTTGGGTTCGAGACCTCCCGGGTGTAAAGTGACGGCCTTCGCTTCTTTTTCCGGCGCTTCGGGACAGTGCTGGACGAGCTCGAGGAGGATGTAGAAGAGATCTCCTCCCTGACATACAGAGCCGTTCGAAGAGTGTCATCCAACGTTCACTGTGATCCCAGCCGATCGAAGCGGTTGTAGGACGGCGATCTTCGAGCTTCTTTGAAGGGTCGGTTGAATTCCTTCGGCATTCTGCGGGACTGATCCAGAACGCCACTTGTGACTCGCATGTGCTCCTCCGGATACATCCACTTTGCCGGACTTAAGCTCGCAGAGCCCCTAACCGCTGGCCCAGCTCACCACACAAACCAAGAGTTTGTCTCAGGCCAGTGACGCACTTGCCTCCGCTCCACTTCTCCAGCTTCCGGAGGAAGATAAACCTCAACAGCACTCATCACGGCCCAAAAAAACCATGAGTCGACAAATGTTGGACCGGTAACTCCTCCTGCACGGCTTCTCCAAGCACCCTTGCGGGTGGGCCACATCGTCCCATTGGTGCCTTCGTGTCAGCGACGCCTTCGTCAGTTCGCTTCCTCCTCCTCCCGAGACTCTGAGACTCCGACGCAGACGGCAGGGAGAAGGAGAGCGGCGAAGATAGCCTAAATGGTCCCACCTGGCACCAAAGTCAGGTCCCAAAGTACGAAGCTTGGCATCCTCCAGCTGCCGACTAGCTGGCACGGATCGTGGGATTTGAGTCGCACACTCAGGCTCGTCAGCGGCAACCTGTGACATCTGATGTTCTTCGTCCAGGCGAAGTTTCCGGAGCATCTGGCATCAGCTTCTCCCGCACAACGGAAATCCCAGAGGCAAAGGAAGTCTGCTGTGCGGTCCTCGTAGGCTCGCATGTCGTAAGCGGCATTGAGTGGATTCAATGGGTCGTGCGGAGCTGAGATTGGCTTGGTAACTCCTTAACTGGCAACACATGCTTGCATGAAACCATTCGCAGTCGTGATCACAAAACCGCCTGCTTCTGATTTCTCGAGCTCGTCAAGCTGTGCCTGGCAGTGGCATAGCTGCTGCCAAGGTTTGCTAGGAATTTGCAGAGGCTGTGGCCACCAACTCCTCCAAGCTTCGGAAAGGCGCCTGGCCTTGGAAAATACGACAGGTGCCACTTGCCTTGAATGGCTCGGCTGGCATGTTGCCGCGAGTCCAGGCCTTCCGCCTCATCTGGCGTGTTCAGAGCCTCAGCCTGATGACTTCACATTGTCATAGCGTCCACGACTGCAGCATTTGCGGCGGAAGAACAACTACGGCCGGAAGGGCCTTGGCGGGTCGTTCTTGCTGCACCACTTGGATCAAGTTGTCGATTGCATCCTGCAGGCCTCCGTTCAAGTTGGACATGGATGTGCCATCTCTAGGCATCCTTCTGTACTACCTGGCCTGGGTCGTCTTGGAAGGCGGCCTCAAGCTCCTCCATTGAGATGAAGCCACGCCCTAAATGGCTCTGGCCCTAGAAAGCAGGCACATGCAAGGCCCGGCCTCTTGTTCTTGCCGGAACCGCTCACGTTCCTGCAAGCGCATCAACATTTGCTTCGACAGGGCACGCAAGGTCGCCTGCTGTTTGAACAACTGCCGAAGCGGAGGTAAGGAGCGAGGAGGGAAACCGCAACGAAAGAGGTCTGAGCACAGCGTAGACATGACTCCACACGCTGGGCCGTTCGCGTCTGTTTGCGCTTCCACAATGTCAAAATCACAGATGATTTAAGTAAGGCCGGGACTTCCGTATAACCACCGGACTGCCGCTAGCTTTAAACACGTGTTTCGTCTTGTTGTGGGCTCTGTTGTAGTCCTCAAAACCACCCCCGTGAAGCTAGGAGGCCATTCTCCCGAAATCCCATAGCCCCGGTCATGCAATGCTTTGACACTTCCTGAACGGGACACCGACGGACGGCGACAGCCCCATGAGCCTCAGTGAAATCACGATTTGAACTGACCGCTTGGCTGCTGAGTCGCAGCTCCGTATGCCTTAAATTGTTTTTCGCGGGCCTGTTTGAACAGCAACGCTCATATGCTGTAGTTGCTTCCGGGCTGTTGCTGTGATCGCCAGCGCATTCCCCTGACCGCTGCGAGCTTTGTACTGACTGACATACCTGAAGGTTGTTAGCCCACTGGATTCAACCGTCCTCGCGCTTGAGCCTGCGTTGCTCTCGTCGCATTTCTTTGGCGATCTTCCTGCGAAGGAGGCGCAAGTGGGCCGCAAGAAGTTATGATCTGATTATGGAAGGGTCTCCTCCGCTTCTTCATCTCGAGAGACTTGGCCTGGCTCGTGCAAGGATTTGAAGGTTGGGGCGGGCCTGTCCTGGCGCACCTCCAGAAGCCCAACCTCGCTGGTGACCACCTCACCTGACAACGAGATATTGCAGAGCATCCTACTCGCTGCACATGCCATACATGAAAGCCATTCAGTTCCTTTTTCATGGAGCGCGACGACAAGCCATCAAGCCCCAGTCGCCCAGTTATGAGGCTCGCTTCAACAGTACAGCATACGATGGAAAGTCCCAGGCGAAGCGATGTTGGTCTGTGATCACGGATGGATCTTCAGAGAATAAAGTGGCCTCCTCCAGCACCTCGAGTTCCACAGAAGACCCCAGCTCTGACCAAAAGCAATCGTACCACTCCCAAGGGCCCACTCTGTTAGCTCGATTCCAGCCGAGGAAAGCTTTGCCGCCAAGCCTGAGCTTCTGTAGAAGTTGGTGGGCCACCTCACACTGCTCCTCAAAGTTGAGGTGCAGCAAGGCTGCATAAGAGAAGACGTAATCGAAGAGCCCATCTGGTATCCACTGAAGCTTCCGACCGTCTGCCAAGCAGCTCAAGCCAAGGCTATACCTCGCGGCCCAAGCAGCCGCTGGCGTAACTTCAATGCCCAGCGCATCAACATCATAGAAGGCTTTGGCCCAAGACATGGTAAAGCCACAACCAGAGCCCCAATCCAGCAGCAGCTCACCGGGCTGGAAAGCGAAGCGTTCTGCAACCACCACAAGGACGCACTTCAAGGCATCCTGGAGGTCGGCACCCCAGACGCCGGTCTGAGACTGACAGCCTCCATCCGAGGATCGAGTTCTGTACTTGCTCATGTCATCATCGTCTCGTCCCACACTGTCGTCTGCCCATCCCCACCAGACGGATTCGTTCCCCTCATCCACCAGTGCGGGGCACTGCAGCGAAAAAAACCTCTCTCTGCGCGAGATCAAATCTGAATTTCTGACTTGGGAAGGCGGCAGAAATGGACGACGCAAATCGAAACCAGAAGAGTCAGGAGACACACAGGTCTCATTAATGTGATTGAGGCATTTCCCTCCAGCCAATTTACGATCAGCTCTTTGGACTTCCTCGCGTTTCCGCGACCACTCGGCAGCAGCAAAGCTGCCCAGTCGAAGCTGGTTCGCATGAACAGGTGATAAGACTCGCCGAAACAAGTCGCCACCTCGATCTCTGCGATTGCGGCAAGCTGTCAGCAATTGCATGTCAGTTCTCCTCACAGCGCAGCTGGATGCCGACAGGTCCGCCCTGGGCATAAATCTGCGGGAGATGTACATGCCGCCATCGGGTAGGCTACAAAGGCTTTCTGGCCCAGCGGGATCCAGCTGCGAGTACAGAAGCTGCTGTGATGCCAGCAGGGGGAATGGGAAAAGTGGTCGCCAGAAGCGAATCCGTTGTCGTGCAAGAGGAGATAACGCATCCCTCTCTCTTTCTGTCTGCCAGCTAAGCAAGCAATCAGGAAGAAGATGTTCTTCCTGAATCACACCCGCAACAAAGAACTGATTGTGTACGGTGGAAACAGCTTGAAGACCTGGCCAACATGTCAACTTTTTGCAACTCTGAAGGTGCCGCCAAGCCCTTTTCACAAAGCCAAGAAGTTCTTGCGCGGGCGCGCAGGTCGCAGCGAGCTCGCAGTGGCGGCAAGTCAAACGCAGGAACTCTGCCCAGGAAGTCTCACCTGCACCCTGTGGGCCGCGGCCTGGCGACTCTGCACAGTCACTGTCCAACGCATCAACATTACAGATGTCAGACATTTGCCAAAGCTTGAGCAAAAACGCCGCCAGAGGTCGTAACGTTGAGACCAGAAGAACAGGCCAGGAACAAGAAGTACAGGTTTCTTTGAAAACCAACGCACCTCTTGAGAGACCCCACAACCGGGGCCTGTTGCCGGGATCTGCGCAAGGGCACCATCCCCTGTCTCAATGCCATCTCCCTGTTCCTGCCCCCAAAGCATGCCATGCACACTTCCAGCAGCACTGCGCTTGCGCTCCTTGCGACTACTGTGACTAGTGGTCCTTCTTCTCCTTCTTCTCCTTTTTCTTCTTCTTCTCATGACTCTTCTTCTCCTTTTTATCTTTCTTTGTCTTCTCCTGGAAGCACGCTGAGACTGAATGCAGCATTCCGGCTTCGGCTGTGAGCTTGATAGTGTCCTTGCCAAGCTTTTTCCCTGGCAAATCCGGCAACAACGGCTCTGGATTCTCCTTGCTCCGACACCGCACACGATCCGGAGACAAGCAGTGAGTATCGGGCATGTCCTGAACCACGCCGACAGCGCCGCCCCTCAGCGAATTGGAACGCACGAGGCCCCGGAGGTCTGCACCTCCCAGATCTGGACTGCCCAGGTTTCGTGTGAAAAATGGCACAGCCTTTGGTGTTCAGACTTCGCTTCTCGCCGTTGGTCCTCCTGCCAGACATTTGGGAAATGAACAGAGTTGAGCAAAAGAATCCTTTAAACGTTGCGATGGCCTTCCAATCTGCAGTTGTACCTCAGGCAGCCTTCGTGCCCAGCTTGCAGCTTCCAGCTCTGCCTTCGCAAGAAAAAGTACAACGTCAGGTTCAACCGCTGCCGGGCCGTCAGTGCTCTGCCTCTGTGAAGCCAGCTCCTGCATAACTAGAAACCCACAGTGTTCAAAACTTCATGCGGAGCAGAACTTGTCCTGCACCTGTCTTGGCTGCCCGTCGCGCTTCCTGGGTCACGTACTCTACAAGTACCACCCGCCTTTGCGGCGTGAGAAACAAAACCCAAATGCTGCCCGACTGCATTGCGGGCAGCCGCAATCTCTTCATGGCTCTTGATAAACCTCGGAGGAATCACCAAGAAGGCAAAACCGAGAGGCCGGCAAGAACCCTTTCAAGTCTCATGAAGCTTGTCGGAAAATATGCCTGGACATAGCTTCGTCGGCCCATGACCTGCCAACCACGACTGGAACGATTGACACTCCCTGCAGGCTCTGCAGTCGTGCCTTGCATGTATGCTTGACACCCTACATCCGTGAGATGGCCCGCTAAGTCCAAGTGCCCCTCATGACGTCTTATATGTGTGTTACAGGTATCTGAAAACTGCCGCTGTGCGGATTCCATGTCAATTAGCACAGTTGGAGATTTAGTAATAAGCTTGTCGACGTGACACGGCGGCACAAGCATTCGTGTTAAGGTGTGGGCTGCATTCCTTATGCATCTACGGACATGTCACTGTGGCACTGGCACCTCGCAATCTGGCTGAAATATTTCTTTGCTGCACTTTGCATCGCCCAACAGCCAGGTAAAGTGGTAATAAAACTATGTCTCTTGGCCCTCTGCAGCTCCGACATGCTGCGTGGCTCTTGGTCCTTCGTTTGCAGACGGGCTGGCCAGCCCCGTGGATCTTGCGAAACGTCTTGTCTCGCGCCGTCACTCTTTCCGACTACGCGGGCAAGTCTTCTTCAAGTGGGACGGCGCCTGCACTGGAATCGTCCGGAGGCTGGCTGCCGTTTGCTTCGCCGTCTTCATTCTGATCTGAAGAATCCCGGATTGGCTCAGCTTTCGAGCATGTGTCCGCTGTGGTCCGGCTGACAACCCCTTCCTTCATGGCAGGCCCAGCAAGAGTCTCATCGCCAGCACCTTCAGAAACACCAGCCACTTCGATCACAGCGTCCTGCATCTCTCCCATCTGCACTTGTGACGTCGTATCGCAGGTCTCGGGGATGCCTCCAGCCTGTGCGTCCTTCAAGGCACGACGACACACGCTAGGTCGCTAGGTTCGCACTTACCCTATGAAGCTGTTGGGGGATTCAGTGCCTGTGCCTTACTGCATCGCCCATGTGAATCCACCACAGCGGTCCTGCATCACATGACCACTTCTTTCCTCAAGCCTCTCGACCAAGTCGTCCAACTGTGCTTGGGGTTCGCTTTTGTCATCCGGCAAGAACTTTGAAGGTGCTGGGGCAGACATGCCGTCGACATTTCCTTGCTCTGCTCCTGCTTCAGTCTGGAGCTCAAGCGACAGCTCTGCGGGAAGGCCTTCTGAAGCCTGTGCCTGCGGTACCGATGCTTCCGGCTCTGCTACCACTGCCGGTGCTGCTTGCATCTCCGCTGTCGGTGGCTGAGTTGCTTGCTCCGTTTGCTCGGAAGGCAACCCCATCGGGACAGGCAGTTCAGGATCTCGATCTTGAGGTGGGTTGCCCTCGGACTGGTACAGGGGAACCTGCACAGAAACTGGCTTCTTCACTCTGAGTCTGACTCTCAACTTCACCCTGAGCCGCTTCGCCTGGAGACCCAGCAAACTTCCAGCCAAGCTCTCCGCAGCGGCAGGGAGACCCAGCTCTGAAAGGAACTCTTGGTCTGGAGGAACGATGTACACCTCAAAAACACTCGAAGAGCCTTCGGTGCTACGGCTGCTACGGCATGGACTGTATCTCAAGCTAGTTAGCAGCTAGGGCTTGACGCAGCAACCAGACCAGAGTGACTAGAGGTACCAAACCGAGCGGTAGCGCAAAGGGACTCCGCCGGACAACTGACCAAGCACAGTCCGGTCTCCCGAGCCCGTGCTGCTAGGGCTTGGCTCATGGGAAAGCCGGTGGCTAGCGCTTTACGACACGGAAGTGTTCCCCTGAATGGTAACGGGCAACGGGTCCGTATGTAACGAGAACACTAACCACCCTGGCCATATGTGCGAGAGGGATCCACTCGGTGGCCCACCACGCTCCGAGGCAGCTCCGACAGCCCCACGCGCTTCCGGGAGACGAAGTAGTTACGAAGAGCAGCCCAGGCATCCTGTCGAAGGCTAAGCGGCCAAGCACACAGGCAATGCCCATTCGTGCACCGGGTCAGCGGGGCCTTCTCGCGAGCCTCTGACAAGGAGAAATGCCAGACCTCGCAGCTCCCAATTTCCATGGCCGCTCGTTTTGCTCGGCACAGTGAAATTCAACTGTAGACTATCGAGGTGCTGTGGTGAGGTCATCTGCCCACTGCAGGTGCCTGCGACCTCGTGTCTTGCAGTTGCTTGGTGCTTCTGGTCCGGGTTGACCACACCCTGAGGCACCCCACAGTGTTCGAGGCGCACCCGCTGATCGATGTCCAGCCTTTGGGCCAGAAGCAGGTGTATCTACAGGGCCTAGCTCACAAGAAACTGTCAGAAAAGAAACACGAAACAATCCGTCCCGTGCAGTATGATTCAGTTGTCCCCTCAACCCTTCAACAAATTCACAACCCCGACCATATGCTGGTGGGCTAGAGCAACCGTCGAACCACCTGAAGCTTGGCCTGAAGAACTAAGCATCGTGCCGGTGATTTTCCGGAAGTGAGTTTTCGTTGCCACCCACGAAATGCGCGAAGACGTCGCAACACTTGGCTCCAAGCCTCAGAGGATGGTTGTCCGCAAAGCTTCCGCATCGACCCTGCTTTTGAGGTTCCCTGCTCTGCGTGACATGCTTTGGAAGAGGAGAGAGACAAGATCAACTTCCAGTTCACTCTATCAGGACATGTTGTATATTGTGCTTTCTACAGCAGGGCTTGAGGGGAGAGCCCGAGTCAGCAAAAAAAATCAAAAACAGCAGGGGCATAGTCAGCAAACAGCACGCACAGAAATCGCAAACAACCCCGCCACAATCACCAAACACCGCAGAGAAATCAAAAGCAACCCCGCGACAATCAGCAAACACCAAAGCCGGGGTCAGCAAAACCCACAGAAACCCAAATTCAAATGTCGTGCAAGCTTGCCCTACATTTCACTCTCTCTTTTTTCTTCGAGAGAGCACCAGGTCCATGCAGTCATCGCACACATAAGCCGTGACATCGAGATGATCTTCTGGCAAACACTGGTTCCTCAGCACGCATCTGAAGCAGTACCAATTTTTCTTCTAACTTTCTTCCACCTTGCTGCGCGAAGACACTAAGTAGGATCGCAGTGACACTTGAACTCCGGGCTTGTTCTGGAGCATTGACGGCATGTCTGGGCCATGACCTATAGTTAATCTTGAAACGAGGTAAAGTAAAGCGCTAATCTTGAAACTAGATGACAGGTTGAGAGCACGTGTGGCATCTAAGCTTCGACGATTATGCCTGAACTGAAGCCATTGGGGTTGGTATTCTGTGGTGTGGACCCAGCGGGTGGTTGCTCGCTGCATGTCTATTATTTGGCTGAAGCTGGCAGATCTCTGTGTGTCTGAGCGGAACCAAGCGAAACCTTGTGTATGGGCATGGACAAAACTCAAGTTTTGCGAGCTCTTAAGCGATTTGAAGCAATTGCTTCTGGTGTCGCGGCAATTGTGAAGCTGCTTTCATATACCGGTCCCATTGACGTTCAGAACTTTAGGTTAATCGAACATTGTAAACGTAATTCCAATCGGGTGGTTCCCTGAGAGGCTGGGCAAGCGAATCGACGAAGCAATTGGGTCCCGGTTCTTGGGGACTGCCAGTGCTGCAAACCGAGGCAGGACTGATGACATGTTAACAGAAATGCAGGCAGTAGAGCTCGGAATACCTGTCATGATAAATCGTAGCAGAATTTATCTTGGCAACCGCGGCGTCCGCAGTCCGCAGCAGCACAACAACTCGATCAACCCCTGAATGCGCGGGTTACCAGTTCGCTTAATGAAGCCATCTATGGTTTGTCGCAACTGCGCAGCTTCTTTCCGAGTGCAATGGGGTTTGTCGATTTTGGGGTTCGAGCAAGTGGACACAATGTAGGTTCAGGGTTAGGTTGGTATGACATGTCAGCGTGTAGGCACTGACTTAGCAGCTGCAAGTCAACGCAAGTGCAACTGGGACTCAGGATGGACGAATGCGAGTGCGACTGAATGTGAAAATGCGAGTGAAATTGAACGTGAGAACGACAGTAAGAGCCAGAATGAGAGTGAAAGTGAAAGTGAGCATGGGAATGAGGCTGCACGTGGGAGTGAGAATGTGAGTGAGGGTGAAAGTGAGAGTGAGGGTGACCCTGAGACTGAGAGTTAAAGTGAGACTGCGACGCGACTGGAAGTGAGAATGACAGTGACAATTGAAGTGAGAATGAAATTGCGATTGCGACAAGTCAAATGAAACTGAGAGTGAGCGTGAGAATGCCTGTTGTTTCAAATTTAAGGCTCTGTTGTTTCTGAATCTCGGCCTTGGTGCTTGCTGGCTTGCTTGCGATTCCTGTCGTCCTTTTTTGCGACTCCGGGCTCCTGGTTTGCTGACTCGATTTGCCGATTCGAGCCTCGTTTTGCTGAATGACGCTGCTCTCCTTGAAGTTGTTGCCAGGTGTGCCCATACCAGCTTCGCCTTGTTGGACTTAGGCGTGACTCGTGTCAATTGCAAGGGTGCGTGAATATCAAGCCAGCCACAACAAAAGTGGATATAACACCTCTTGGAGATGCTGTGACTGCTCAAGCATTGGCGACGACCAAAAGATACTAAAGGCATCTGATGCGGGCCTCACCATCATTGCAAGAAATCTGTCGGCCTGTCCTGGGATCAACTTTTCAACGAGCGAATAAACCCCAATGCCCGGGGATGGTACCAGCCTTGTTTTCCTTCTCGTCCCACATGGCAAAAACAAGCAACTTTCACATCTGCTGCGAAGGCACTTGCCGTATAGCCGGCACCGGCCTGAACCTTAAAGCCTTAATCCCGAAATACCAGTACACCCCGTGCACAAACCCTACATAAGTGACAAAACCCGTAAGAGACTCGAGAAGACCATGTTGGAGGTCCCCGACACACATTCCGCGTACCAAATTGCTGGTTGTACTCGGAAAACGAATCTGGAAGACCAAAAACGACCTGGCCACGGCCAAGTTGCTTTCCCTAAAGTATTGGACAATGCTGGAGCAATAACAACAGCATTCATGAGCAGGGCCAGCATGCTTTCCCGCAAGAACTGGCGGATTTAAGAGCAAGCCCAGATTGCTTATATGCCGGCAGATTACCGGGCAGATTCAGGAGCACACCGGCGGTGCCATGCACCGAGAAGGTTGCAAATTCGAGAAGCATGAGCGCTGCTTGCATTTGTATTTAGCGGGATCTCACCAACCTGAAAGGAGGACACGAGGAGTCCACACAGGAATTTGCAAACATTGCTTGCACTGGCTTGTACTGGCCACGGCTCGAAGCGCTTCACAGCCTACGCACACGCTGTCCTCTGCTTGCTCGTCCGCACCTCCACCCTGGATCAGGGGACAAATTCTGAAGGACGAGCACCACATGCACAGCCCATTTGTTGGAATCTATGACGGATCCCACTTTGATGTCGCCGACCGCAACAAGCAGACACGCCGTGTCCACGCAGAGGGTTGTCGTTGTTGGAGCATTTCCAAAGCATTTCCGGAGGAGTGCCTGCATTCTTGGCAGCACCACACGTACCGCGCCGTTAGTGCCCCGATCGCGGATCCGACCCACATCGACAACGTTGTCCTTTCCAGATAAGCATTCGGCCCAACTGTGCTGCGGCAGTGCGAAGACTTGGCTTCACACGAGTGCAAATTGCGTTACTTGGCGGAATTTACATGTCGCCAACCGACAAACCGAAAATCGTTGCGGCACCACACGCACAGAGGTCTCACGTGAAAGTTGCAGATTCGAGAAAGACCTGCCCTGCACGTAACTTCGACTTGGACTGCCAGGAATCGAATGTAAAGGTTATCAATGCGGTACATTCCAGAAACGCAGCGAAGCACAGCAGTTGTTTACAATACAATGCATCGCACCCTCAAAGATGACAACGTGGGCGGTGTGTAAATATGAACACGATGTGCCCTGTGTGCAAGGGTTCCTCGAGCACAGGGTTGAAAAGCAGTTAAATTAGCGTGAGACAATATCAAGAAGCAGAGAGGCAGAAGGTGCATTGTGAAATCATTCACAAATCTGAGAGGCTGGCTACATTGGTCTTTTGCACCCCGGCCATGATTTTGCACTGCAAAATACGGAATCGCTTGCGGCCGCGGGGCTTGTACAGCTGCAACCGTGGTTCAGAACCCAGATGTACCTTTGCAGTAGCCAATGTCGACAGCATTGGGTGCAGCAAAGCCGCAATCTGCATCCCACCTGAACTCCTGCCGCACTTGATGCTGAAGGAATCGCAGCATCGTCCAACTCCTGCCCCGTAGGCGTGTGCGCTCAATAGATTTCGAGAGTCTGGTAAAGCCTGAAGGAAGAGAATTCGTCTGTTTCTCCACGAACAGACATGTTCGTGCCAGGTGGTGTGTTGCAAGTTGGACGGTACATCATGCGCCCCAACTGCACAATGTCAGGACTATGCGACAGCAACCCAGCCAACCCGTCCTCAACCTCATCATCGTCAGGTTCCTAACCCAAATCTTGCTGAAACAAGCACGGCCAGAAGGCTTCACTTTCCAGGCGGAGCGGAGGTGCCTCCGACTCCTCTCCTTCGGAGTCGGAGTCCGACTCAGATGTCGAGGAATTTGACCTCACTACTGTGCACAAGGGACCACGGCAAGGATCGAGCAGGCTCAGGAGCTCGCTTGGACTCTTCGTCCACCACCTGCTGGGCCTCTTGCCCCACCTTTGGTGGGCCTGAATCTGAACATAAGCCCAAGTAAAAAAAAAAACTCTCCCCTAGGCCCTAGACGCAAGGACCCATTTCCCTCAGGCCGGTGCCAGGAATTCCCTGCAACTTCGCCTTGCGCTTGTGGGCCACAATGCTGTTGGGCGGGGGCATGGGGCTGTCCTGTGATACTGAAGGAGAAAGAAATCGACGGAACTTCTGTCGGCTAATTACGTGAGGTCCTCCGGCAGCGCCATGCCATCTTCCGCTTCTGCCTGCAGCCAATGGCTGTTTCCGAATCCATCAAACGCGGAGGGCACCGCAAAGGCAGAGGCTGAAGCGGCCTCTTTCAGCATCGTCAAATATGGATTCTCCGTGTTTGCGCGAACCAAATAAGGATCAGACTCCTTAGATGACACGGCCCATGCACACGATGTTGCCAGGCACAGCTGAAACTCTGCGCAGGCGGAGGTCCAATCTGGTTCGGGCCCGTTTCCTGGGCCTCTCGTCAAGTTTGCGGCTGCCTCGGTCGAGCCATGCTTGGGCCAACCTCGCCACCTGACCGGCTGACGCCCACGAACAGCTACAAACAGGCGCCAGTACCGAACTCAGGCCTCGAGATGCGCATCCAGCGTGTGAGGACCACCGGGTAGCTCCGCAGACGGGGCAAGACTTGCGGGCATTGCTGGAGCTCTCGGCATCAATGGCACTGCTGGTGTGAGCGGTGCAGTCATCGCTATTGGAGGACGGGCGGGTAGCGGGGTCGGAGGCGCCATTTGCAGACCTGGCATCATCGCCGATGGCCTTGCGCTCCCGCCGTCATTTCCAAACACCGCGAGATCAACACTGGAGACTGTTCGACCCAAGCGACGTCGGGAGCGACACGGGCTCCACGGTGCGAGGAAGCCGCACAGCAAAGGCTGCAGGGATGCCACGCACTTTCGGGCCTGGGCAACAAGATCAGGCTGAGATCTCTAGAGCTGGCAATGTCGGATTCTGTCCCACGAGGGGACGGCGAGGAGGCATTACCGCTGGTGTCGCACTTTTGGGAGTAGTGCCAAGCCCCTGCCCAGAAGGATGGGCGCTCAGGTGGATCAGAGTTGAAACAGGAGATCGCTCGGTCAAAATGAATCCAAGCCTTTGCCCCAGTCCTGTTGCTGCGTTATGTCCTAGCTTGCTGTGTCAGTGATCGTCTTTACATGCCTCATCTCGCCGTACTCGCTTCATTTCCGCATGATGATGAATCAGTTCCCTGAGGCATGATCACTAAGTCCACGCTAGGAACATCAGCAACAGTCTTCCGTTCGTTAAGCAAACTTCCTTGCATCAATGTCGATATGCGAAAACCTGGGTGGACTATACTCATCGTGGTTAGCTGAACTTCTGCGTCATCTTCCGAACATGTACTTGTGTCCCTTCTGCTCCGTTCAGTTTCGCGATGCTTCGCACTCTACTCGGTCTGTCTTTCTTTCCCACTGGTATCTTCATGCTGTTTTTGGTTGAAACCGTCTGGCTTTGTCACTTGGGTGTTAGTAACTGTTAGTAGTCTCTCTCTATTTCCTCCCTTCTGGGTTGTGCCTTTTGCTTCTTTCTCTGAGTCTTGTGGTCATAGCCTGCTGCGCAAGAAAGGGCGCTGCATCAGCTTCCGAAGGCGGCCAAGAGGTTGGCGAGGCCTGGGAGGCACGGTTCCACGGATCATCGCTCGATTTCACGGTCTTCTGCAAAGCAAAAACGAACGCAAACCCATGCTTGAGACTTCGGGCCTGTTTGGGGTTGGGTGATTCGTCCCGCTGCCAGATAGAACTCGTGTCCGCAGCCGCTGCGTTGACGAATCTTATTGGTGCTGGCATTGGCAAGGGCAATTGCAACGGCCCTTCTATCCTGCGCAGCAAGTGCTCATGCTGTGAGACAGCACGGGCTGCTATGCTCACAAAACCCTTGCATACCTTGCTTATCCAGCGAACCGGGTACATACACACGACACGCGTTGATGATGGCGAACGAAGAAAGATAATCCAGTGCAGCACCCAGCAGATCAAAATACGCACGGGACCGTCGTCCGCGCAGGGCCGAGCCCGAGCCTGCGCACTGCGCCAAAGAGCACTTGCCTTCGTGCCTCGCATGAATCCTCTTGTCTCTAGGTATACAGAAACCCCGTGGCGCGAGACTGCTTAGGGAACAATTTAATGTTCTGCACATGCTGGTCTGCTACAGGTTTGCCACACGGACCCTACCGTGCCCAAATTAATAAATGTCAGCCGACAGAGAAGACCACCTTCGATCTCCAGACGAGTAAGAGTCAGTTGAATCCGCAACAGTACTCAGCCACATGGCTCACAGCCCCTTCTTGGCAGGCTTCCCCTGCGCCCAGATTGAACGGGAGACGTACCACATGGTTTCGCATTCATTCGCACTTGGGCGGCAACTTGCGCATCACTGCTCGTCGCATGTGCCCGAGCTGCGAATGAAACACACGAAAGAAACACAAACACCACAAGAAGGCCTCGGCTTTTGCGCTTTCTTAGGGCGAGTTGCGCCCAAACCAAGCGGTCCTCGTGGATTCTTGCCTTTCAACTCGAATCTTTTCGAAAGCATCTTGTACCTCTCATACATGAAAAGCTATGTGTCTGTGCAGTGTTTGCTTCGGAGTTGACAAGAACGAAAGTGAGACCTGGTCATCCGAAAGTCCCAAGATATCTGCGGCGACATCACAAGCTGTCTCGCAAAGATCCACCACATCGGCTTGGGCCTGCCGGACATGCCACACACAGGCAACACAAAAAACACGCCACGGCTGCCTTCGCAAGCATTTGTGCAGTGGGACCTGCACAGCAAGCGAATGCCGACGACCCGTGAGCTGGAGCTCTGCTGTCGGCGTTTGAGCTGTCGACACGTGACAACCACATGAAGTCGTCGCCATGGTGCAGGTTCTGTGGAAGGTTGCCCTTTCACGCTGAATTTGGCACCAATGTGCTTCCTGTCGATGCTGAGCTAAACCTTCGCGCAACTGCTGCTGATAATTTCTCTCCTCCGAAGGTGCTCGATGTTGGCACTGCGTATGCCCTCCAAAGCTTCTTTCAGCTTTGCCCCGGCTGCCAGCACCTCATCTTCATATTGACCACTCCTTCCTGTACTCCCAAGTTCTCTATAACCAAGTCACTGAGTCGGGAAGCCACACGCGGCAGGAGACACCAGCGTTGCTCGCCAAGTCCATGCCGATGGACAGAGCCCGCCTCCAACGCGCAGCAACACATGATTCGAACAAACTGTGCCCCAACTGCATGCTTCTGCCTGTGGCAATCGCCGCCCTAAGGCTTCGCACATGTATGCGTCAGCTACAGCTTGTCAGACGTGTTAGCCTTCCCGGCTAATCCCCAGCGAAATTTAAAAGCTTGTTGTTCTAGCATATTTGCGTTTGCAACAATGGCACCAAAACGCAACGTGTGTCTGTCCATGTGGTGGGCTGGGCTGTCGGTGGGCCGTATATTTGCCTAGCAGGCTGCCTCTGGCGCTTCTTGTTCTAAAAAGCAACGTCCTGATCAATTATTTGAGCATGCATTTGCAACATGGACGAAGCATGGAATCGACGCAACCGCACCTCCAAGAAAAAGACTTGTTGTACATCACCGTGCTTGTCGGAAAATTGGACCGAATGGTCGTGACCTGCTGCTTGTCAGCCGCAGCAGCACTGGGGTGCCCTTCTCGTGGAATGTTAACGAACCTGCTACATCGAAATACATCGAAGATGTGCGACCTTTTTTTTTCCCACGCACCTTTTCACCGTCCGCTTAACAGGCAAGTCCAGGTCCCCGTGCAACCTGCGCACCAGGGGCCGAGGCGGCTGGGGTTGGGAGGGACTGCATCGTGCAGTACGTCCTCGAGTCGCGTGTGCTGTGCGCTAGGCAGGGCGCCAGCGATGCACGGCGCTCCAAGCAGCGTGGCAGCAAGTTTGCTTTGCAACGCCACGCTCAAGAAACCCCACCAACGGCGCAGCCAGCCCTGCCTGGCCGCAGAGCGCAATTCGGCGCTCCAGCGTCCTCCAGCTTCGCAGGCAAGGACACAAAAACGCTGCGGCCCCGGTCGCAACCGCTCAGGGTAAGCCACACGCTTGCGCCTCTCTGCGACAACGATGGCAGCGCCGTCGCGCGTGGCAGCAGGAAAGATGGGCCCGTCCCTCACGCGTCAAAGGGGACACGAGTGTGACGTCGCAACACAACGCCCCGCCAAGTGGAGTCGCACCGTAGACGACAAGGTCGAGGCGGCGGCGATCGGCTGGGCTACGTCAGGGGCGGACATGCGTGCCACCCACTGCTGGGGGACTATCTAGCCCTCAGGTCCAACAGCTTCGCGCGCGATGCGAGCATGCTCGAGGGGCTTGGCTCGGCGGGCGAGCAAGCCGGTATGGGGGCACGCGGCGGGGTGATTGGCGTAGGCGTCGACAGCGGACCGTGCCCGTGTGCGCCACCCAGAGCCTCCAAAGTTCTTTAAATGTGTTTAAGGGGCCTAGTCGTTTTTCCGTTTTGCGCTTTTTAATGGAAATATCGTCCTTTTTGTAGTCCTTAATTAGAGCCTTTTTTTTTAAGCCGCACATATGTAGCATGGTCTAGACACATGAAGAGATGTATACGTGCACAAATAAATGTTATACATGGCATGTTTTTATATTATTCTTGATGTGTGCATGTATATGTATATGTATACGGCAAATTCTCCTATGCAGGAGGATCGTTGCGATTGGTCTGCATGCATGCTGTGCATAGCCGACCACAAGCTCAAGTTAGTTTTGCGAAGTTACTGCCATGGCGACTCCGCGAGCCAAAAACACTGCAAGCGAAAAGGATGTAGCGAAAGTGCTTCGTGGGGCAGGCATCCTGCAGTTGCCCGAGGAGAAGGATTACATGGTCACGGACTTGAAGCAAGTCATCCTCAAATTTGAAGACTTCTTGGTTGACCTGTTGCAGCAGACTGCACGGCCCACGGTCCCCTTGCTGCAAGGTGCATGCTGCTTGGTGTTCAAGTCAGTGACCAAGCAAGACTGCAAGGTTTTCTGCAGTCAGCTCGTCGCAGCATTGAAGGAGGTGCGGGAGAAGAAGTCTGCCACGACAAGTAAAAAGCTTCCGCCGGCAGTGTACCGAGTTTTGTCGGTACTGAGGGCTCGCAGTGGCAACACCCCTGACAGAAGGATTTCGGATGCATCGGTCAGCCCGAGCATCGCGAGTCCTGCTCCGACCCAGAAACGATCTTGCAACTCCCAGGAGCCTGACATGGACATGAGCCCGATGAGCAAGATTATGAAGGCTTATGGCTTTTTTTTTTCTCGGACCTTTTTCCACCGTCAAGCGCGGTCAGCACCTACATCCTGCATCCTACCCTACCGCTACAGGCGGCCCGGGACGCGGCTCGGCTGGGGCCCGCTGGTCCACCGGGCATCCGCAAGGAGCTCGTACAGAGCCGGCGCGGGTCCGGCAGCACAGGGCTCAGCGTGCAGAGGCAGCTCGAGGAACGTGGTTGCAAGCGCTCGCTGCCCGGCAACAGCAACGAGGCCGCTCCACCGAAGCACCCAGGCCTGCGCACCTGGGCGGAGCGCGGCAGGCGTTGCCGAGGCGCGGGCACGCGCAAGCATGCGGAGGAAGGACACGGCTTGGATGCCGGTGGCTCTAGCACTGCATATATGGGCAGGGAGCTGCAGCCTAACAGTTCAAGGAGTGTGCACACAGTGGAGCGAATGGACTCCAGCCAAAGTGTCGTGGACTTGAGCTCGGCCGAGGAGGCACCTCCTGCAAAGGAGGAGCCTCCTTCCGATCCAGCCGCCGGCGGCGAGGACTTCAAAGATTACTTCGACGGCAGGCAAGGCTGCATGGTTCGAGCCTTCTCGGATGGAAGGCTGATCGCTTTAGGCACTCCTCTGAAACGGGTGAAGAATAAAACCAGTGTTCAAGAGAGATGTCCTTGAACGACCGTGAGACGCAGTCAGAAGTGAAACCATCGTCATGATCATAGTTTCAACTTGCCAAAGTATGCAAAAAAAGGACCAACACACACACACACACACACACACACACACACACACACACACACACGTACAAACAAAGAAGGAGTAAGACTTTTAAATACAGTATAATCAATGCCCCGCTCAGTCAGAGAGTGGATCTGGGACCCACGTTCACATTTCACACGCCGACGCATCACGGCAGATGGTGGCAACAAACACGACATTTCGTAAGATGTCACGTGCAGTGTTTATGGTTGGGTCTGTGCTGAAGAGTGTTTCCAAGCTCAGCATGTTTGATCTCCGAGTTTGCTGTCGCCAGCGGCGGCGTTGTTGGGAATAGGCAACACAATCCAAGAGTGCATGAGACAGGGTGTCACGGCCATTGGCGCAAAACCGGCATGAGTGCAGTACCATGCCGTTGCGATGACGCGCAGACCGACCGTCCAAGAAGTCATGATGACCACACCGCGCTAGACCCCAGAATCTGGCAGCCGTGGGACAAGCATGCCTGTAAACGACCCTGTGCAGTTGAGGTCGTCTCTGCCATCGAGCGTAGCACTCCAGGGAGTCAGTGCAGTGCAAAAGGTTTGAATAAAGCAAGTTGGAATGCCGAGATACGGCATCGCGTACATGACGCAACCAAGACTTCACAACCGTCTGGGGTGCACCGGTGACGATGCCCCAACTTGAGGGGGGAGCTACACCAATACGGGCAAGTTCCAGCAGTACAACATTTACCCAGGACGTCTGTTCAGCACAGGCGTCCCGGGCAATGCGGGCAGCGAGACAAGTGTAGGGCAGGGACAACAAGCGTGCTAGCAGGCCAGCCGCCTGCAACAAGCGAGCCGATGACAAGTCTAGCCAACCTAACTGCCCCTGTGTCGCAGCAGTCGGTGCCCCACGGGGCCACATCAGCAGGCGACGGCCCCATTGAAACATGCGTGCATTGACACGCTGTAACTGACGGGAATCGGGCACGAGTTCAAGGCCGAAGCAAACTGACGGTTGGACATATGCACGGAATAACTTTTCGAGAAAATGTACTGGCAAGTGATCTGTGTGTGACGCTGTCCAAGAAAGGCATGCAGCCATCCGACGTTCACCACGTGGTAGGACATGATCAATGTGAAGACGCCAATTCAAGCTATCATCAAAAACAACGCCAAGGTACGTGTACGTGCGTACCACGGGAACTAGCTGTCCATTTACGTGGAAGTTCATGTCACGGCACCGGGAACGGCCCGGGCCGAAGCACATAACGGCTGTCTTGTGAAGGCCCACAGCAAAATTGAAACGCCATGAACGTGCCCAAGCAGTTGAAGGCTTTTTGCAAGTCCGCGGGATCGTTGCACAAGATTCCAACATCGCCCGCATACATTAGAACCAAAACGTTATTACAGGCACGTTTGATTTTGGATGCAAGGCCGTTAACCAAGATGTTAAACCAGAACCCGCTTAAAACCGCACCTTGACCAATACCGTTTTCAACTTCCCAAGGGTCTGATGTGCATTCAGAAATGCGCACAGCGGCTGTTCGGTTGCAGACCAAGTCATCAATAAGATGCCACAGACCGCCCTGGACCCCTGCACGGTGAAGGCGCCACATGGCACCGTCACGCCACGCAACGTCAAAGGCTTTCCGTATGTCTAGGAAAGCGCAGTAGGTGCGGGTGTTTTGCCGCAAGCGCAGTGTTTCAAGGAGTGAATACTTTTTTTTTTTTAACGCACCTTTTTGCGACTGCGCAAGAGGAGTCCAGGTCCGAGTACAGGGCATTGGACGGGGGGTGCTCGGCGCCTGCAGCCAGCGGGCGTCGGCGAGGAGCTCGTGCAGGGCAGGCGGATCGCCAGCAGCACCGAGCTCTGCAGCAGCAGGGAGCTCCAGGAGTGAGGCGGCGAAAGCTCGCTGGGCAGCAACAGACAGTATGCCACTCCAGCGGTGGACCCATGCGGCCTGCACAGCGCGGCGTAGTGCGGCCGGCGCGCTGGCCGCGCGGGCTCGCGCCAGCAGCCGAAGGAAGGTGGCGGCCTCCTGGCTCCAGCGGCCTCCGGTCTCAAGGCCGAAAACGACAAGGCGGCAGCGGCGGGCACGGAGCAGTTCGGGGTAAGTCTGCCGGCGTTTGCGCTGCGCAGCTCGGTCCAAAGCAACCCCAGGCTGTGTATCAGCCGCTGGATGCGGCAAGCCTTCGCGCGAAAGCGGGGAGACTAGAATAGCACCGACAGCGAGCTGGGCTCCATGCCACAAAGGGAGGCCATTGCACACGACCTCGATCCGCCTTGCGTCGTTGACGGGCACGTCAATGTTCATGTCAGCGACGCGAACATTGCGCGCGACACGGCCCCCCCGGCTTCGCGGCAAACCCGGGCGAGGGCATGTTCAAGCGGTAGCGCCCGGGTGGGCAGGACGCCCGATGTGGCGCAGGCAGCTCGGTGGTCACCAAGAGGGTCGAGGCTTCGACCGCAACGGCAAGTGCGGGGGCAAAGCGCCAAGGGCAGACGCAGCCGACGAAGCAACAGGACCCGGAAGTGCGAGCTGGCGACGGTGACGTCGTCCGAAGTTGGGAGGACCGTAAAGACACGGCCAAAGTGAGTGTGGCCCGGCCTGGGAGAGCAGCAAGGCACGAGACGCGGGCGAAAGGTCTGCAAAGTGCGTCTCGAGCATGCGCTCATCACAGGCCCGACTGGCCCGGCGCTGCCAGCCCCGAAGGAAGTCGGCAGTCTCTTCACCGGCCGCCGCTACAGCATCCTGAGGCACGGCAGTGTTGTTGGCGAGGGCATCGCTCCAGGGTGGTGCGTGGAAGCCTTGGCTGACAAGGTGCAACGCAGCTTGGGCCGCGGATGGCCGCGGCTGCGACGACAGGCACTCGGCCGGCCTCAGGGTCGGCGAGCAAGGCAAGGAACCGCTCTGCTGCAGGCGCGCGGTCACGGAGCACGTGGAGTGTGTCGAACCAGGAAGCCCAGTAAGCAGCGTGTCTGTCTCGGGCAGCCTCCCTTAGACCCAAGCCCCCGCGTTGCAGCGGCAGACGGGCGGCGCGCGCAGCAGGCTCCGGCAGCGGGGCGTCCGCAAAGCCGAGCAAGTGAGAGAGGCACCTCTGGACTGCGCCGTCGTGGGCTGCAGCGAAGGACAGCGTGGCCGCTGGCGGCAGAACGCGGAGCAGGTAGTTAGCGCGAGGGCATGCGCAGCAGCGCAACAGGAGCCAGGCGGCCTGCAGGTCCTCAACTGCCGGGATGCGCACGAGAAGCTTGTCGTGCTCAGCACGCTTGAGCTCAAGCTGGCGCTGCACGAATGCTTCGCTCCCGAGCGGAGTGCCCAACACAACGATGCCTTGCTGGTCAGGGGGAAGGGACCAATCACCTGTCCAGACGACGGTGTCGGAGTCACCCTGCATGTCTGCTATGCCTGGCGGCTCCTCCCCGGCCGCATTCCACACGCGGGTTTTGCCACGGTTAAGCTCAACATGGGCGTGTCGCCACAGGGCCTCGCGGAAGGCGTCGTACAGTTCACGTATCCTTTCTGGCGGCGCAACGACATATGTGTCATCAAGGAAAGCGAAAACGGCCTCACCGTCCTGTAGCTGGGCCTGGACTTCGCGGAGGGCGGGCTGCTGTGCCAAGGCAAACAGGGCCGGCATCAGCGGGTCTCCTTGCTCACCACCCTCGCCCTGGGCGACAAGGTGGCAGCGGCTTGAGTCGTCGACCCACGTGTAAGTGCTGGGTGTGCCGTAAAACTGCCGGGCAAACGGCAGCAGCGCCTGCAGGTCAGGGTGACGGAGCAAGGCACCAAGCATGGCCTCACGGGACACGTGGTCGAACGCACCGACTGCGTCGACGGAAAGCACCGTTGCACACGGGTCGAGCTCAGTGGCAGCACGCAAAGCACGGGCAAGGGCTTCGGTGCCAGCCCTGGTGCTCAGGCCAAACTGGTGCGGGAGGCAAGCACGCTGAAAGTGTGGGGCGAACAGCTGCGCCAGTGTGCGGCCGACAAGGCGCCGATGCACGTCACCAACAACTAAAGCGCGGACGCCTCGTCCGTTGGGCTTCTGCAGCGCGGTGATCCGGCCAACGCACAAAGCAGCCAGCACGGGGGGTGGGAGGTCGGCACGTGCAAGGCGGCAGGCAGCACGGTGCAACAGCTGTGTATCGCCCTCGTCGTCAAGAAGGATGCGCAGATGCTCGTTGGTCGCACCTGACGGTCCAGCTGCCGCCCCGCGCCTAGCAGTTCTCAAACAAGCAACGAAAGCTGGGAGAGGGAAGAGGCGCGGGATGCTGGCGTCAAAACCGGTGACATCACACGGCAGCGGAGCGTAGGGGGCCGCGGGGCGCCTCGACGGGTCTCGTAGCTCGGCAAGGGTTGCGGCAGTGCCCGGTGCAAGTGGCTCAGCGGTCAGCGCACGACCGGCAGCCGAGAGTTCGCCCATGTGCACTGGCGCGAGCGGCGCGAACAGCGAGGTCGTCTTGGGGCTCAACCGTGCGGGACCCGGCGGTGGCAGAGGCTGAGGCGAGCCCTAGCAAAGCCGGCCACTCCCCACCGGCGAAGAGATCACAGCGGCGATCGAGCTCAGCAGGTGGGATGTGCGGGTCGCCACCTGACCGATGCAGAAGCAACCGAGGCGCCAAACAGAAGAGTTTCCAGCCTCGCAGCTCGTGCATTGGCGATTCGCGATCGGCAATGCAGATACTCCACTCCCCGTAGCTGGGGTGTAAGCTCGCAGTCCATTGGAGAGGTCATAGGAGCAATGTTCGCCGAGTCGGTTGGAGGAGGGTTGGCACCATCCTGAAAGTGGCGGGGAGGGGCTAAGCCATCAACAACCTCAGCAGGCGCACGGGTAGGGTCAGAACCAGTCTGGGAAAACGCAGGGTGAGACAGGCTCCTCCCGGCTAACCAATGGCACACGGAAAGGCGGCGAACTAACCTCAGCCAAAGGGGCAGTCGGAGGCAAGACCTCAGGCGAGCCGGTTGGACCGCTGGCCGTCTCGGCACTGAAATTGCCGGTTGGGACCGCGGGAGTGGCAGCTGAGTCCGGAGCTCGCTCTGTGCCACTTAGCACGGGCACACTGGCGGGAGCAAGCGTGGAGGGGGAAGCCGCAAAGCAGTGCGCAGTGTCCCGCGGATGCGGGCGGGGACTCCCTGAAATGTAAGGACTCGTTGGTGCAAGGTGTCGTGAAGGTCGATCCCGTCGAGGGAAGCCAGGCCTGCCAGCAGTCCTGCTTCGGCTGCAGAGGCACGGCGCTGGGCAGCAGTGGCCGGGCATTGCCAACAGCAGCAGTGGTGCTGGTAGTTCATTCCTAACGCAAGTGCAGGCCACCTGAAGGGCCGCCTTCACGGCGTGCCATTCCGGAAACACTCCACCCCACGTGGGAACCCCTCTCAACATGATGGGAACTCCGCCAGCCTGCACGGTAGCAACAATGGCATCCCCACTAAGCCTCAAGCCTGGAAAAACTGCCTTTATACGGTTAATCACGATGTCCTTCGAGGGCAGCAACCACCTAAGTTGTGAAAGTAGCCCTTGTCCATGCGGTGAGCGCAGCCACTCCTGCAAGCCATTGGGAGGCGGAGGGGCGGCCTGTAAATTGGGCATCGCCTGGGGCACGCCGGCAGGCTGCATGTGATCCAACAGAGTACTGGCAAGTGCAATCCAAGCGTCCAATCGCTGCTGGAACTCCGATCTGACAAACCGCAGCCCAAGGAGCAACAGACTGGTGACGTCTACAGCAGGCTGGATGCGAGTGGAACGAGAATGCGAGGCGGCAGCTTCGGCTGTAGCTTGGCCAGGCTGGCGAAGGGTTGCAAATGTTTCGGCTGGGAGTAGATGGTCTAAAGTGGCGGCAGGAGGTAGCCTACACAGAGCTTTGCCTAACGCCAATGGAAGAACCCCGCGGTACGCGAGGTCATGTCCTTTTGCCCTATGGCTGCAATCCCGGGAGCTGCCCCTGGGCTCCTCGGAAAGATAAGCTTCCCGCTCAGGGAAGGCTACCAACCAGCGCCAAGCGCTGAGCACTGGCCACCTCAACTCGTCACTGGGCGAGGGCACGCCCGGTACCAAATTTTCGTTCCTAGCTCTCCAAGCAGTCGCGGCTGCAAGAAGCGAAGCTGGAGGCTGCAATTCTGACAAAGCGGCCTCTACGGAATCACGGAGAGCATCAACTAAGGGACCCATGTGGACACAGCTCATCAACACATGCCTGGGGGTGCAAGGACCACGACAGCAAAGCGGGCACGTACGGACACTATCCAACCTACGAAACTGCATCCACCTATGCCCGAGTCTCTGCAGGTCAGCGTCTGAATGGAGTCGTTCAGTCCAACTACCGCCAATGGAACGTGTACATCTAAAGAACATTGGAGTCAGGTCTACGTGAAGGTCGTCCCGGGGAAGAGCCCACCGACTCCACCGTTCCGGGATTTGGCAGTGCCTATAAAGGTCAGGGTTGAGGCAAGGCTTGAAAATCTCTCGGCTAACATGGGCAATCAGCCCCTGAACCGGCTTGGAAGCCCAACTGGACAGTGCCTCCTGGCGCAAGAGATTCCGAATGAAGTCCCTCGCTGGGGAAGTGACAGACCGTCCTTGACAGACAAGATACGCGAAGGTTCCACCGACCGGCCTACGAATGTCAGGTGGACAAGGAAAGGCCCTCGCCTCAGCACATCCCTCATCCTGGAGCTGATTCCCCTGGACTAGAACTGGATGAGGGAAAGCGGAATGCGTTTGGTGCGATTTGATGTCTACCCCTACCAATCCGAACCTAGAAAAAGCGATGCGGGAGTACCATTTGATGGTGGAGGCCTCGCCACCTGGGAGCTGGATGTTCCACGCCGAGGGTAGCTCTACCTGTTGGAGCCGCCATGACGCGGTTTGCACGACCGGGTTCCAGCTAGCAGCCCGCTCCCGAAGGATGTGCCACAAGCGTGCAACCCAGGGCTGACAGCGTTGCTTCAACAGGACTGCCTCATCGTTCCCGCTGACCTTGTTTAGACTATGAAAGAGTGCCGAACGGTCAGCAACCAACAGACCCCAGCATAGCCGCCAGTTCAGCTTCATGTACCCCTGAAGTCTCCCAACCTATGCGAACTGGCAGCCGACCAATCTGGCGTTCGGACACAGCAGAGCTGGTGCCCCAGTAATCTCCGAGCGGTCCAAAGGAACGTGCTTGATAGGAGTACGTTGTGCAGTCCTGTGTTGTTTGACCTCCATCCCCAAACATTGCGAAGTCCCAGCCCTCGAGCTGAGGACAACGAGACTGAGCCATGAGGAACGTTGTACGAGCATCAGGCTGACTATTTGCATACTCCCAGGATTCGGCAGGCCAGTCCTCAGGGAGAAAAGGAAAACCAGCACCCGGTCGGAAGATGGCACACTCGATGTGCCAGTCGGAGTCTGCTTGCTCAGAGGCTAGTCTAGCTGCCCTGGCGCAAGTAGACGGGGGGAAGGGACAAGCTAAATCAAGATGCTCAGCCCAACAATCGGCAGAGAACCAGTCCTGCACTGGGACACCCGCTCGGATAAGGCTCCACGCGCGACGGATGGAATTGGCAGCACCACCCACTCTACAGTAGACTTGCCCTCTAGCAAAGGAATCAGGTTGAAAGGCCGCGGTCAAGGGCTGCTTCATGGCGCGGTCCCCAGCTATGCAGTCGAGGATTCTACCTACCATGCGGTCCGTGGAAACTTCGACATACAAGCCATACCCTGCAAGAAGTTTAAGAGCGCGCATCAGGGTGCCATCATGGCAGTCGAGTAAGCTGGGAAGGGACTCCAAGGCCTGTTTCAAAGTGTCTCGCGCGATCAGTGCTACCTGGGAGGTGCCGTTAAGAAGCAGCAGAAGGTCCGAGGCTACCGAACTAAGCAAAAAATCCACTAAGCAAGGTGCCCCGAGGCCGCCGAAAGATTTTGGAGCCAACAGGCTAGCCCTCTCCACCGTGGAACGCGAACCGACTGTGTGCAGAAGGAGCCGTTGGAAGGCGAGGTCCTCTGCGTGCACATCCTCTGCAGGCGGGATTCCGATGAGGGGGGCGTACGAGAGAATCCCACCTACAACCCACTGCATCAGAGCGGACGCCTCGTCCCAAGAGCAATGTTTGAACGCTATGCGTTGTTTCGCGCGTCTTAGGCTATTGAGCAAATCCTCAATCGCTAAGGAATGCTTGTCGCCCAGGGTTTCCGTTTTCCCAACAGAACCTCTTCCTCGTCAGGAAATGCCCTTGGGATTACAACCTGTTTGAAGCCTCCGCTCCAGATGTCCAAGCTGCTCAGCTCCAGCCCCTGCGCCTGGACCCGTGGGCCTGCATGCTCTTGCCTCTCCTCCCAATCGCTCGCGAAAGCTCTACATTTCTTCCACGAGAAACCAACGCCAGAACTAGCACTACCCAAGGCAAGAGAATCAGCAATACCCGTAAGATCACAAGCACCGGAGCCGTAGTGCTCCAAGTCGTCCACAAAGCCACAGGCCTGCACCAGTCTGCCCCCACTGGTTCGGTATCCCTGATGGCTGTTCTCCCGCAGTCTGAGCATTGGCTCTTGGGCGCCACGTGACAAACTAGGTGAGGAGACCGACCCCTGGGGGACCCCCTGGAGACCGACACAGGCGATGTTACACCCGCACGTGTGGCCAACCTGACTGCACAAGCTCCAAACAAGTCCTGATACACCGCACGCGCGGCGTCTGGAATGCCGCGACAGTGCTGGACAGCATCAAGCTCCACCAACTGCAACGTGTTAAAAAATTTCTCGTAATCCACAGCCACCTGGAGATGGGTCTGCTATGCCTGGCCGCGTCCTCGAGCAACAGAGCATCCAGATACAGAACATGCGGGGCCGCCGGGTAGCCCGGGGCATAGCCCATGTTGAGCAGGCTATACAGTTGTCCATCCTTGTCCTGCTGGATTGTTGCCGCTAGCCGCTGGTTGAGGGGGCCCTCAATGGCTTTAAACCCCTCTTCCATGAGAGATAAAGGCCGCCAACCGCCGGAGGCCTTGGAAAGGTGAACCTGCAACGCTGCCTTCAGAGAGGATGCAACTATACCTGACCTCCTTTGGAAATCAATGCTACGCCAATACAGTTGTTGCACATTTTCTGAGTAAAACTCCAGAAAAGCCATCTTCCATCCCGACGGCCCGGACACGAGTGACGGTGCTTGCTGAGGATGCGCTGACGCTCAGCCTGAGAACTAGAGGAAGTGAGAGTGTCGCTGAGGGGCTCGAATACCCGTAGCAACAATACACCCCCTGAGGAGCAGTGCCATCTGTCAGCAGACCACCGATAGGAGGGCACGCCATTGACCAGTGCCAGAACATGCCGGACACCACTACAACGCGCTTGACGACGACCGACCCATGCCCACCCATCCCAATGCAAGACCCAACCGGCAACAGCAACACAGTGTTCAGACCAAATCCGGAGTTGTTCACGATGCCAAGGCAGCAAGAGCCAGGGCCCAGGACTAAGCAAGGCTCGACCCACCCGTTGAAGACCCTCATTACCCTGCGACGACGCAACAGCCACAAAGTCCAGCATCCCGCGTTTACGACCAGCACAGTCCTGGTAGTGACAGATGAGACTATGGCTCCAGGATTCGGCAAGTTCCTTGAGCAATGCCCCCCATTCCTGCTCAGCCCCCCTAAGCACTTCAGAAACCGTTGAGGGCCTACAAGCGACTCCGTCATCCCGCACACACCAGTCAGGAAGATACTCAGAACGAGGATGTGGGAGCGGCCGCATCCATTTGGCCCACCCCTTCACATCCCCAGCGCGTAGTCGGTGACGGCGCTCCTGCATGTAACTTCTCGACTGTTTGCCAGTACAGCTGGAGTATATCTGTTGAACACGGTCGAGCCACTCAGTAACTTGCAAGATAAGGGTTGGGGCGTGCCGTCTGTCCATCGTGCGAGGGTTGACGGGCCAGAGGAGCGGGAGCTCAATTGAGGTGGGACCAGAAGTGAAGGAGCGGGAGGAGCGGAAACGCTGGGAACCAAGCAACACATCTGGGCACTGCATTCGACAAAACTCAGGAACTCCCAGTGTGCCTACCCACCCTCAAGATTGGTGTGGAAGGAGAGGACCCAGCATGCTCAGATCTGCCTTGCCCGAGGAGCATAAGCGCAGTGGCCTTAGACGCCAATGAAGAAGCCTGTTGCAGGGAGATCTTGCCTACTTCGAGCGGCTTGTATGGATTGGCCACGAAGTCCTGCAGATGTCTCCGAAAACACCTAAGCTCTAGAATGCATTGGTGCCAGGCTTCTGAAGCCTTGGCAGTCCTACGCGAAGCGCCCGCCACCACATCAGGCAAGCAAGACAAAAGAAGAGTTTGAAGTTCATCAAAGCTGCTGTCAACAATAGCCCTAAGACGTGTGGCAGTCTCAGTGGTCGCAGGCAGCATTTCATTCCACAACCCGATTACTCCCTCACATGGAGGCGTAGGCATAGCATCGAGGAGCGCTTCAGCTTCCGAGATGCGGTCAGAGATGGCTTGTGTGCCTTCCATGTGATGCTCGAGCTGGCGTTGGACCTGCTGACGCGCTCTAGCTGAATCCGGAGCGCATAGCATCGTAGTGAGTGCCTTCCATTTTGGGAAGGGGATGGGAAGGGAGGAATGGATGGCCGGAAGCTGGAAACGGAAGTCTACCAAGACTGGTTCATGATCAGTGCGATAGCAGATAGCACCATTGCCACAGGATGGCGGAGTTCACAGGTCCAGCAGCCCAGGCCGGTGCAGGCAAGTACCAGATGCTATCAAGCCGACTAGCGGAAGCCGAAGAATAAAAGGTGAAAGCCCGGGTATCCGGATGAAACAAACGGAACACGTCTGTAAGACCCATGGAGGCAAGGTGTTGCGCAACACATTCAGCACGATCAATATGTAGCTACCCGCGAAGGTGTCGAGGGCCCGCGAAGCTACGGAGTTTAAGTCCCCACCCACTACCACAGCATCACCTGCCATTGCAGCCTTACGCTCTTATTCCTGCGTGAGAAAAGCCTTCAAATTTCAAATTGGCCTCTGCAGCAAGGTTTTCAGGTGAGTGCGAAAAGTTGGGCAGGTTTGCCCCGGTGGGACCATATATATCCCCACTACAGGCAGCCTCCCACCGTTCGCCAACAGCAAACAGGCGCTGATACCCCGACCCCTCTCGTCTCTGCTAATGTCAACCCAATTACTCGCTACAGAGCAGTGCACCGCAATGACGACACCTGCAGCCTGTTGACGGGGTAGCGAACACTCCTCCCTAGTAGCAGAAGGCGCAGCATGGCTTAAAGCAATATAGCCCGCCGAATAGAGACCTTGCAGGGCGAGCGCATGCTGGTCCGGCCCCGCCAGACGGGTTTCGGCTAAAATGCCGATGTCCGCCTTGAGATCCAGGAGCCGCTGGCCCCACCACCGACCCCATTGGTGTCGGTTCCTGCCCGTACCTCCCGTTTGGAGAGCCACCACACGGGTGATCAAGCTGCCTTTCCAGGTCATATCGTGCCCTACGCAGTCAGCGGAAAAATTCCGCAACTCCACTTTGGCACCGACTTGGCATCCATGGCGGTTGTGACGGAGCATGATCATCATCACTGCTGGAGCTTACGGGCACATCCGGCAGTCCGCGCACCAGGTCCATGTCGCGTGAACAAGCTATGAAGCCGCACACTACGGAAGAAAAGCGAAGGAGCAATGGAACGGGGAGGCAACCAACAGAGATAACCTCAAGAGAGGGTTGAACCAAGTAGGAGGTGAGGACCCAGGAGTCGTGAGTGGTTTGGGTTTGAGCCAAGAGCTGCAACATGTCCAACCCATACATCTTCCACCGTAATTGCAAAGCCGGAATGAACCAAACAGTGCATCAGTTAGCCAGCCGATTCAATCGCGACGGAGTCACATAGGTGGGCAAAAGCAAGCTATAATTGAGTGCAGCCAGTGTCAAGTACCTCCCATGCGCCTTTGACGCCCGCACGCCCATTACCCCGATCATTTCCCCGTGCAAGGTGCCTACGTGCGTAATTCATGCAATAAACTAGCTGACACCCCCGCGACCACAACATCATGCATGGCACCCAAAACGTAGGGACTAGCAGTGGATACCTGATGAAAGAGTACACAAGCTCACACAACACCTTGACCCAACAGGCCGACTGGCATACAGAGATGCGTCAGGACATGGCAGGACGATCCCCATGACACACTCGGCTCCGCATGTCTTTCAGTAAGAAGAAAAATCGCCTCGCTCGCTGCTCAAGACGTACTCCAGTAGGGAGCTAAGAAGTCTAAGACTGCCATAAGGACGACAAGACAAGTGAGAGGAAAGGGTGGGGCCATAAATGAGCCAGGTGGGAGCCAGAAGCAGGAGAATCCGAGACAGCCGTCAACAAAAGCCAGTAGGTAAGAACCAGGAACGCAGCAATTGGCCAGCATACGTGGAGACAACGGGGGCGAAACGTGCGGCCAGTGCCCAAGGAGCGAAGCTCCCGCACCGAGGGCACACACGAGGGCGACCCAAAGGCGCGCGCCATGTGCCGAGGGAACTGTGTTCCAGCACAGAGGGCGAACACGCCACCAACCAGGCATCAGATCAGAGTCTCAAGTAAACAAGGCTACCGCAGCATAAAGACGACCGCATACGTGGTGCCCAGCAGACAAACAAAGCTTCACGGAAGCTATAGATGTGGCAGAAAGAGTGATACCCATACTACCTTATCACCATGGAGTACGCCCCGGGTGTGCAACCAGCGGTTGATACCTGACGGAATTGTAGACGAGTACGTAATAGCACGGACACAACATGCTACTGAGAACCCAGTCCTGCGACGAGACAGCCTCCATGACACGGACAGCTAGAAGCATCTGACAATACAAAAAAAGGAAAGTCACGCCCAGTGTGCTGTACCGTACACCAGCGAGAAGCAACGCATGAGAAGCCTCGACCCGGACCGTGGCCCTAATGGAGCGCAAAGAAGCTCAAGAGCTCAAGGTGAAGAAGAAGCGAGAATCCCTGATGTGCAGGAGCCTCACTTTTTCGTCCATCTACTCAAGCAGGACGCGCAGGAGGTGCAATTGCAAAATCAAAAATTGCCGGCAGTCCCAACACATTGTGTGACGGAATGCTGGCTTGTCCGATCCAATCCACGGTGGGGGAAGGGAGGCGAACTAACAGCTGTCCAAACCAATCAGATTCACGTTGCAGCACGGGCAGCGATGACCATGAATGGGGGATGAGAACCATCTTGTGACACACTCCTTATGGAAGTAGTGCATGCACGCCAAACGGACGAGTGTCTCACCGACCTCAAAAGGCTGCAGACAGCTAGTGCAACTCGTGACTGGCAAAAGGCAGTTGTCGCCAAGATCGGCCTGGACAGCAGTGTGGTGGATGGGCTGCTCGGCTGTGCTCGGCTCCTGTACCGTGGTGCCATCTGTTGCTGGCCCAAACGTGGCATCCGGTACAGGTGATGGGGCAGCAGCGGCTAGCTGCATGACGATGCGTGTGGCCAAGGCGATTCGCAGGTCACCTACAGACGTAGGGATGGTGATCTCATGATTGTTTGCCGGTGTTGTGTCCCCATGCCACTCCTCCATGATGCGCTTCACCAAGCCTGCATCCAGAAACTGCGGATGACTTAGCAAGTATGCAGTGACGCGGCGCCTAGCATTCGCAGGGACAAGTTGGTGTAGAGGCTGCAAGGACTGGAAGGTAGCTCAGCATAGCTTCCACAGCTGCTGGGGATGGCGGGGACCCATGTGAAACCCTGCCGGGAAAGTCACAGTCAGGCTGGGAGTGGGATCCGACGCCGGCACTGCGGGGGGAACATGGGCTCCACCCGACGATGAAGCGCACCCACCAAACATGCGCCGCTGTGGCTGGGAAGAACGGTAGGCAGGGACGGGGGGAGCAGGGGGAGCAGGGTGAGCAGGATGACGGGGCGGCGCACGCGCCCTCCCTAAGTCATGGCCCCCCGCATGGGTCACACGGGTACGGTGCTGGTGCGCAGATCTTGGGCGGCCAGAGGGTACCGGATGGCCAGCTCTTCGGCCTTGGACTGTCCTCCCCCTTGGACGACTGCGTGAGCGCTCACGATTCTCAAGTGTGGGCGTGCTGGGCCTGGGCCCTATAGTTCCCGAGTGGTCCTGCGCCGAACGAGTGGTGGACGCGAAGAGCTTGGTGTGGTGTGACCAGCAAACATAGCATCTATGCTTCTTTCCGCTATATCCATGGTAAGGCGGAGAGCACGCTTAGCTTCATCCTCAAACCGCATGGCGCGAGTGGAGAGAGTGTGTGCCAGTGCCGCCCGGGAAACTCGAACAAAAAAGCTTCGCATAGTGCCAAGCTGAGCGCTGAATACTGGTTTGCAACGGCTTCCCGTTTCAGCACAATACTGTCGCGTCGAGTCGTGAATCTACCGAAGGCATGATGCTGCCGAGTCTGTAGTGCCTACACTGATAGTAGCAGTCATCGCGTTTTTCCACAAATCTCCAGAACCGTATATTGCACAAAGATTCGTGAAACAGTATCCGGGCTCAATATATAAAATGCCCGAGAATATAATAAGTATTGGAGCCGGTTATCAAAAATGCCCCCGAATATATTCTCACAACTGCTGACGCGAACTTCTTTTCTTCTGAGCACTCGAAAGGGGCTGTTCGAAAAGGGTTTGTCGCACCGACAACTTCGGTGCACAACACGCGTGGTAGAGTTTCCACAAAGCGGCTTGCGGTAAGAGATTCCGCTATGTGTCAAGCACCCGATTGCCCCCCCAGGAGTGGGTGGGTGGGACAATTTTTTCCCCCGTGGCCCAAAGCCACTTGAGCTACAAACCGCCGGTGCATTAAACATTCGGAACTGCGACATGCGTGAAAAGAACTGCATGTAAAGGCCAGAAAGATGTAAAAACATTTGTGTGATAAAATCATGCTTTCACACAAAATTAAAAGATTGAAATCATGCAATTAATCGGTTCGCGGTTGTCGCCATTTTGAGGGTGAAAGATTTCCCTCAAATAAAACAACCTTGGAGTTTAGGTGGAAAGAGTTATCCGCCAGCGGAAACGTGCCTTCCACAAATCTCCAGAATTTCCGGTGCTCTGGGGGCTGAGCGACTTCGAGAAGACCGCTCAGCTGCTGTCCGAGGTCCTCGCGGGTCGGGTGAAACATCCCGTAACCTGCTGAGTCATCAAGGAGAGTGCGGAATCTGTGCAGCACAAGTCCGGAGCGATGATTCTCAGCGACACTATCAACAAGAGTTGTTTCGAAGCTGTTGAAACACCAACTAAAACAGTTGGACGAATATTCCCCAATTGATATGTGGGGAAAATCAGAAATATGTCACCGTCGCAAATATAAATGCCCATCAATCAACGATGTACATGTTGCAACAGAAGATGCAAGACACTCCGCGCTCGACCAATGTTTTAACAGCGAAGCTCGCCGGTAAAGGTTGTGTGAAAAGAGGAGGCCACCGCAAGGAGATACACACCTTGCAACAATGAAGTTGCATTTCGCAACCTCAATCTGCCCCTAGGAGTGGGTGGGTGGGTTCAAGAAAATTTCACGGTGACTGCAGCAGAGCCACACGACTACAGGCACACGACATGGATTCTCAAGGCATCTTCGTAAAGAGATGCAAAGTGAGAAAAAAGGAAAACCCGTGTGCCAAACCCCCCACGTGAAATTAAATGACAAAGCTCTGTGAAAACAGAAAATGTTTTCGTGATAAAGGCACACGAAAACAAAACTCAGATTCTCAAAAACTCACTTTTTTCCTTTCCTTTCGCGGCAGACTAGGTCGTCGCCTTGCGGGGCCTAAGCCAGAGGCAAGCTGCGTTCAGCTCGGCCATCCGTGGACAGCTACGTTGGAAAACGCACCTCGAGGAACTATGAGACAAACTACTAACTAGAAACGGCTCGTGGCGTACCACAAAGCAGCCGTGAGTGTGCACCAAACAGCTTGACTAAGGTGCAAAGCAGAGAACAGCGACCCTCAAGCTCAGCCATATATACAACTGCGTCTGCGGACTACCCGTGACTACCTGTACAAGTCACAGCTACTCAGAGTATACAGGGAGTATACTGACGGTTGCAGTTGGGATGGCGAAGGCATTAAAAATGGGATACAAGTTGCAAGTACGGATCCGGAGGGGGCTAAACCTTAGAAGTATTGGTCAAAGTCTCTGCTGAGAGTCGGTCGACATCACAGCACTGCTCGCGCAATGACTCCAGGGCCAATTTGGTCAAGGGAGCACTTCTCGGACTCTTTTCAAACAAATGAGGTAGCAGTTATGTTCAGTCCATGAAACCTCGGATTTTGTTTTGATTGGCCTGGCACCCACGCCGTCATTGCTCAAGAACGGAGCGCGGCAGCCCTCACTGTAAAGCACACTTTGGTAATGACCTGTCAGCACGCTATGTCCCTCATGTACAACTGCGAAGCAGAGCGTGTATGGAATCAGGACGGATTGCAAGGTGGCCTCCCCGACAAAACATGGCATCATTACCTGCGCTGCTGGTGGGGTACACAAGTGTGCAGTTTCACCGGCTGGCCTGCCTCAAATTTGTATCTCAGCAGCTGCAGCAAAAGGAACTCAGGCGGCTGCGTCAAGGCACACGTGGTTTCCTGCTCGTTCCAGGCATTGATAAGTTGCTGAAGTGATGCATGCTCGGCATTTGGCATAGCAATCGGCAGCGGCGTATCAAAATTGCTGCGGCCTCTCACTTCGATGCTCGGTCCATCGTTCAATCGTGATTCCCAGCAACCTGCATAGCACAACGGTTGCAAACGTCTGAGAAGGAAAGACATGAATTCGACGGCATCATGTTGTTGCGAAATGCCTGCCCAGCCGCGTAGCACTGGATTCCACGGCAGAAGACCTGGGACATACAAGGGCTGGCGTTTAGTCCCAGCCAGGAGTGCTCGAAAGGCTGCCACATGGGCGCCAAAAGCGCAGGCGGGCTGACCGTAGTGCTGACCTGTCCACATCATGCTTGTGATCACGGCATTGAGGTAACAAACATTGTGGGGGTTTTTAAGGAAAATGGGGTCAGGCCTATCTACAGATCCATGTCGGCTTCTGCGTCCTGCGTCTTCGTTGCCGGCGCGCTCGGGTACTGGGGCTGCGTGGCTTTGAGCAGGGCATCGGCCTGCGCCTGCAGAACCTTTGCCAGCGGCTGCCTCCTCACCCGTTCGCGGCAGAGACGAACGCCGATCAGATGCGTGCAATTGTTGTTGCACAGTCCCAGCAGTGTCGAGTAGAGTTGATCCGCTGCCTCGCCGCGGTTCCCAACCGCCAACAGGAACGTCAGGATGTCGGATTGATACTGCTGGGCCAGCGGGCGCGTGGCGTGGAACTTGTGGATCAGGGCGTCCTGCTCCACCAGGTGGATAAGCCTTTCCACATTCTGTACGACCAGGGAGTGTGCGAGTGGGATCTGGGCCGAGTCGATGATGGACTTCTGCTGCTCCGCATCCCACCTTGAGAAGGTCCAGCAGGGCGGGTCCTGCTTCGTGAGGTGGCCTTTCGCCTGTAGCCTCTCCTTGGTCTCGCCCTCGGTCGCCTGTGCAAGTCGCGCTTGGAACTCCTTCAGCAACGCCACGAGAAGAGTCACCCTCAAGGACAGGGTAACCTTCGGAGGGGTCTGTGCTTTGAGCTCCTTCCATTCCTGACTGATTGCAAAGAGAGTCGTCGCCATGGAGGATGTCCCTGTGGTGGTCATGTACATGAGGAAAGACGAGTCCGCCCTCATCGCCGCGATGTCGTCTTCCTGCCGCAAGGAGAGTTTGGTGACTATCGCCAGCACATTGCGGACGGTGTTGCCGTCGATCTGCTGAGTCAGCGGCTCCTTCCAATCCCGCGACTCCACCCACCAATCCCTCTCCCGCTTCGTCCTGCTCTGATCCGGGCCTTTGCCCTTGTTGGATGGACGTGGCCACTTGGGCTGGCGATCGTCGGAGCCCGTCGCCCTGTGCTGGGCTGCCAAAGAAGGCAGGTGGTGGCCGAAGAACTCCGTCACTTCCTTGGACGGTTCCGCCATCGGCCCTGACGAGATTGTGCGAGAGCAAATGGTGAAAGAGACAGGCTTGGTAGTATGACACGCAATTCGGCGGATGCACAGCTCCCTTTTGCTGGCCTTGAGGTTTGAAGGAACAAGCTCGGCACGGACCTTTGTACTTGAGCCTGGAGTGCGCCTTCAGCTTCTTTGTGACCGCGTCATGATGCTGCCACATGTCTGCATGGGAACGACGGATATGTGATTTCAAGCCTCCTTTTTGTGGTGAGCACCACTGCGTGCAGGCAATGCAGTACTCTCCTAGGATGGCTTGTTGCTTTTCAGCAAGGAGAATCCAGTCTTGTCGGCATGAAGCTTGCATATCTAGACGATCCATGAAGGGTCTGATTTCTTCAAGACACAGAGTTGGGGGCTCAGGTCGATTTGGGTCTGTCGGTGCGCCTTCTGAGACTGCATTCTCGGCGGTATGGGGGCCCTCTGGGTCAATTCTAGGCCGGTTTCCCGCCGTTCTATTACGATTCGGATGCTGACGTAAAAGAACGCTCGCTGCGGGGGCATTTGAGAGCCCCCCCGACCTGGCATCAGGCTCTAAAACGGACCGACGAACCGTCGGCTGGAGTCAGCCTCGCAGCGGACTGCAAAGCAGGCTGACTCCCTGGATCAAGTGGAAGATCGCTGGTCTCTGGCATAGGTGTCATAGGTGTCGCAGGTGACTCTGTCTTTGGAAGGACACTGTGTAACACAGGACAAGAAGACAATATGTGCCCCTTAAATCCCTGCCATTTTCTAAACGATTGTCCACAATGTCTGCAAATCGGTAATCCGTTCCGACAGTGTTGTGCTATGTTCACTTGGCTTCTGACCGCTCCTGTCTGCAAGCCTTCTGTGGCTAAGCTGATTCCATGGCTCTGGACGCAATGCGTGCGCATGCCATGCATGGTGTCAAAGACCTTTGCACAGTGTGGGCACGGGAAGGCTTGTTGGGTGGGGTGAGCGGGTTTGGTATTGCCTCCCTGGGGTTGAGTTTCAGGCATCGTGAATGCACGGGCTATCGTCTGCAGCCACTCAAGCTCGTGCGACCGGCCTGGAAAACGTGCATGATTGCCAGCCGTGGAGGGGGTCTGTAGCGCATGGATGCGATTATCTACCATCCGCTGCAAGTGCGACCGGAGTGGTGTCAGGCCACATCTGCTGTAAAGATCAGCGGTTGTCTCATGTGTGATATGTCTCGGAGAACCTGCAATGCAGCGAATGTGGTGGGCTTCCATGCGTGCCATAAGGCGAAGGCTTTCTTCAGTGATCCCAACTGCAGCTATGCCGTAACACAATGTACTACGAATGCATGTTTGGTACACTCGAAGCCTCTGCCTTAAGCTAAGGCCCCTAGGCTTGAAGAGTACGCGACTCAGTCGACTCACTGATGCTCGCGCCTGCTTGATGCGGGCTTTGGCGGTCTGACACTCAAACTGCGCAAAGGACAACGTGATGCCTAGGTAATCAAGTTGTTTGATTAGCTGGATGTTGACCGGCGCAAAAGGAGTGCCAAGTTGCACGTACTTGATGCCGTCTTTAACATAGGATCGTTTACGGATCCATTTTGTCAAGGTGTTGCCCGATGCGCGCAGCAAGATCCGAGACTTCTCATCGTTTATCTGCATGCCCGCTGCTTTTAACACCTCAAACAAACAGCCTACGCGAGTGCAGACAAGCCTGAGGTCGGCGACCGTTTCAAGCTCAAACTTTGCTAAAAGATCGTCGGCGAAGTATGTGTTGTAGTCACGTACCCAGGCTGCAGCTGAGGCATGGGGCTCGAAATTGGTCAACTTTACAGTAAGCTGATGGAACATGTAATGCGTCACAATCACCCACAACATCGGACTGAGCACACAACCCTGTCGGATGCCATTAGCTAACGAGATTTGGCCAGTATGCCCTTTGTGCTCCACGTGGTATTGTGTGTGGTGGATGGCAAGGACAAGTTGTATAGTATCTTCGTCGATTTCAAGGAAACGCATGGCGGCAGCAAGATACGCATGTGAGACATAGTCGAAAGCTTTACTCATGTCTAAACTGATAAGAGCTCCGCCTGTCACTGTGCTGCGCACCTTGCCTTGTTTGCGGTCCTGAACCTCGATGCGAGAGGCAGCGAGGCGATCACGAATTGTGGAGCAGAATCTCGCCGCGCGGCTGATGGCATTGTAAGTACTGCGGTGCGGCAAGTATGCGTACTGCGGGGTGTTGTTGAGCTTCGGGAGTATGATGTGCATCAGTCTATTTTTGATCGTCCGAGCTAGGGTTTTACCAACCGGATCCTGTAAGGCAATAGGTCGTAACGAGGATGGTTGTGTCGGGGGTTTCTGGGGCTTCGGCAACAGCTTTAACCAGCTCTCAGTCCACTCAGCAGGCAGCCAGAGTTGCCCGGGCTGCAGTGCGCGGTGAAAGATCGTGCATATCACAGGTCCCAGGAGGTCAGCTAGGCACCGATATACTTCAGGTGGGGCAGAGCCTTCAGGTACAGCACGCCCTGATTTATGGGCTTTCAGAGCATGTGTGACCTCCTGAAGTTGCGCATCGAACGAGCTACCCATACAGAAGGTATTGGACTCGGCGGCAGGATCACGTGTGAAAACACTTGTGAAATAACCATGCACAGCTTCAAACTCTCTCTCTGTGGACATCATGCAGTCTACCCTCCTCGTCTCGTATTTGGATGCGGGTTCGGGGTGCTTTAGGGGCCAGGCTACATATGTGGCGATACAGGGCATGGACATCACCCCGCTGCGCAGCTACTTCGGCCTGTTGCAGGGTATACTCAAGAGCGGCTCGCCTGTTCGCAAGGCCACGCTGCCTAAGCGTGGTTTGTATGCAACGGAAGCGGCGGTGAGCCTTCCAAACCCTGAAGATCTTTTGCCCTAAAAGCCTGCGCGAACCCAGAGCACGTCTAGCAGTCCGCAATTCCCTGTGTGCCTCCCACAGCTGTTGGACTGTTACTTGCATGTTGTCCGTTTGCCACGGTCTAACTCGCCTTGCTTGTGGAATCACCGGGAAGTGCTCACTACAGCAATCAAGGAGTAGGCGGTTCAGGGCAGCAGTCGACTCCGGAGCCTGATCAGCGAGTTTCTGGGAAACTTTCTCCCGAAATGTTTGAAAGGCTGGTGTGTCCTGCCGAATGGCCTGCTGCAGAGTAGATCGCGAGAACCTGGCCGGAGTTCGGGCTTTGGGGGGAGTTAGGGGGACTCCTAGCCTAAGGTGGGCAACCACTGCAAAGTGCTTGCCACCTCCACGCCAGGGGGAGAAGCAGATATCACGCTGTGGCTTGGCTTGCCTTGCGATGGAGTCTGCGGTCGCAGGAGATGCGAGGATGAAATCAATGTGGCTGCGCTTGGGCACCGTACCAGGAATCTGAAATGTGTAGGCTTGCCTGGCGGCGCTCCACGTGTTTACTGCACATAAACCTGTGTGCTGCACAAATTGGCAGAAGTCCTCCACATCAGGTGGGTCACGTGTGGAAGCATACAGGCCTTGTCCAACGTTGCTACCTCCAGGACGCAAGGCGCAATTAAAATCCGGCTACACAGCGCAAGTTCCTGAGGGGCAGTGCCTGTACCAAGCAAGTCAGGGACCGCCAAAATTTGCGTCTCAATTCGAGGCGACCTTTTGCAGGCTCAGGGTCCCAAGCCCACTGGTAGCAGCACACAAGGTCAAGCGAGCGAGCCTGTCGCCCCGCTCCCACAGGTATACGAACATGTAAGAGCCGTCCCGGAACCACAGCCGTGTACTGCAGATCGGCTGAGCACGCCAGACAGGAAGATATCAATATAGCTACTCCTGCAAATCTCGTCTGGGCATCCGGCGAATTTACAACAGACCATCCAGGCAAAACAAACTCTGAGAGCTCCTTGCCGAGACCATAATGGGTTTCTTGCAACATGACAACGTCAAACCTGCGACCTTCCTTCTGCAGCCAATTGGCAAGAACATCGTAGGAGGTGGTGCAAAGGCCTCCCACGTTCAGACTGCACACGCGGAGCCTAGTTCTGCGTTCAGGGCCGGAGGGACGCGGCCTGCGCTGTCGAGCGGCATTGTCCTGATTTGCCGCCTGTTCGGACGGGGCTGTTTTGCAGCCGAGGCTTTCGGCTGTGCACCTTTGACCTCTGTACCATGTGACGCCGTCAGCTGCGGCACGTCTCTGCGCACGCCTGAATGCGCGCTTTGCAACACGAATTCTGGTGGAAACAGGTGCCCTTCTGCCTGGCTTCGCTGTCTGCAGGAAGCCTTCATGAACGGAGCCTTGAGTCGCTCCCGCAGCACTGGCAGATGGTGCTGCAACCCTCGCATCTGTGGAGTGTGCAGGTACGAATGCAGGCCTCGGTGGCGGCACTCCACCCAGGGAATTGGGACCCTGGCGGCCCTCTGAGCTTATGACGGCAGGTCTGTTGCTGGGTGCTGTTGCTGCGTTCCGTGCTGGTGCTGGTGTAGTCGGCAGTCCCGGTGGCGGGTAAAGACAAGCATGAAGTGAAATCTGCATCAAAATGTGAAAACACGTGAAAATGGAAAAGTACGTGGAAAGAGCAACCATGCGAGTCACCATGCGAAAACTGCGCAGCTACACGTCTCAGAGCACCAACGCCCGTAAAATCTGGGTAGTGATGAGCACCTGCAATCTACCCCGCCCACTCACCTACAAGAAGCTCGGGCCGAGATGCTTCAAAAACTCACTCCGATGGACACGTCCACCTCGCGAGTTGTTTCGAAGCTGTTGAAACACCAACTAAAACAGTTGGACGAATATTCCCCAATTGATATGTGGGGAAAATCAGAAATATGTCACCGTCGCAAATATAAATGCCCATCAATCAACGATGTACATGTTGCAACAGAAGATGCAAGACACTCCGCGCTCGACCAATGTTTTAACAGCGAAGCTCGCCGGTAAAGGTTGTGTGAAAAGAGGAGGCCACCGCAAGGAGATACACACCTTGCAACAATGAAGTTGCATTTCGCAACCTCAATCTGCCCCTCTTCGGAGAATGACGGAATGCTACTTCCATGGATCTCTGGTCGACAACTTTGTGGCCTTTGAGCGCGATGCCGGATCCTTCTGAGGCGGGGCCCCTCGCTTACGCGATCTCCACTCCGCGATATCTTGATAAAGCGAAGTTCCCAATTCAAGCATCTCCTTCATGATCACCGCTTGGTAATCCTTGAAAGAGAATCGAAGCCTCAACGCAGGATCGAAGCTTTTGAAATCTTGATTTGTTAAAGCATCGGCCAAAGCGTTCTGTAACCTCGGTGCCCAGTGAAGCTCGAGTGACAAAGCACGCCCTTGAAGAACCGTCGCCAGTTCCATGAGCACTGCAACCAGTGGGAAAGAAGTCGTCAGCCAACGAGCCGTGAGCAGACTGTTACCCCGGTTGTCCGTCGCAGCACTGCAAATGAAACTCGCCTTCGTGTTGGGCGGAGCTTCAAACAAGATCACTCCCACCAAAGTCGCAAGTAGCTCGAGTGAAGCAATTGCACGATAAGACTGGCCTGCCATGTGAAACCACGGGGCATCCACATGAGAAATCTTCTCGGCGAACCATTGGCATTTGCGTGGATCTGCGGACTGTCCCGAAGCCCACCCTCCGATCCACATCTGATCTCCCTCAGCCTTTGCGTCCGTGCGGAAAAGCTCCACAGTGGCGCGCCCCTTCCGGGGCACATAAGCTGTGCGAAGATCTTTTAAGAAGAATTGTTCGAGAAACGAAAGAATCAAGACGACTGCCTTCGGGAGTTTCAAAACATGACAATGCCTCACAGCAGCTACCCAAGCGTAAAGCGGACCTAAGAAAGGGCGCAGCAGAGGCAAAACAGTCAGGCCGAAAGAAAGCCTCCCGACCACCGCTCCCATATCAGCAATGTTCACGAAGCCGTCGGCCTTGACTTTCCGTATCCAGCAAATCATCCAATCCGAGCGTGACTTGGAGATGCCCAGGAGCCTTTGATGCGCTGCAATGGAAAATCCAATCCAGCCATGCTCTGCTCCACCTCGGAACTTATGCCAAGCGAAGGGAACTCCCAGAATCTCCAGAAGGAAGATCGATGCCAAGATTCGTGGCAGGCCCTGAGCGGATTGCGTAAGCCAGATCAAGTCGTCCACATAAGTTAACAGAGTGGTTGCGTCCTGACCATGACAATAGTAAAGAAGTCTCCCGAGGCCAGCAAACAAGCGATACCACCAGTAAGACGCGCTGGAGATGCCGAATGTCCCGACCGTATTCAAGAAGACGCGATCCTTGTTACGGGCCCGGCACGCTTGCCTGGCCCAGTCGGCCCTCCGCACAAGGACCAGCCGATGTGCACGGCTGATGTCCCCCGAAAGCGAGAAGAAAGCACTGGGGAGCTCCTCCAGGGCAGTAGCAAGGTCCCCTCCGGTAGGAGAGCTCTGAGCATCACGGACCTTGATGCGATCATTCACATGTTGCCCGTGGGTCCCATCGTGGACCACCCTCACCGAGTCGTCGTCTTTGGGTATGGCACCCAGAGATGCCACTGAGAGCGCGTCGCCGAACTCAGCACGAGCCTCCTCCACTGACATCTCCACCATAGCGCCCAACGAAACCTCCTTGGCAAACTGCTCTTCAATCTTCGCCTCGTGACCGCGGGCAGAAGGATAATTGGCGCGGAGCTCCTCCGAAAGTAGATCCTCGGCACCTTCGAAGGTTCTGTGCTTCGTCTTTCTGAAGAAGAGAGCAGGGGTCCTCGGGAGTCTAGTATCGACACCCCGCGGAACGCCCGCGGCAAACGAGCAGGATGATTTCGTGTATCTCCTCCAATCCGGATCCCCTGCCAAGCGCAGCAGCTCCCCAATGGCCTCCAAGTAAAATGGCTGCCGCTCCGGCACGTGGTCCAATGCCTCGCGACTCCCAGCCCCACGTAACTTGCTAAAGAGAAGGTCGCGACCAGCCTTGAGCAAATCCGGATGAAAGGGGGAGCATGAAGCTCGACCAGTCGCCAGCTTGCAGATTTCCCGCTTCACATCCAGAGAGTCAGTCAGCAGCTTGAGCAAGCCATCCATGAGCCCCTTGTGTAGTGAGAGATCAAGATCACTGTCTCCCGCGGGCCTCCGATCAGGGGGCCAGCGGCCCGGCGACGCCAATCCATGCCCATCGGCAAACCACCTCGAGCGACCCATGAGTTTGGTCTTAAGTGGCGGGCCCCAACCCAGCTTGCCCGAGCCGTAGCCAGGTTTCGCCACTCCATCCTCATCTTCCTCCGAAGTGCTGCCAGCTTCTCCGTCAGATGCCACATCGTCGTCGAACTTGTCCTTAGGAAGATCACCCCAAAGGTCCTTCGCCCCCGGAGCATCGTCGTTATCTTCCAGGAGTCTCTCAATCGGAGGCCGGTCCGTAGCTGAGACTTGCGTCGGTGTGCGAAAACCCAGCGAAATCAGAAAATCCAAATCCTGAGCGGCCATGTTCTCACCCAGAAACGGAGTGTAGGCCACGAGAACAGTCCTGCAGCCTTTCCACTCCATAGTACAATGAAGACGCCGGGCGTCAAACACAGCAAAGGTGCCGGCTGTGGGAAGCACATCTCCCAGTTCCGAAAAGGCATCGAAAGGACAAGGAACAGACCCTGAATCCGACGAAACCCAAACCCCACCCCCCCAAACCCGGAGAGACCTGCCACAAGGTTGCAGGTACCCTGTTGATTCCCCAGGTCACGGTGGGGAAGAGTACGGAGATTGCGAAAGAGAGCCACCGCCATAAACTGAAAACCTTGCTTAAGGGAGTCCACGAAACGACAAAGGGCCTTTGTCACTTCAGGGAATTGCCTCGTGGCTTTCCGCACTCTAGAAGACCACCGCCGACAGCGTAGGAACCCACGGTGAAAGCCTTGGAGCCTTCTTGTAGCTCTCCGAGAGCTGTCAGATGGCAGCATGTCAAGGAGTCTCAAGAGCTGCTGTTTCGTCGGGACATGCCATGAAGAAGCCAACGCCTCCGGATCGGAGGAAGAAGCAGAGCTCGACGAAGAAGAGAAAGCATTCTCTGAAGTATCCTTCCCGGCCCGTAAAGAAGAATCCCCCTGTCCCGAGGCCGAGAAGGGTGTCCACGCCAGCCAGGCCAGTTTCGCAACAGCTCGGCAAAGAGCTGCGGGGTAAACCGAAGAGGCCAGTGCCGCTCCATGATCGTGACCGCAACTACGAGGAAGCGGACCGCGATAGTGACCTTCATGATCTATAATGGGCCAGCCTTGCAAGCCCAAGGAACCCAAGTTGGGCCAAGTACCTGCAAGGCGAGTCGGTCTTCGTGTCGGGGCCCCATAGGAGCACTGTGTCAAAGCCACAGAAGAGGCCTGCACACGCAAGAAGAACTTCTTAGTCTCGGCCCAAGTCCAGATGGAGGCTGGAATGCCTCGCGAGGTGGCGCCGAGGTGCTCCGGATGTTCCCAAAGCCATGGAATTCGCATAGAGTCCGCCTTATGTGCAAGCTCCAAAACACACTTGATATGACGAGTGCCCGTCTGGGTCTTTTCCTTCAAGGTGCCTCGAAGCCAGGGAAAGCCCTCGGGCCAACGTTCGTCGCGCAATGGAGGTGACCCAGAAGAAGTAGTAAAGCGGCTCCGATGAAACGAAAAAGAAGGAGGGGACAGGAACAGTAAGTTGTACCGTGACTGTCCAAAGTCATGCAGCAATGCTTCCCAGCGAGATTCGCCGAGATCGCCCTCAAGGCAGGACATATCAAATTCCTCCACATGAAAAGCTCGGCCATGCGATTCTTTCGCGAGCCAACTTACCAGGTCGCCCTTAAAGGGCGGGCCAGCGTACACATAGAGCATGCAAAGAATGCCAGGTTCCAACCCAGCCTCATCTTCATCCACTGTGCTAGCAGCCTCAAGTCAGTTGCCCCCGGTAGGGCGCTTCACCATCGGGCAATTGAAGTAAGGATGCGAGGTCGAAAGACACCGCTGGCAAACATGTTTGAAGCGGCACTGATCATTTGTGCAGCCACCCTTTCGGTTGAACTTCCAACAGATGGGCTCGCCGTTAGCATCTTTAGTCAACTTGCCACGATGCTCATTGGGATCGGCTTGCTGCTTGAGCTGCTGATTCCGAGCGCCACGCCCTTGAGAACCACGTCCTTGATTTCCACGGCCCTTCCCACGACCACGGCCGGGCCGCTCCACCCAAGAATTGGGCATATCATCACTCTGCCGGGCTGTGACATTCAGCGTGAACGGAATGATGAGATGTCGCTGAAGCACCTCAGTGTCCACCATAGCCCGGCTGAAGGCAGCTTCGAGAGTTGGCACCTCACCATCCCTCAGCCACTTGTACGCCGCCTTCCGGGCCTCATGTTCGAACTGCAGGATCAAAGACCAAGTGGGCTTGCGGCCGTCACCAGTAAGCAATCCTGCCACCTGCGACCCGAGGATGTAGTCACTGAAGCGCCTGAAGATATCAGTCAGGTTCCTCGAAAGCCAAGGGCGGCTCGAGTGCTTGGTAGCCAAGAAGTCCCAAGCTAAGCCGATGCGCCGGTGACGAAGTCGCAGCTCCTCGGGAGTTTGAGGCAAAGAGGTTAAGGTTTTGCCCGGCTTCACCTTCAAGACATTCGTCATCGGATCGATGACCGCCGAATAAGTCTCGAGTTCACTATCCTCCAATGAAGCGACTTCTTGAAGGTTTTCAACGATTGGTTGATTTGATTCGATCTGCTCCAGCTTCGCAGCCAAAAGCGAACGCGAGGGCACCTCTTTGTCCTTGAGCTTTCCCAGGACTGTCTCGACAGCCACTCTCATGCTGTGCTGCTCATTAGGTTGCAGCAACCTCTGCTGGGTGCCCAATCGAGCTTCCGCGCGATTCTTCTCACTGACCTCCAGATGAAGTTTCACAGCCTCCCATGCACTGAGGATGCCAGCCATCTCCAGCCTTTGGGCGACGCCGTCCTGATACGGTAAAGGGAGGTCAGCAGCCAGGGCCCCCCGCACCTTTTCGCGGTCCTCATCAAGCCCGGCAAATAAGGGGATCGAAATGATCCCCAAGGCCCCAAATCGAGCCTGCCACTTTGGTTCCACCTCAGCCTGATCCAGGTGGAACCGGAGATCGGTAGTCAGGCGCTCCAGATTTGCAAGCTGCTCGGGCGTCATTGGGTCCAGAACAATCTAGCTTGGGCCCATCCGAAGTTGACCAGACCGGCCCCCTTCTGTCTGATCGGTTCCTGTGCAATTGCACAACCGATCAAGCTGCGCACACGAAGTCTTTGTTTCCAACTCCATCCGATGATGCATTGTGCAGCGAACAAGACAATCACAACCGAGGAAACTTCCCCGATCAAAGTCGATAAGCACGACTTCCAATCCGCATGTTGAACCATGGAATGTAATTTCCACGAATCAACATCTTGACACCACGACATGCAACCAGCATGTTGAATCGCGGAATAAAATCTCCACAAACGACCCCAGCCTACAAAGGCTCCAAAGAAATGTAAAACACACGATAAGATCACCGACACAGCCCCACGATAGCTCGGTGCAGCCTTCTTGTCACAGGCGACCCAGTCCCACTCTCAGGTACTGGAGCTGCTACTGTCGGAATGATCCTCGAGCGATGTGCTCGACGAGCCTTCATCTGAAGCCTCAGCCTCCTCGGAAGGAATCACTGCTGAGGGTTCCGGCTTGAAACAGTGCTTGCACTCAGTATCATACTCGACCCCCTCTAAGGAGTCGTAAAACTCGCAACGGATCAGATCACTTGGTTTGGTCCCGCAGCCGCCCTTTCGATGAAGTCGTCGAAGCGACCTCTTGCCCAAAACAGCCACAAAGAATTTAAAGTCCTGCGCAGCAGGTCCCGGATCAGCCGCCGGTGCCGGGCGATCGACCATAGGCAAAGTTGGGCGACTGCTAATAAAGGACAATCTCCATCCCATCCAAGAGGCAGGAGTAAGCAAGGACTCGGATAAGCCCCTCGCAGCTTCCTCTCCGCAACCGTTGTCCTGAAGCCGCTCCTGAGCTTCACTAACCCCGACCTTGCAGAGTTCGATTGCAGTTGCAAGCGCATACACGACAAATGCCTGCAGTGAGCTGACCACTTTCCATGCGGATCTCACATACACATCAGCGGCTTCCACGATATGCCACCGTCCAAGATAGTCTCTCCTCTCACGGTCGATCCCAGCCCAAGCCGCCAAAGTAGACATGCAGCTTCTCTCTGAATGTTCAGTGAAAACTCTGATCAGTTCAGCATCCAAAAGCTTAGCGTCCGAGAGAAACCAATCCCCCTCATAACATGCAGGAGACCTCAATGAAGCCAGCACCAGCCTCGACATCGCCGCCAAATCGTTGTACGAAGCCAGCACCGGCCTGCAGCCCTGAAGATTGCGGGTGGGGCGCGGGACCATGTAGTCCCGCTTAAAGCCAAACTCAGCTCCCCTCCAAATCTTGAAGCCCTGCCTGAGCCAATCCTTGTTAGCCAGCCAAGCATCAGCCGAGACGAAGAAAGGGAGAAAGCGCACCTTCCTCCCTGCCCCACTTGTCTTGGTTCTGTCAAAATGTCCCCTGAGACCCGACTCCGAAAGAACCATGGAATCAAAGGAGGCCCCCTGAAGGTCGTCAGATCTGCTCGATGTCCAAAATTTGAACAACTTGATCCACGCATAAGCACGCAGATACTTCGGAACATCCACTGAAGAAATCATCAGTTCCAGCGAGATTACAACGAAGATCGGTAGTGGAACTGCTCTCCTGGTAGGAGGAGCCCCGACCTCCAGCTCCGCGGTGCGCGTGTTGACCAAATTCAAGACGATCGGCTGTAGCGACATGGTCGCTTCTCTCCTGATGCCTCCCGCCTTTTCAAAGAAGGCAGTGGCAGAAAGCACTGACTTGAGGCGAGTCTTGGCGCAAGGCTGCTCCCGAAGCTCCTCAATGTAATCCAGCAAAAGACCAACATGAGACGGAAAAGGTCGCCCCTCAGTGGCCATGCACCATGCTGAAAACTTCCCCCATTCGCGAATGCGGGACCTGAGAGTGGAAGAACGAACGTTGCCCGAACTGGTTAAGAGGATCTTGTCAGGATCTGTAGCAAACGCGGCATGAGAACATACAGGCATTCGGCACTCCTTCAATGCAGAAACAAGCCGAGTCCTCATCGGTTCAACTCTGAGGCCTCAACACGGGCCCTCGAATGAGACTCAGAAGAAAGAGCAAGCTCCTTATCCCTCCTAGTAGGCCAACGAAGAAGAAGCCGTTTGGCCCCCGACTTCGTTGCAAGCCACTCATGTGAAGGAGGAGCCGCCTGAAACAGATCCTTCAAGGGTGACCCGACATGATGAATCTGATGTAGCCCTTGCATTGCACGAGCTCTCCAGGCTCTGCTGGCCTGACCATTCGCGTCATCTGTAAGGTGCACCAGAATGCGTAGGCAGGACAACCACCCCACAGATCCAGAAGCAAAACCCAACTTTTCCAGAAAAGCAGATAAATCCCGCTCATCCACAAATAAGGTTGCAAGCAGTGAAGAGCCTGGCTGTGTCCCATCCTTGCTGATCGCAAATCGGACCTTCCTCGGTAAACAATCCCAAGATAAGAAAGACCTCGGAACTGGCTTCGGAAGGAGCACCCCCCGAATCGACTGATGCCTCGGCAGCAGCGCCTGCAGAAGACATAATGTATCAGCCCGCCGGGACTGAATTCGCCTCCATGCAGCAGCTCGCCAGAAGCCTCAAGTAAAAGAAGGCCTCTAGAGGAACCCGTACACCACTAGACGTGTCGTGGAGTGTCCGCCAGCCCTATCCGACAACTCACTCCGCTTGCAGCTTTCACCCGAACTCGCGCTCAGGGTTACTCACCACTTCCCTCGCGGGAGTGCCAGCAATCAGGCCCGGAACTCACACTATGCTAGCGGATCTTACAAGGCCCCAGAGTTTCAAGAAAATTTCACGGTGACTGCAGCAGAGCCACACGACTACAGGCACACGACATGGATTCTCAAGGCATCTTCGTAAAGAGATGCAAAGTGAGAAAAGGAAAACCCGTGTGCCAAACCCCCCCACGTGAAATTAAATGACAAAGCTCTGTGAAAACAGAAAATGTTTTCGTGATAAAGGCACTCGAAAACAAAACTCAGATTCTCAAAAACTCACTCCGATGGACACGTCCACCTTGCAAGACGAGGATAAAGAGAGCCTTCGCCACACGTCGAATGGGAGGGAAGTCAGGAAGCCGCAGTCCGTCTGACATGTACCTCCTCGTGTGAAAAGCAACGAATTGGATGTATCAGATTTGCTACGCAATCGCATCCGGAAACATTCCGAGCAGCAAGCTACAGTTCGGAATAAAGCTCGAAATGACATGACCTGAGCAGCAAAGCTACGAGTCAGGTCAAAAAGCTCGGAGCAGCAGAGCTACAAATAGGGTGAGCCAGCAGCCCAACCAGCAGCAGCAGCGCCAGACCAGAAAGGCAGAGCAGTGCCGCTCTCAGTTGCGCCAAGCGCACGCCTAATACACACAGCTACGGGAGAGAACAGAGCCTAAACCCGAACAACCCAAAAAGGACAAGGGCCGTCGAGAGAGGATGCCACGTGAAATGTCAAAGAAAGCGTGAGGCATCACGCGCGTAGACAACCTTGGCCAGTAGCAGCAGCTCTAGCAGAGCGTAAACGCACTCAGCAAGAGGCCAAAGCGCACCTCGATTGCCCACGGGGGCTCCTAAGAAAAGGGAAGGGCCTAAACCCGAAAACCCGAAAGGAGAGGGACAGCCAAAGAAAGCGAACCCGCACCAGCAGCAGCAGTGCCAAGCACGAGCCAAGCTAGCAGCGGTTCGAGGCTCGCACCCTGTAGAAAACCAGTGCTCTGCCCAGTGGTGTTTTAGGTGTGACACAGAGTTTTCCTCGGTACCTGTATAGTTGTACAGTTTTGCTAGTTTCAGGTGGTCAGTGCCTGTAGAACGTAGTTTGAGCTTGCGTGACGGTTTTGCGGTGGCCTCAACCTGTTTTCCCTTGTTTTGTAGTGCTTGGGAGCTTTTAAGAGATGGCACGACTACTGTCGTTTGCAAGACACGTGAGACCAGTAGTGAGCTGTGCGTGCTGAAAGTGTGAACTGTCCGAGTGTTGTGAGCTTGCTTTGCTTGCAAGGGTGCTTGGAACTTGTCCTTAAACCTGAAGGGCTGTTCGCCTTGTAGGTTTTTAACGTGGTGCGGAGCGTGGTGAACGCTCGTTGCCTTGCAACCAAAAGAAAGAGCCCAATACGTTGACTCGAGGCGTGTTGTTTGCTTGGTTGTGCTTGTGAGAAATGGAAGGCCGTGGCAGGCCAAGCTACTTCAACATCGGTGATGTGCCAGGTGAGCCTGGTATGATCCGAAGGAATAGTAGGTCAGACGCTGCGCCGCCTTACCAGAGGCCGAGAGCAAGCAGTGTGCCTCGGGGTGCTGCCTTTAGTCCGGTGTCGAACTTGTCGGCTCTGGAACGGGGTATGCATCCAACCGGAAGCCCGGTGGTGGGAAGCCCAGCTGGCTCGCCGAACCCTCTTGGAGGTGTGTTGCCACCCCTACCAGGTTTGCCAGAGTTTGGTGGAGTTTCGCCAGTGAATGCACCATCACCGCCCACCGTGGAGACGTTTCTGTACCAGACGGTGCAGCAGCAGCAGCAAGTTGCCCAGCTTACGTCTCTAGTTCAGGCTCTTGTGAGCAGGGAAGTGCCTGCGCCACCTACTGCGAGAGGCAAGGGCCACGGTGGAGAGCTTAGCTCCATCTCCGATTCGTCGGGGAAAATGGAGGTTGATGAGGGAGGTGCTCCCATCAGGAATCCCAAAGCTGAAGCTTATGTTCCTAAGCTGCCTGCGATTGATGGTGGAAAGATGAGCAAAGGCCGTCGCTCGGAGATCGAAGGATGGGCTGAGTTCCTAGAGCAATTCCTGCCGTGGATTGCTCTCTTTGATGATAGGATCCCGGAAGAGCTTCATCGATCGATTGCTTCTGAGGTCACCATCAAGCAGTCATCGCTTGAAAAGGGACAGAGCGTGCGTTCAACTAGGACCTTCTTGTACCTGAAGCAAGCGTTGCAAGGGTTTGCTCGTGGGCTTGACTTGGTTAAGCAAGTAGAGAAGGAGCAGCTTGGCTCCCCAGCTGGGTACGAGTGCATGAGGAGGTTGCATCAGGAGTTGTCTGTTGCGAGCCGCATCGAGGCTTCGACGCTTCGGAATGAGGCCCTGCAGTACCGCGCGAGCACTCCTGCCAATCGTCCACTTGACATGTTTCGAAATATCCAGTTGGAGCTTGCCAAGTTTACCCGCTTGACCGCAGGGTTCCCAGATCTTGCGTTGAGTGAGGCAGACCGTTGCATGATTGTTTTGAGAAACCTTGATGTTGAAGTGAAGAAGTATGTTCTTTTGCATGCTAGGGTTGACTCCATGGACCAGCTTGAGACTGCTTTGAAATTTTATGATGCCAACCTTAAGATCCTGAATTTCCAAGAGAAGGAAGGAAAGGGAGCAGCAAAGGATCACGCGAATGCTTTGACCTTCGGAGACAAGGGAAAGGGCAAGAAGGGTGACAAAGGAAAGGAAGAAAAAGGAAAAGGAAAGGACAAAGGAAAGGACAACAAGAAAGGGAATGAGAAAGGAAAGGAAGAAAAAGGGAAAGGTGGAAAGGACAAAGGCAAGGACAAGGGGAAGACTGCAGCCGCAAAGGACGGCAAGCAAGGTTCTGGAAACGACAAGGAGAAGGAGAAGGAGAAAGCAGAGCGCTTGAAGAACGTCAAGTGTTACAACTGTGACCAGTTCGGGCACTACTCGAATAAGTGTCCCAAGCCCAAGAGGGAAAGAGCATCAGCAGCTGCTTTGCTTGAGCCGCAGGTCGCGGCTGCCTCTTTGGAGCCTCAGATTTTCGCAGCTGCGGTTGATCTGAGTTGTCCGGTTGTTGAGCTTGATGAGGATGATTGCTCGGATTTTTCTCAGGAGGATTGGGAGGAGTTCGTTGCATCTTATGAGTGTGCTTGGTCGGAGCCTGTTGTGCTTGAAGGCGGTGAGCCTGTTGCGCTTGAGGGTTCCATGTTGCATGTTGCGCTTGAGAATTTTCCTTGTGACAACCCAAACAGAGCCACAGTTGAGCTTGCAGAGTCCCGCGGTGTCCCAAACAGAACCACAGTCAAGCTTGCAGAGTCCCACCAGGTCCCAGACAGAACCACAGTCGAGCTTGCAGAGTCCCCAGAGTTGAGCTTGGAAGCAGGTCGTTTTGTTGCAGATTTTCAAAATGTCGTTGAGCATGACATGTTGCATGTGGTAGGTAGAGCTGACCATGGCATGGTAGCGCACGAGACAGCAGCAGCCAGCCAGCAGCATGACACCATGGATTGGTGGCTCGTTGACTCCGGCGCGTCGGCCCACATCATCAACGAGGACACTTTGAGCCGGGTGCACGTTGTGAGCCACAGTGAGTCTGCCAGTGAGTGTGTTTCTGCAACGGGTGACAGCATTGGAGTTCGGAGGTCTGCGGTTGTCAGGGTTCCATTCGTTTTGGTTTCGGGCGAGACGGTGGTAACAGAACTCCAAGTGCTTGTTGCTCCTGTGAAGTTTAACCTGCTGTCCTTAGGTCGTTTGCTGGGCAAGAGCTGGGTTGTGGATTTCCTGCCAAGTTTTAAAGTTGAGGCCGCTGGGTACGTTCTTCGCACGAGATGGGTCTCCAATTGCGGATGGGTTTTCTCGAGTGCTGTTGAGCTTGACCGTTCCGTTGCAGTTGCCGCCCGAGCGAGCTTGAAGCGTAGTGACGGCTGCGCTCCTTCGTCGGGAAAGCCTTCTAAGAAGGATGAGGAGGGGCAACCGGGCACCCGAGGAGTCCTCCTCCGACTCGGAGCAGGAGTGGCGCCTTTCGGGTCGCCGCCACCTGGCGGAGCAGCACGCGGCGACTGTTACGAGGACTCACGAGGATTTCGAGGGATCCACGATCGCCTTTACGGCAACCTCGATGGTGGGTCTTACGCCGGGCCAGAACCTGCTGTTGGTGCCAGCCGCGGAAGTGAAGAAGAAGACGGCAGAGCAGGCAAAGGCAGCTGCGAAAGCAGCGGCGGAGAAATTCGTGAAGGAGCGCCAGGAGAGCGCCCAGTGGGCCAAGGAAGCAGAGGAAGCAAAGAAGAAGAGAGCCGCCAAAGCCGAGGCAAAGCAGAAAGCAGCCACAGAGGCCGCGGAGACAGAGAAGAAAGCAGCCACAGAGGCCACGGAGGCAGAGAAGAAGGCAGCCACAGAGGCCGTGGAGGCAGAGAAGAAGGCAGCCACAGAGGCCAAGAAGAGGGTCGCCGAAGCGATCGAGGTCCCAGAGGTCAAGAAGCCCAAGGGCAGTGTGGCCAGAGCAAAGGCGGAGCCGTCTTCGGGGTCAAAGGACCCACCGCAGCCACTGGTGAAGAGGCAGCCCAAGCCGCCCGTGGTGAAGGCAATGCCAGCCAAGGTCCGAAAGATCGTCTTGAAGAGCCGGGCCCAGCGCGGGATTCCCGGGCAGACGGAGACTGCGCTGAGAATGCTTTCGCAGCGAGCCAGGGAAAAGAAGAAGCAGGGCTACCTCATGAAGGCCATCAACAACGCCATGAAGAAGAAGGCCGAGGAGCAGAAAGGCCCTCCGGTGCGGAGGACATTGGAAAGACATGTCAAGGACCACTTTGCGCAAATCAAGGGCCTGGAGATTCCTTTCGTGGAGGTGACGATTTCCGAAGTCATCAAGGAACCCCCAGGACCACCAGGATCGCCAATGGTACCGCAACCGAGAACACCACCTGCGCGAGCCAAGGTGGAGGCCGCGCGTGCAGCAAAGGTGCCACAGATAAAGGTGGAAGGAGGCCTGGAGATCAATCCCCCACCACCGGTACCGCCGCGGAGGAGGCTTCCCACGCCGCCGAGGGATCCGAGGTCAGCCGGACGAGGGGCCTCTGCGCCCTCAGAGTGGTCACCTGTGTCCAGTCTGCCGCCATGGTCACCAGTGTCCAGTGTGCCGGTGGATGCAAGGGCCAGGGAAACCCCAGCCGAGACGAGAGCCGAGGAGCCCCCAGCAGAGAGGAGAGCCGAGGAGCTGCACATCGGGGACGACGGCAAGATCTACAACTCGCGGGGCGAGGTGGTGGAGCTCGAGAGCATCGAGATAGAGTGAGCCATGGCGGTGCACAAGGATCCTCCAAGGACGCCCGCCAATCTTCCGAGGACGCCCACCATCCAGGAATATCCGATGGTCCTTCTTCCTTGGGACTCTCGCTTCTGATGCAAGAAAAGGTTGCGTTTGCATGTGAGCATGATGTTGCCGTTGAGCTTGGTGAGCATGCATGTGTTGGTGGTTTGGGTGAGCATGATTTGCAGCATGGTGAGTTGCTTGAGCATGTTGGCCAGGACCGACCACAGCGTGACCGGAGCGAGGCCCATGATAGCCAGAGTGAAGCATGGTTGCTTAGAGGGGATCGGGAACTGTTGTTGCAGGAGAGTTGGGGTAAGCTAGAGCGAGAACATGTTCTTAGATCGCATGTGCCGTACAATGCGTCTTGCCCGCAGTGCGTGCAAGGTCGTGGGCTTGAACCCGCCAGAAGCCAGGATCGGCCCCAGGACTCAGGGATGAGAGAGGTGCAGATAGATAAGTTTTTCTACAAGGGCCTCGCTTTCCTGGTGTTGGTTTTGGTTGGTGCTTTTGCCCTCGGTGTAGTTCCGTACCGTGAGGTGAGCGGATCCCGAGGCCCAGCAGCCAAGGAAGCCATGTTGAGTGACATGTCGGCATGGAGTCGTAGCGTTGGCTTGGTTGGTGTTGCTCCCAGTGAGTTGACGGTGAGTGTGAAGTCGGACATTGAGGGTGTTGTGAAGAACCTTGCGCAAAGTTTTGCTGATGGTTTGACCGCTGGTGCCATCGAGGTTGTGGATGCCCCTGTTGGTCGGCATGCTGTTGTTGCAGAGCGTGCTGTGAGGACCATCAAGGAAGGTGCAAACACACTGTGTGCGGGGTTGGAACAGGTCGGCTTGGAGCCCTGCGGGAAGGGTGTTACGTATCTTTTGATGCACGTTGCCCAGGTCTACAACCGGTACCAGGTGCATCCTGGATCAGCGCTGTCCCCAGAACAGCGGTGCTTGAAGACCACCCGTGGACCGCATGCCGCCTATGTTTGGGGTGCTGCTGTGCTTGCCACTCCTCCTCCCTCTTTGCGTGATAAAATCACCGGCCGTTACGGCCACGCCGCCTACCTTGGACCAGAGGTCGGAAGTGGAAGCCACATTGTGCAGTTTAGGCTGCGGGATGGCACTTTGAAGATTGCGAGAAGCGCAAGAATCCGGATGTTGGTTCCTCTCACTTTTGAGGTGTCGAGCTTGAAAGGTGTTTGTCGCATGTTGCCCGGAAGAAGGGATGATTCCCAGAAGAAGCTCCCCGAGAGCAGTGGTGACAATGTGCGCGACCTCCCGTTGCCGAACACCGCAACCCGAGGACCACCACCAGAGTGGATTGAAGAAAACGGGAGAACCCCAAGGTGCCGAGCTTGCCGGCTGCGCGGTTTTCCAGCAGATAAGGCCTGGCACACCCAGAAGTGCCGTGATCGATACGCTGAGTTTGTGAGAAACTCTTTCGATCCCAGCCGGGCAATCCTCGATCAGGCCCCAATTGAAGAAGAAGTGACCGGGCGTGATGATTTGGGTGCTGGATTTGGTGTTGATCTTGGGCTTGAGGTGCCGGATGATCTTGATCCGTTCCCGAATTTTCCATTGGATGAGGATTTGGCTGAGTATGAGCCCAGTCTGCCTGGAGTTGAGAATGAAATAGAGCTTGGAGAAGAACTCGAGCAGATCGAGGCCCCGAGCCCAGGCGAGCTTGATTTCATGCAAGTTGATCCTGAACCTCTTGAGGCACTCCCTGAAGAAGAGCGGGAGGCCATGGTGTCCAGTATGATGTACCGAGAGTCCATCTCCTTTGCTGGTGCGTCGGTTTGTTTTGCGGGAGCCGCCACCAAGGTTGTTACTCCTCAGGTTGTCGAGCTTGGGGGGGAGAAGCTGCTTGTCGAAGTGCCAGCTTCTGCAAAGGATGATGTGACGGGGCACCTGCTTGATATTGGTTTGACCTATGAAGGCATGTTGCGTGAACTTCGTGCTCTTGAATCGCTTGCTGTCGGTGATGTTGTGTGGCATGTTGATCCGAAGCAGAAAGTGATCTCTACAAGGTGGGTCTCCAATGCCAAAGTAGAGCGTGTTGAGGGGAAGGAGAATCCGCTTGTCAGGTGTCGGGTAGTTGCTCGTGACTTTGCGCAGGGAGCGACCGCGGCACAGCTTGGCATCTCTGCTGCCACAAGCTCTGCAGAAGCGCTGCGAACTTTTCTTTTCTACGCGGGTTCCAAGAGGAGGAACATCGTCGGGTTGGATGTGAGCACCGCGTTTCTCTTCGCGGACCTCGACGAAGAAGATGGCCACATTGTGGTCAGGCTGCCAGACGGAGTGAAGGGCAAGGACGGCCGCCGTGGCTACTTGCGCCTTAAGAAGGCCCTATATGGTCTAAGAGTCGCAGCTCAGACCTGGTCGCGTCACCTGGCAAAGCTGCTGAAGAAGCTCTGTGACCTGGAGCCCTGTGAGACTGAGGCTTGTTTGTTTTCAGGCTCTGTGCTTGGAGGCCAGCGTGTGGTTGTTCTTTGCTACGTTGATGATCTTCTCATCACAGGAGACAGCGATGAAGCTATCTACCATGTGGTGGAGCAGCTGAAGACCGCTGTGAAGGTGAAGGTCACAGCCGATCTGGACCGCGACGGTCAGATCACCTTCCTTGGAAGACAGATTGCCCGAGAGCATTCTAGTGACTCCCTGTGTGTCACCATGTCCGATTCCTACTACGAGGAAATCTACAAGGGTTTCTTCGGGAACTCCAAGGTGACCGCGTGTGGCACGCCGCCCAACCTAAAGGAGTTGTACGACAAAGAAGATCCTTGCTTGGAGAAATCCCTGTCTTCTGAAGCTGCTGCGAGGTTTCGCAGTTCCCTGGGAAGGCTGTCATGGCTTGCGATGACAAGGGTGGATGTGGTCTACTACGTGAGCATGCTGGCCCGAGGCCAGGCGAATCCACTCGAAAAGCACGAGAGAGCTATGAGAGCTATGTTGCGTTACTTGAAGTATATTCAGGGTTTTAAGCAGGTAGTGAACCCGGTTGCTGAAGAGAACCTGCGCCTTGATTGCTATGTGGACGCTTCCTGGGGTAGCGAGAAGAATGTTGACAGGAAGAGCATCAGCGGAGGGTGCGTGATGTTGGGAGGCTTCTGTTTGAAGGCCTGGAGTCGTCTGCAACAGGCTGTTGCCTTGAGTTCTGCCGAGAGCGAGCTCTATGGGCTTGTGGAGGGCGCGAAAGAGGCTCTCTCTATCCGCCGCGCCATCTCGCATGTCTTTGGATGGACAGAGCTGCCAAAGCCCCATCTTTTCTGTGACAGCGAGGCTGCAGTTGCTATCAGCAAGGCTGATGGGCTGAGGAAGGTGAGGCACATTGACCTTAGGGCGTGCTTTATCCAAGACCAGCTCAGGCAAAAGCAGATTTTTATCTTTGGCGTGCGCGGTGAAGCCAATGTTGCAGATTTGTTCACCAAACCTCTGAGTTGGACTGTTACCTTGAAGCACATGTGGGGACTTGGCTTGCGTGACGTTGCCGTTATTGCTTGTGTGCTTGATGGCTTTGTTGCGTTGTGCGGTGCAATGCTTGTTGGTAAGAACCATGTTAGCTTGCGTGACCGTTTTGTCGCCATGCCGCATGCCTCTTGGTTGGTGATTGAGTTCTGTGCCCCCGTTGAATCATCGATGAGAGCGGCTAGCCAGGACTTAAACTGGGTGAATGTGCTTACTGTGAGTGAGCGTGATGATGGTGCCAGTGCACAGACCTTGCTTGAGCTCAAAGCCATCTTTGCTGAGCAGATCAAGAAGAAGGGTTTTGTCTTCTTATGGGCTAGTACCCCGTGCACAGGAGGCTGCCCGTATCAGAGGCTGCGTGCCCGTGATCCAGCTTATCGCCGAGGGCGGTTGGCTCAGCACTGGAGGCTTCACCGGAAGCTCTGGAGAAGCTTGGTCGAGCTTACTAGCTTTGTGCATGCTTGGGCCATTGAGTGGCCGCGTGCTTGTGCTTACTGGTCTTGGCGCCAGACTGAGCATTTTCTTTCCTCACGCCCCTACGTTTTGCACGACGTTCCAGTTGATGGTTGTGCGCTTGATATGCGGGGCCGCGATCATCTTCTGATCGCCAAGCGATGGCGTGTTGTTACCACACACCCAGCAGTCGCTGAGAGCATTCGTGTCTATCGTTGCTCTGGGAAGCATGAGCACTCGAAGGACTTCGACCTCAAGAATACACAGCACTACCCGGTAGAGCTTGTAAAGTCCTTCTTCGAAGCGTTGCGCTCTTGACTTTTTACGAGAGTCTTGTCGTTGTCGAGGACATGTTGCTACATGTTTGCTGCGCAGCCCGTTTGCTCAAACTTTCCGGTGTTTTCTTTCTTTGCCAGGACGTTTAAGATGTCTCTGGCTCCTTTCGCTGCCGAGCGTGCCATGGTGTTTGGCCTGGTTGTGGAAGTGCAAGAGAAGCTTCTCGAAGTTCCGAGTGTAGGGCTTCTCACTGTTGTGCTTGTCCCACTGCTTGTGGGTGTTGCGCTTGGAGTGTGCTTGCAGAAACTGCGTACCGAGAGCTCCCGCGTCCAGGCTGTGCAGGACCTTCTTTCGTTTCTGCCAAGGTCGGGCCAGAAGATGGCTGTCTTTACTTCTGCTTACGGAGACTGTTTCCACGTGCGTAGGGACTGCCACGGCCTCAGGAACGCGATTCCGAATCGCATCGCTACTAAAGTGGCGTGCGAGTACTGTTTAAGGGAACTCCACCTGGTACCTCCGACAGCTGCTGCGTCGTGGGGGGGTGTAGAAAACCAGTGCTCTGCCCAGTAGTGTTTTAGGTGCGACACAGAGTTTTCCTCGGTACCTGTATAGTTGTACAGTTTTGCTAGTTTCAGGTGGTCAGTGCCTGTAGAACGTAGTTTGAGCTTGCGTGACGGTTTTGCGGTAGCCTCAACCTGTTTTCCCTTGTTTTGTAGTGCTTGGGAGCTTTTAAGAGGTTTCACGACTACTGTCGTTTGGCTCAAGACACGTGAGACCAGCAGTGAGCTGTGCGTGCTGAAAGTGTGAACTGTCCGAGTGTTTTGTGAGCTTGCTTTGCTTGCAAGGGTGCTTGGAACTTGTTTGCCTTAAACCTGAAGGGCTGTTCGCCTTGTAGGTTTTTAACGCACCCAGTAGAAGCGTGGGCCGTAGCAAGGTCGAGCAAATTTTTCTACAAGAAACGTCCCAATATCAGGGACTCCCGCCGACAGCAGCAGTGCCACATAAGGAATCATAGCCGCGCTCAGCAGAAGGCCTGAGCTCACGCAAGCTGCTTGCCCGACCGTCCCGCGGCACTGTGGGCGACAGGGAAGACGCACGTGGAACGCACTCTGCCGAACACGGCTCACACAGCAGAAGTGGTCCGAAAAATCGCACGTAAAGTGATCCACAGAAACCGCAGGCAGGTCACGATGATTAACAGCAAAATCGATGCGACGAGAGCGCACTCCTTGGGCATTGACCGGGCCCGTGGCAGGCCGGGAAGGACACCAATACTGTTGATAAGATCCCTTGCGCATATGCCCAGCTTGGGTGTGCCGCAAATGCCGAGCGCCGTGCCCCTCTGCAGAGATTGCTCGGCAGCATCGTTCGGTCAAGGGACAGTGCCCTTCTCGCACTGCTAAGGCGAGGGCGTGGATTCGGTTGCTCTCTTGATGCAAATAAAAAGCTTCATGATGCCGCTCCTGCCTCTGTTCGCAAAGAGCAAGGCGAGCTCGCATTCGCTGCTGATGAAAAGGCCTTGCGAGCCCCCATGTTGTCGGTGTGATTCGACTTTCGTGCTTGAATGTTCACCGGCGTGGCACGTCGACGGTGGGGCTGCTTGATGCTCTGCTTCGGCAAGGCCCCCCACAGATCATGGTGTTATCCGAGGTCAATGTTCCTAAAACGGCTGGCATCGGCTATCGCAACCAGTGGAAAGCGCATGGCAGGCATGTTGCTCTAAGCGCTCCTGAGGATCTCGGCAGCCGTGTGGCCTTGGTCAGCGATTTTCTTTTTCGCACGTTCAGCTATGCAAGGGTCCTGCTTCCACCAGGCACGTGGCGGGGCTCTTTAATTTGCGATCTCTCCCTGTGGATGATCCTTTGCTCCCTGCAAGCTCCCGGAGTGCTACTGATGAAACCATCCTGGTGGTGGCCTTTTATGGCCAGGCCGGCAATGAGCCTGTTGCCCAGACACAAGTGGATGAGGTTTTGGCGAGTGCAGTGACCTCGGGTAATAGGTTGTGGTTTTAGGCGACTACAACCTCGAGCCTTCCCAGGGCCGCTTAGGGTCGCTAATTTCGCAAGGCATCGTGCTTGCTGGTGATGAATGTGCGCGTGGCCGGCCTCCGGGAACACGAGATTGCAGTGGCGGGACTTCAGGAGCCAGAGACGGCGCGTGTCCCTCAGCAAGAGACCCAAAGTAAAGGGGTCGTCACCATGGCCCGAGATGGCCGTGAGAGCGGCTTTGCAGTCAGTCAAGAGAAAGATGCACGTCTCGCAACCCTCACTCCACACCCGGTGGATCGAAGCAAAGGCCGCGTTAACCATGCTGCAGATCAGGCGGCGGGCAGCTGCATGCAAAACAGGCTCTCGGGCTCTCAAAGGGAGCACTGGCATCAGCAGTGTGATCAGGTTCGGGATTGGGAGCTGACTACCACACGGCTTGCGGCAGCTGCTGCTGAGCGGCTGGACAAACATGTGAAGAGCGTCCCTCTCGATGATGCTGAGCCCGCAGGGGCAAGGCCCTGACATTGCTTGGCTGCGCCAGGATGATCTAGGACAACACACCTTGGGCCTCTCAAATTCTTGATTGCCCTTGGCATGGCTTTCGAGTGTGCGCCGCTTGCAAATGTTTTTATTTAAATTTGGCCCCTCGCCTGGACTCTTCCTTTGTGATTTCGGGTCTAGGTCTTTCCCTTAGGGTTTTTCTCTAATTTACTGTGACCAGTGCTTGTGTGATGCCGACGCTCCCATGCTTGCACTTTTTCATGTGTTGGGCGGAATGCTGAATCACTTCCTGCCTGCTCCTCTTCGGGTTTGATTGGGTTTAGGCCCCATCTTCCCCCTAGTGGTACCCGTGTGCACCTGGCGTAAACTCCTCTATGCATGAGCGCGGCCTCGCTTTGCTGCGTGGTGCTGCTGCTATTGTGTGGGGCTCACTTGCCCAGACTTCCGTGGCTCTGCGATTCCTTTGCCCCCCTTAGGGCTTCTTTGGGTTTAGGCCCTTCTCCCCTAGGGGTACCCATGTGCATTTTGCGTGAGCTCAGGCCCCCTGCTGAGCGCGGCTATGCTTCCTTGTGTGGCGATGCTGCTGCTGGCGGGAGGGTTGTCTACGCATCTAACACCTTTCGTGTGCGCGTGATGCCTCACGCTTTCTTGACATTTCACGTGGCATCCTCTCTCGATGGCCCTTGTCCCTTTTGGGTTGTTCGGGTTTAGTTCCTTCCCTCCCCTAGGGGTACCTGTGTGCACTGGGCGTGCGCTCGGCGCAACTGAGCGCGGCACTGCTCTGCTGCTGGTTGGGCTGCTGGCTCACCCTTCTTCCTCTCCGTCGTCTACTACAAGGGCGGCTGCTGTGGGCTGCGGAAGCGAGGTCCTCTGAGCTCCACTGACGGTGCCTTCTGAAGTGACGTGAGAGTCTCCCGCGAGCTTGTTTTCCTTCAATTCGTGTCGTTTGAGTAGTACTCGGATTTGTAGCTCTGCTGCTCCGGGCTTTTGACCTGACTCGTAGCTTTGCTGCTCAGGTCATGTCGTTTCGAGCTTTATTCCGAACTGTAGCTTGCTGCTCGGAATGTTTCCGGATGTGATTGCGTAGCTAATCTGATACATCCAATTCGTTGCTTTTCACAAGAGGAGGTACATGTCAGACGGACTGCGGCTTCCTGACTTCCCTCCCGCTCGACGTGTGGCGACGGCTCTCTGAACGATGCCTCGTCTTTTGTTAATAGTGTCGCTGAGAATCATCGCTCTGGACTTGTGCTGCACAGCTTTCGCACTCTCCATGATGACTCAGCATGTTACGGGATGTTTCACCCGACCCGCGAGGACCTCGGACAGCAGCTGAGCGGTCTTCTCGAAGGCGCTCAGCCACAGATACCCGGAAATCAGATACCCGGAAATTCTGGAGATTTGTGGCTCAAGTGGGGAGGGGCTCCGCGTGCCTTGAGCTGGTTAACCTGTACTTTCCCTGGTGCAGGGCCGACACTCCTCACACGTGTCTTCGGACCATGGCTCCTTCTTCTGGAGGCCCTGATTGTGGGTTCTACCTACACTTACGGCGATCTTTGAAGCGAATGAATCGTGCTTTCTGTGATGGTGCTTCTTTGATGGGAAAAGAAGTGAATGGGGAAGAAAAGAGCTGCTTCGGCAGCTGGGGCAAAGCGTCTGGCAATGTCCGAGATGCACAACCGTGGGTGGCTCAGCGACTGCAAATGCTGAGCGCTTTCATTGTTCGGCTGTTCCAGAAGGATTTTGATTTCTTGGCCCAACGCGGTGTGCCGAGAACTATTGTGTGGAGTGCATTTGGGGCCTATGGCTTGTGGTCAGGGGCTTCAGCGGGGGCCAGCTCAGATGGCTCCGATGAGGGCAGCAGCTCTGCTGCTGTGGCAGATCCTTGGCAGTCGGGGATTGGTCTTGCATCTGCCGAGGATGATTCTCAGGAGCAGCTTTTGATGAGTGATTGTCGAGAGGATGCCCTAGCTGCACCAGCACCGCCTATGTCTCAGCTGTGCATGTTTGAGGCTACTCTTTCAGAGGAGTTTCTTTACTATGCACCGCAACTGCAAGCATGTCAATCTGCGTGTGACCTGGAATCTGGTGCTGGGCTGTGCGGACCGTCGACTGCAACTTCTGAGTACTCAGATTGTGTGTATCAAGAAACGGAAAAGACCCGTGAAGGGGCAAAGAGCCTTAGAGGCCTAGCTAGTGACGATTGTGAGTGTCAAGAAATCAACAAGACCCGCGAAAGGGCAAAGAGCCTTAGTGGCCTAACTAGTGTTTCTTGTGATGGTGAGTGCGAGCTTGACTGTAGCAAGAAGAGCCTTTGTGGCCGTGTTCTTAAAGTCTTGTGGGGGCTCTGCACTACCAAGACCCGCGAAAGGGCAAAGATTGAGACTGAAGCTGGGCTACTGGTGCCAGCTCCTAGTGCTAGAGGCAGACCTGGCTCTTCGGAGCCCCCCTGTCCTTCCTCCTCGCAGTGCGGCTGCCATGGCCTGGGCTCGCTGGCGAATGGCAACGGTGGCGGCCAGTCCTTCATCGCGCAGGGCAAGGACGCTGGTGTGGTGGTCGATGGCACTTCGTGCCGGGGCTGTTGCCCTAGCCGTGGTTCCTTTGCCCCCCTAGGGTTTAGGTCCTCCCCCGTAGGGGTACCCGTGTCCTCTGCTGATTGTGCTGCGTCGCTTCGCAGCTGCACTGACCAAGGCTCCCTTTCCCCTCTAGGGTTTAGGTCCTTGCCCTCTTGGGTGCCCGATGTCCAGGCCGCTGGAACAACTGGTCGGGATGATCTTGTGATGCCAAATAGAGCGTGCCCCCGGAGCCCAGGCGGTGAGTGCAATCCGGGAGTTGAGTTTTTGGCAGGAGGAGGTGGGGTCGCTGACCCAGGGCTTCGGGGGCCTTACCAATACAGGCCGCCGTCGGCGTGCAATACATCGGCGGATCGAGGGGACTGTGGTTTCGTCGAGCAGGACAAGGACCGTGCTGACTGCGGTGGCGAATGCCTGCAACTGGGTTTCCCTTCCCCCTTTCGGTTTAGGTCCCCTCCTGTGCCTTTCGGGGTTCCTGAGTGCATTTGGAAGCCTTCGTCAGGGAGCGATGCTGCGCCAACATGTGCGGACTTTCCTCTGAGCAAGCATGCAGATTCTGATGTGTATGGCCAGGTCGATACCAGGCTCGCTGCAGTCTCCTGTTGCATGTGTCAGTTTCCACGGGCTGCTGACTTGCAGGGCTCTGATCGGGTCTTTCTTGATGCATCTTCTGCTGCTATGTACCAAAGCCCGAATTGCGCTAGTAAAGCTTGTTCCATGCGGGCTGTGGGCAATCTTTCTGCTGGCGTCTGCGCTCAGGTGCCTGCGATGCGACTGGCGGGCCCGCCGACGACCCAGAGTGATCTTGACCGTGTGCAGTTGCAGAGGCCACTGGGTCAAGACAGGCCGGAAGGTCCGAGTATATCCCGCGTGGTCCCTGGTAGTCTGCTGCCCAACTGCCTGTGCGATGTGTGCCCTGCTGGCATGTATGATCCTCGGAGCCTGCCTGACTGTGTGCCGTTGCAGGGGTCATTGGGTCAAGGTAGGCCGAAAGGTCCGAGTATATCCCACTTGGCCCCGAGCAGCCTGCTTACAACATGTGTGTGCGAGGTACGCTCAGATGGTCTGCTGCAAAACTGCGTTTGTGGAGTGCGACCTGCTGGTGGGCAGGTTCTTCCGAGTTTGCCTGGCCGAGTGCAGTTGCAAGGGTCCTTGGGTTCAAGCCGACCGCAAGGTCCGAGTATATCCCACTTGGCCCCGAGCAACCTGATGCCAGCCTGTGTGTATGAGGCACAATCTGTAGGTGCACCTGTCCCTCCGAGGCTGCCTGGCAACGTGCAAGTGCAAGGGCTCTTGGGTCAAGACAGACCGGAAGATCCCAGTTTATCCCAAAGGCTCCCGTGCTCTCTTGATTCGGCGAGTCGTGTTGTCATTGCGGGTACCAGTGAAGTGCTTGCCTCTGCATGTGCAAGCAACCTAATGTCTCAGGTGTGTCATGATGATGGTTTTCCTGAAGCTGCAAGTTCCTTGCCAAACACCCAGGACCAGGACTCTGCTGCTGTCTCGCGCTCCTGCCTGCCTGAGGGCCTTTCGGGTCCCACTGGCCTGCGGGTTGGAGGTGAAAACCCCTTCGAGGGCATGATGGCAAGCATCACTGAGCAGCTTATGCCCATGATCACCGCACTCATTCAGAAAGCTGTGCAGGAAGCCATTGCAAATGCCATGGGAGGTGCCCCGGCAACTCCCCCCCGTGTTGTGCTGCAGGAGCCGGACCAGGAGCGCGGGCCCAAACGCCACAAGCCTGACCCTACAAGCGAAAAAACCACGATTCGAGCCGCCATCCCACTTATCATCGTGAGCCGGGCAAGGGCAAAGCATCTGGTGGCAGAGGTGGTCGGCCAAGGGTGCTGCTAAAGGTAGTGATAGTGCAGAGGTGTCCCCACCCAAGTCTGGATCAAAGGGTAAAGGGCAGGGAGACCGGCCCCCTCGTGATGCAGAGGGCTGGACCAAGGTTCAGCGTGCTCCCCCGCAGGGCCCCTTCCAGCTCCGATCGCAGGATTGGAGCGCGCAGCTTTTGTCGCAGAATGGAATTGCCAAAGCATTGGACGACCTTAAGCCGGGTTCTACTCTGGAAGCTGTCATTCTTGTCGAGCCCTCGGCGCTGCCGAGAATTCGGACCATGCTTGCTGGCGCCAGAAAATCTCATAAAATCACCCTTGTAACCTTGGACGCGGATGGTCCTCACAAGCTCCCGGGAAGTGTGGGTGATCTCCTACGTTTTCGACGAGCCTCAATTGCACATTGCAAATCTGTCCCTGCTGATGGTGGTGTCCCTTGCTTTGCGGGGCACAAGGCCAAGGCCATTAAAGTTGTTCCTACGTCCACTTCGGTCGTCTACTTTAAGGTGCCTGAGATGTACATGACGCCTGATAAATTCAAGCATTGGAAGAACAACCCGAGTCGTGCTGCTTCTTCTTGGGCTAGCTCTCACCAAATCACTTTGAGTGACACGTGGGGTTGGATCGAGGAGCAGCAGGCTGGTAAGCAAGGCCTGCAACTGTTTGGCATTGCTCGCCTCCTGGACACTGAGTTGTCTTCTCTCGTTGCTGTCAGTGGCCGGGATGGGGTTTTTGTTGATGTGCCGCGCGGCAAGCTTGTCTCCACTGTGCAGTGGCTTGCTGCTACCAAGGGCGAAGCTCCGATTGCGTATCTTGAACGCGGCCTCCGCATGAGTGCTCCTTACGGTCTTGCCACCCAGGGCGGACGCATTGGCGCCAGATCGCCTAGAGATCCTTCACAGGCTGTCCCGCGTGTCTGGAATTTCCCTCATGTGCCGGCTAGCTGGGGACAGAAGGAAGTGCTGCAGGTGTTGGACCAATCCTTCAAGGATGTGGCTTTGATTCAGCATAAGCGCACTGGCACTGAGTACTTGTATCGCTTCAGAGCTACGCTTAAGCACGGCGATCTTGATCTGGTTCCTTTGAGTGCCATCGTCGAGAGCGAGCCGGGAAAGGACCATGAAATCACGCTGTGGGCTACGGTTGCACCCTACAAGCCTAAGCAAGCTAAGCAGCGACCTTTGCGATGTGCGCCGACTCCCTGCCTTGCCAAGGAGAAGCCTGCGCTGGAGCCCCAATCCGTTAGACTTCAGGTTCCCGCTGAACTTGATGCTGAAGGTAAGGAGGTGTCCCCTGCCAAGCATGTTGCGGCTTCGCATCGTCAAATCCCCTCGGGGTGTGATCTCATTGAGACTCCGAAAGACGGAGCCTGCCTTTTTCATGCAATTGCGCGCGGCCTCCACTGGCTTTCGGGCCCTAAGAAGACCGAGCATTCCCACAGGGACCTGAGGGCGCGCTGCGTCGAGCATTTGCGAAAATATGCCTCGCAGTATTTAGGTGAGTGGGACGGCCATGGGCCGGAGTTACAAAAATTGCGGGAAAATGCTGAATCTCCGGAGGTGGCCTTTGAGGAATACCTCAAGTTAATCGCTTCGGAATCTGCATATGCCTCTACCATCGAGATGAAGGCTCTCGGCCGCTTGTTTGACTGTCACATCCTTGTTATCCCGCGCGATGGGAATTTTAGTGCGATGTCGTTTCATGCGCAGCAGCGTAAAAGGAAGCTGGTGTTGTGGTATACGCCTCGACATATCGAGCTTCTTTTACCTGCTAAGGATGCTAAAGAATACCCCGAGGAGGTTTTTTCCGTTACGAGCGGTGCTGTCGTGGACTTGCGGGCTGGAGGTGATGATGCTTCCCAGTGCTCTGGTACTGTTTGGACTCGTAGCGCCCGATCCAACCGGTCCAAGGCCAGCCGATCATCCTCTGTGAAGGCGGGCACTGTGTGGACTGTCACCAACACGTCGAGCAGAAAGGCCGCTTCACAATCCCGGCGTGATGCTTCAGTTCCGAGTTCGCAAAGGGATGATTGCATTGCTGGCCATCGGTCTGGTCCAAGTTGTCTTAAGCGCGCTCGCGGTGCTGCTGCGACGGTATGGTCCCGAGCCGTCTCTTCTGACGCTTCCGTGCATTCTCAAATGCCTGCTGGAGTGGGACGATGATGATGCCCCGCACCCTGAGCGTTTGCATCATGCCAACCGGGCCCTGCCTCAGTCTGCCCTTGTTATGGCCCGTCGTAACCGCGGCCGAGCTTTCCCTGATGGAGTTGCCAAATGCAGGCTTTGTCCCTTCCGCCGCAAGTGTGCTGATCCTGTGAAGGCGTATGCGGCCTATCAGCGGCACTTTTTGGATTCGCATCCGGGGGAGAAGCTTGGACTCGCTCCTGCTCGCAAGGCTTCCTGTGTTCGTAACCTCGCTGATGGCGAGGAGGCGTACTGGAGATGCAAACGGTGCCAGGCAGGCATCTCGACTGCTGATGCGGCCTGCTTTGGCAAGGACTCCCTGTGGCGATTTCGCCGGGAGCATAAAACAAAGGCCCATCCGCGCGTCTCTTGGGCTGTGTGGAACAGGGAAGCGAAATCACACTCGGCTACCAAATGGGCCTCAAAGATCAGTGTCACTCGCAACAATGCCCAGAAGCCCCGTCCAAATCATTCTGATCCAAGGCGCTCGCAAAAGGTCCAGTATCAATTTGAGCACATCTGGTCTCGACGAAAGAAAAGCTGAAGAAGCTTACAAGCAAGCCCGAGAAGAGATGGATAGATACGAGCAAGAACTCAAGCAGGAGATGAAAGAAAAGCTCGAGGCGAAGATGAAGAAAGTGCGAGAACTCGAGGAAGACGCAGTCGCAGCAAGAGGAGATGTTGAGAAGACAAGCAATGTGAGAAGTGCTTTACAGCAGCTAGGAGAAGTGGTGCAGACGGCAGACAAGCTACTGTCAGCTCTAAGCGAAGAGTTCAAAAGCCTAGATCTGTACACAAGGCCAAAGCCAGATGAAGAGAAGGAGCGACAAGCCCTAGCAAAGCTGATGGCGTCGATCAAGAGAAAAAGCGAGGCAAGCAGCCCAACAACGCCAGCGGCAAAGATAAAGGCAATGCCAAAGAAAGTGCCAAGCGTTCTCAAAGGAGGACCGACGATTTCTGAAGAAGAGAGAAAGGCAGCGAATTCCAAAGAGAAGCAGCTAGCATTGAAGCAAAAGATGAGAGATCAGTTCACGGAGGCGACAGACGACTCGATTGAAAAGGCAGTGAAGGCAAGATTGGATCACAGCAAGGAGAAGCCAAGCGAGCCAGAAGGGGCACCACCAAAGAAGCAGGTGAACCCATATTGGCTTAAGGATCCAAAGGAAGAGTCATTCAAGAAGACCAAGTACATGCACTGCTTTTACTGCAAGGCGACGGACAAGCATAAGGCTCCGGAATGCCCGGAAATGGAGAAAGCTGTCAAAATGTTCTATAACGGCGAAAGGCCAGACAGCAGCAATACCGAACGCAAGATTTTCTGCAAGGTATGTTTTCTCTACTTCCAGAACGTGTCCTATCGTTCATTCAGATATAAAGGCTGGGGCACCCATACCCCAGACATCTGCAAGTACAAGGACAGCGTCAGAACCTACCTGGAAGACAATGCATACAAGTATGAGAAGGAGCTAAAAGACTTCCAAGAGACAATTGGTTCAGGATACACGCCAAAAGACAGTTGGGGAGCAGAACCAAAGAAGCCTAAGAAAAGTGATGAAGCAAAGGCTGAAGAAAAGGTTTCAAAGGAAGCAGAAGAAAAGGAGCCAAAGAAGAAAAAGCCAGCGGACAAGTCCAAAAGCAAGGACAAGGATAAAGAGAAGAAAGCTGAAAAGGCTGAAAAAGCTGAAAAGGAGAAGAAGCGGAAGAGCGTATCTCCGTTCGATCAAGAAAGAGCTGAGAAGCGCCAGCGAGGAGAAAAAGAGTTGGAGTAAACCGCAAGCGGATGACGCGCAACGGTTTAAAGCAAGAGCAAAGGAACCGTGAGGGCGTTGCTGACGCCCAGCAGAAAAGAAGTGAGGGTTGGAAATCAGCCCAGCAACAAGCGTGAGGGCGAAAGTGCCCAAGGCAAAACGTTTCACCAAGAAAGCTTTAGAAGCTTGAGAGAAAAGCCACGAGGATGGAAAGATCCCACGGCAACGACAAAAGCAAAAGCCACGTGGACGAAAGTCCCACGGCAACGTCAAAGCACTACGAGCGCCACGAATGCTTCAAAAGTCAATGTCTACAAGGCTGAGAAGCCAAGAAAGGACTGGTGAAAGAAAGTCCGACAGAAGTTTCCAGATTGCCGAAGTGCAAGAATGGACTACATCGCGAAAAGCGACGTGAAGAAAAAGTGAGTGCGCGTTGTAGCAGTGAATTAGTTTCCGAGTGAGTCCATGCCAATTGTGTGTGGAATGGAAATTCGCAAATCTGCTATAGGACATCTGAAGATTGAGGATGAAGACCAAAGGAAGAAAAGGATAAAGATGTTCAACAAGTGCTCAAAGAAGCGTGCGAGAAGAGAAGATGAAGCTCACAGGAGCATGCGAAAACTGTGGTAGAAGTAGGAAAAGTTTCACAAGGATCACGTGACACGACAAAGCTGTGTACGTGATGAGGGCGTAACAGATAGTTCAATTTTCCCTCATGCCCATTTACATACAGGAATCCAGTGTTTCACCGCAGGTCAAACGTAGGCTCAAGACAGCCCGACAGCGGAGCAGTAAGTGAGAAAAGAATCCAAGCTCGCGCCGTGGTTTAACAAGGACACTGGTTTAAGGGTTTAAACTTTCAAAGGAGTACTCCCGCTTGAAGCTTCGTCCAGGTGGGCCCCCAGCTATTCGGTCCCCGGACCACATGAACGGCTTGCCAGGGAACACCGCCTCGCAGCAAGCCAGAGTACACAGCAGCCAAAAGCTTTTATACCGTTGTGTCTGCCTGCTGCGTGCTGCATTTGGTTCAGGTGCACATGTGTCCCTGGAGCAGCCCACTAACGCCATGTCTTGGCTGGAGCCTTTCGTGCAGGATATGCTTTCTGAGATACAAGCTTCACTTGTCAATATCCCGGCGTGTTCAGTGGGACAGGACATAGCCAAATCTTGGCTTTTCGCTTGTAGCTTCAGCGAGTTCCGCAGTCTTTCAGGTACATGCTCACATTCAGAAGGTCACCAGTCGGTTGCAGGTACCCGGGATGAGCACGGCAACTTCCTGTCTCAGAGGACGGCAGAATACCCGCCCACGCTTGCGGTTAGCTTTGCAGACAGGGCAGTGAGCCTCTTTTCTTCGGCCAGACCATCCTACCCGGTGTCTCCCTGCTCTTTGCAGTTCGCGCTTGCATCTATTCCCAAAAAGCCACGCTCCGCTACGCCTACTGCTGCACAGGATGGGGGAGGCATCTACTCCCTGCCGGACTGGTCTCTTGGCCCAAGGTACCAATCTGACAGCTTACACGACCTGCGGAAGGAGTGGCAATCTTGGCTGCTAGAAAAGAGAATTCCTCTTCGTCTCCAGCAACATGTCGCTGAAGCCAGCAACAGCCCCCTTTTCTCTGAGGAAGAAACTGAGTGGCTGAGGTCGTCTTTCAAGCGCTTTTCAGACTCCCATTCTCCCTGCCAGGACTGGGACTTCTCAGTGAAGGAGGGCCAGCCATATTGCTTGTCTGCGTTGGAGCGCTTAAGCAATATGTTAGGCGACAAGGACACGTCTCTATTCCCCGCTTTGCAAAAAGGGGTTCCCACTGGCTTTGACGGTGACATCCCACGCAGCCACACCCTGCGGCCTCGCGCCTCAGACAACGTGGACGATACCACCGACCTGCTTGTCTGTGAAGGCAATTGGCAGGGGGCTGAAGCTGATCCGGCACTGCTTCAGGAGTTGATCGAGGAGGAAGTTTCCTCCGGCTACATAGAGGAAGTGCCCAGCTTGGAAGCGGCTTATGAGCGCTGGGGTCGAGAACGCGTAGCAGTTGGCCGAGTCAATATCGTCAAGGCTCCAGGTCGCGCTCCCCGCTTGCTGATAGACAATAGCATTTGCAACACGAACCAGAACTGCCACGTCCCCGAACAGTTCTCACTTCCCAGCCTTCAGGACGAGGAGCCAGTTTCTGGGTTCAGCTTAGATGTGAAAGGGGCGCACAAAACGTCGCTTGTGCGCGAGCAAGACAGGGGCCTGCTTGGACTTAGACAGCAAGAGCGCCTCTTTTTCTACCGCGTCTGTCCCTTCGGGGCCACTTTTTCGAGCCACTGGTTTGCCCGCTTAGGGGGCTTTTTTGTTCGATGCCTACATCTACGTATCTGGCTGTCACACGTCCTCACGCTGTACGTAGATGATTTGCTTCTTTGGCAAAACTCTCGTGCACTTCCACTCAGCGCTTCATTGGTTTTGGCATTCTGCTCCTGCTTCAATATACCGCTTAGCTGGCGCAAACTGCGGATGGGGCCCTCTATAACTTGGATAGGATGGCAGATAGATTTCCATGCTGGCTGTTAGACTTTACCCGAGCTCAAACGCTTGAAGCTGCTTGGCCAGGTGGAAGAGTGTCTACGGCATCGTCTTGTTAGCCGCAAACAGCTTGACGAACTCCTTGGTCTGCTTCAGTGGATTTTGCATGGGCTTCCGGCTTTACGCCCCTGGCCCCTGGCTATGTACTCTTTACGATGACATGCATCGACCGCTTGGGACTAATGTCAGCATCAGCCCATGCATTTGGCCAGGCATCCACGCCTACCTGGACGACAAGCTTCGCTTCACAGGGAGCCCTCCGGGCACCAGCATCTCGCCAGGCTCCACCTTGCTTTCCGCTCGGCACAAAGCTTTGCATAGTAAAGAAGACCTGGCTTTAGTTCCTGTAAGCACGAAGCGCATGTGGCTTCGTATCACGGATCCCACTTCTTCCAAGAGGCGCTTGTCTGAGTCCAGCAGAGAAACACTTGCTTTCTTTGCCCACTTGAGCTCCAGGGAATGGCGGCCAAGGCCGCTACGACCACCACCTGCCAGTTCGGTGGAGTCGGCCGCAGATGCTTTCGGCAAAGGCAATGATTGCGGCGTTGGAGGATGGCTCCTCCTCCCATGTGGACGCTTGCTTTGGTTTGCTCACCGCTACACTGTCAACGACTTTCTGGACTTAGGTCTGCCAATGCAACCTGATGCCAACTTGGACATCTCCAGCTACGAGACACTGGCACAGTGCTTTGTACTTCTTGCCTTTTGGAAAGCCCATGGCTCAGGTCGCTTGGCTCTGACATTACCAGCTTTGAGCGATAATAGTGGTGCTGAATCAGTGTGTAACAAGCTTTAAACCTCTAAAGTACCACTTAATCTTTTCGTTCGCAAGCTTTCAATGTGGAGCTCTATTACCGGTGTCACTTTGGACTGCAGCCATATCGCTGGCGAGAAGAACGACGATGCAGACCTGCTTTCTCGTTGGGATGGCTCCACAGACCTTCCTGACAAGTTCCTCGCGCCTAACCGCATCGAACTCTCGCTTTCTGAGTTCTGGCAGATACGCTTTCAAGTGACACTTTTTCCCGCTGACACCTTTTTAAAGTGGCAGCTCCCGCCAGCTGACAGTCTGGGTCCGACAAACCGTGGTTCCAGGAAGCGCAAGTAGCTCAGCTTTTTGCTTCCTCACCTCACTTTTCTGCTTGGCCTTTCACTACGTTTGCGAGGTTTCGGCTTGCCAGTTTCTTGCTTGGGCTTTTCGACTGCTCCAGTGTTTCAGCTTTCGATCCGGAAGGTCGAAGACCCCGGAGGCTCTCAACTTTCAGAGCAGCTTTCAACTTGCTGAGCAGTCGTACTTCCGGCAAGCCGAAAAAAGAGAGAAGCGTGAGCTAAGCCACTTTGTCTGTCGAGTTCCGCTTTACAGACTAGCAAACGCCTCGTAGCCTTTTGTGTTGCGTGGTGTAGAACTGCCCTGAACCGGTTCTGTTTACTCAGGGTTGTTTCGGCAGTTCTTACCCGCGGCCCCGCTTGGGTTCAAGCATACACCACGCAACAGCAGCTTGCTTTACAAAAAACTTTCCCGCCCGCCCACACCTTTTGGGGCAGCTTTTCAGCGCAGGGAGCTTTTAAGTCACAGCCCGCTATACATATTATAATGCTTTCCGCTTTTGCTTGCTGTTCTTCGCACTACAACTTCTTTGCTTGTTGTGCTGAACGATACGGGCTTTTCGACTGCTCCAGTGCTTCAGCTTTCGATCCGGAAGGTCGAAGACCCCGGAGGCTCTCAACTTTCAGAGCAGTTTTCAACTTGCTGAGCAGTGGTACTTCCGGCAAGCCGAAAAAAGAGAGAAGCGTGAGCTAAGCCACTTGGTCTGTCGAGTTCCGCTTTACAGACTAGCAAACGCCTCGTAGCCTTTTGTGCTGCGTGGTGTAGAACTGCCCTGAACTGCACGATGCCAGAGGATATTTGGGTCATTTGGGTGCAACCGCTTTTGTGCGTGCTGCGTGTTCGCTTTTGTGTTGTGCAGCTCTCGCTTTTTGGTCGGTTGCAACTCCCAGAGCTGCTTGCAAAGCCCGGATGGTGCCAGTGGCAGTCAGGATCCGGCGGCCGCCTCGAGCGGTGTCCCCCCACCGGCACCACGAGTGCAACCACTGCTGCTGCTACGGCATGGTCCAGGCTCGGAGAACCAAATCGCCGCGGCCGCTAGCCGCAGTCCAGTTGTCTTGGTGTCGCTGCAAATTTGGTGCTCGTGCTAGTGCATGCAACATTGCCTTCTGGTGCGGTGTGAACGTCTCCTGGCAATAACATTGCCTGCTCATCACGGCTGGGCCGAAGTACTGAGTTGTTTCGAGTTCAAAGAGGCATCCAAAAGTCCATGGTGCGATCTCCCAACATGACATTCGAAACAATCCCCTTCTAACCATCAGCGAGCCTAGAGCCTGCGTAAGTTGCCAGTAGCCTCGCAAGAGATTAACAGTGGTTTGCACATGACTAAACCACGCATGACTAAAACACACAGCAACCGATGCAGAGTCTTGTGCTGCGTTCGTGTTTACTGCATGGTTTGAAGCGTTTGCTCTGGTTCAAGAGTGCGCGTCCAAGCTTCCTTTCTGTTGGCATCAGACTGTACTTAACATGGGTGCATCTGAAAGCTCTGCGCCACCAGATCATGCGTCTGGGCTGCAGCCGAGTCCTCATGCGAACTCAGTTCCATGCATTCTCGAAGTCAACCGCCGCGGCACGCTGCTCCTCGTTGCAGCTTTTAAAGTAGGCTTGCTTCATTTGCATCATGTGTCAGCAATGTGTCGATCATATGAGGCCACAGTGGACAGAGTCGTCAAGATGGCAACGAAGGATGCAGTGGAGGAAACCTGCGCAGTTGGTCGAAAGACAAGAGGATTAGCAGCAATGCACGTGTGCTCTTGCAGAACAGGAGCAAGGTTCGATCTTCGGTCTGTTGTAGGCTTGGAAGTCTGTCGCCCCTGTCAGAAAGCCACCGTCAATCAGCTTTGGGAAAAGTGGGAGAAAGATGCAGAATCCAAAGGGGAACAATTGCCTGACTATGCTCCTCGGTAGATCAATCACAACTTCGGCCTAGCTGCCTTCTGCGTTGTAGTGTAGTTGGTGAAGCCGTCATGCAAGGGGAGTCAGCTGCCGTTATCGGCGAAAGTGGCACTTGCAACAAGGCAGGTTTTTGGCGCTCCTGTGAGCTCTCGCTTGATCTGAGGTTCCCTTGTGGTGGCCATGGACTCGATTCTGGTATGGGCGAACACGGCCTCCGCGCTGGGTCGAGCCGCTTCCCATGAAGTTCCAAAGATTACGCTTCCCTAAGAAGCTGTAGCATCTCAAGTTGACACCACATCTCGCAAAGATTTTGCAGTCCACGACCAAGGGGTGCGACAATCGTCCACGAAGACGAGTCAGGCCTCTTGGAGTCCAGGATGATATCAATTGCGCAGCACCAGACTCTCGGAATCACATGCAGATCCGACCTCTGATGTCTGACTGGGATCTTGCAAGCAGGCCAGCTGTGGGAGACGCACGTGGACGTCAGGCTCCACGAAGGACGCCGCAGTGGCTTGGGGGCAAGACAAAACAAGTGGGTTCGCAGAAACCAATGCAACTGTTTCTCCAGTGCTGGAAATAACCTGCAGGTTTCGTCCACAACTGGACGCGCAAGAAGGTGAGATCTGTTTGCTGAGGAACGAGTAGCCCATTCCGTGTGCTGAAGGCAGCGGAATCACTTGGCGGTAAGCCTCATCCAGGTGTGCCGTCTACAGATGTTTGGGCGGTAATTACCTGAGATCTCTAGAGAGAGGGCTTGCTGGCAAGAGTTGAACGGAGAGTCCCACTAAGCGGTCCAGCTCTGTGTTTCTTGTAAACATTTGCAGGACAAGAACATGGTGCAATAAGAACTGGTCTGCTCAGTTCCTCCTGGCCGCACTGTCAGAATGACACAGCGGCTGCTTTGTTCATAGAGCCTCCGAGATCTTCAGGACTGGAGCCCGGGCCTAGGCATGCGATGCTCTTCCCCTGTCCTCGGCAGAGCGAACCTGGCCTGATGTTGTCAGGCCTGCAGCTTTGTGATTTGCTGCAAATGCAGCGGTTTCTTGCAAAGACTGAACAAGCTCCGCAAACATGCCAAGACCGTTGTAATTCATCGCTGGCTGTGACGGTATCGGAGTTGTGAGTTCTCGAACAGCCGTGCTCGAGCCTGTCGGCCTCACAGTACATCGGTCAGCGGTCTTGGCACCTTTGTCGATCCGATGGGCGGCCTGGTCTCCTCACAGCCCGCCGCTTGGCCTTAAGCCGGAAGCGGCTACAAGCTGGCTCTCACTTTGGTCGCTTGGTGCAAGCTCCATGTTGTTTCGTCTGAAGCCGAGGAGTACGAGAATGTGGATGCAGATGTCGCGCACCAGCTCGGCACCTTCGTGACGAAGTCTTTCAAGGACTTCCGTACACTCCAAAAAGTCGTGGAGGAATAATCTGAGAAGGTTTTCACAGCGCAGGAGTCACAAGACCGCTCCTCCTGTTTGTCCTGCAGCACGAGGCCGAAGAGCTACATCAAGAGGCTCAGTAGCAAGAAGCACTTGTCACTTGTCTCTCTAAGGTGTTGGCTCATTAACCTGTCAGCGGTGTCACTGAACAGCCGGATCATGGCTCATATGATGTTGCCGATTAAAAGATTAAGAGCCTCAGTGCCATATCGCAGCATATCGAAGAACAGGTTATCGTGATTTCAGTGCGCAGATACTTGTTACTGTTTCGACTTTGAGCCTTCACGTCGGAGCATCTCATGAGGAGTCTGACAGTGTACGAGCGGGACCCGAGCGACCGCAGATACCGGATGACCGTGGACTTGGACCACGATCGAGACTCAAGTCAACTTGCTTGGATTCAGCTGCTTCCCCTTCCCACGGTGCTTGAATCCCATGGCTATGTCATGTTCTTGAATGTCTAGGAAAGTCTCAAAGTAGTGGTGAGGCTTGGGCCATGGCTTGCATGACCATGCCAAAGTTTTCAAAGGCGTTGAACAGTTTCAGGGCTCTCAGCATGTCCACGGGCTTGGAGCTTAAACTCCTAGCGCTCCCAGTGCATCCATGGACTTGGTGTGGTGTCTGCAGGGGGAGGCTCAAGGCTCGTCTGCTTTCACTTCCTTTGCTTGTTGAATGGGACTATGGGACTGTACAAGGCCCAAGGAAGCTAACGAAGCTCGACGCTGCTTTCCTGAGACGCTCGCATTGAGCGATTAGCTGTGAGAATCTTGCATTCAACAGACAGACAAGGCTACAGCCATGTGTGGTACAACAAGGAGAAGCAGTGGTGTGGCTGTGTATGGTGCTGAGATGTGCCGAACATGAGTCTCAAGCTCAGCCATGGACGGTCAAACTACTCATGTGTCGGTTTCGGCAGAGGCACATCCTCTCACCCGCCAGGTGCTGACAAAGCTAATGCTTCTGAAGCCTCCTCATGCCAATTTCACAGAGACTCCATTCCTGTGCCTCTCTCACAGACAGTGAGGGGCAAAATTCGCAGAATTCCGCGAACCTGACGTTGTCAGTGTTGGGAACTCCGCTAGTTTGCTAGGCAGCAGTTGAACTGATGGCAAAGCCATGCTTCTGGAGCCGTCTGATTTTGTCTTCGTAGTCAGCAGTGCTGATTCACAGGCTTACCTTCTGTGGGAGTGCATGACTCTAGTGGGACTCGAGACTACGCAGACACCCCTCTACTCGCATCTGAGCACAGAAGTGTGCTTGGAGCCTTTCTTGGTCAACGGAAAGGTTGACCTCGACCACGGAAATAACCTCCTTCGCCGTACACGCTTGGTCATGGCGCCTTGAAAGTTCTCTGCTTCAGAGGCCAATCCACTTTTCTGCAGCCCCTACGGGTCGAAGCTGCTGAAGGCACGAAACGTAGAAGTCGACGGCACGAGGAATCGGCAGCTCAAGCACACGGTTAGAGCAAGCTCAAGCCTGGCTTTCTTGAAGTGTCTCATGGTGGAGACCGTCGCTACAGCGGAGTCATGCCGACTTCAATGGGCGAAGGCGGCAGGGACGTAGCGACGTAGCTCAGCGTAGCTCGGCGTAGCTCCGCCGCGGACGAGGCTCGGGGCCATCCTCTGCTGGATGCGACAAGGCCAGGCTCAGCCAGGCTCAAGACCAGACCCCGCAAGCACTAGCCAAGCGCAGCGTACATTCTGTTGAGGCATAGCCTGGCTGTGTCCCTGAACGGTGGGGTCCTGGAGCTTGTGGATGTTGCCTTGTGGGAGGACGGAAATTCGAAATTCGCTGACTTCTTGAAAGTGTCATTGGCATGCACAGTGTGCATGCTGTGTAGCTCGCCTGGTGACAGGGTTCCGATCAGGATTCTGTTCCTTTGGAGTCGCCTGGCTTTGCAAAGTCGGTGCACTTTGGCTTTGCGCCTCCTGATCTTGTCGCTTGTGAGGTCCATAATGTGAGCCCCTGCTGCTTAGGTTTCTGTTCACTGGCGTGCCCAGTGATGTCGACGAGGGAAAGCTTGCCTCGGCGCTGACCGAAAAGCTGCAAGAGCGGCTGCAGGCACTGAAGCAACGAGCGGTATGGTATGTCAGCAACTTGGTGAGAGGAGGAGCGCAGGGCGGAGTTTCGATCGCAGCTGAAGAAGCGTGCCGGGCTTAACAGGGCTCGGTTCTCTTCATGCAGAGAGTCTTGGAATCTCTCTGGCAGGTCAGGAGTCCTCCCTGCGGCGGCGCAAGGCAGGCCCTGAAGAAGGCGGAGACGGCGCGGAGGAGCCGTCATTGCTTTTTGCAAGCTTTTTGTTGTGGCCTTGGTGTGCAGCAGGAACAGTGGAGAAGCTACCTGCGGAAGCCCGCGCCAGAAGTGAAACTCAAAGTGCAGAGCGTTCCTCGGTGGGAAATACTGTGCAAGATGTGGTATGAGGCTCTGGCATGCACATGTTGAGAGAGACAGAGATCAAGCCGTGAGTGGTTCATTGATGTCGGCTGGCCACCCCTGTGCAAAGGATCGACATCATTTGGCTTTTTTGCGTTTCGTAAAACCAAAGCTGACGTTTGAGCAACCAGCGACAACATGGAAGAGTCGGTGCATGTCTCTGATGATTCTGTGTGGTGTCGTTGCCCAAACCACCTAAACCAAAACTTTGGAGTGATCCTGACTGAAAACGGGGCTTCAATTGGCCTTAATTAAGGAGAGAAGAGACATTGAAACAAAGCTGCGACAGCAAGAGGGGAGCCAGAGCCGCAAGAGCTCTGGCTGCTGGGGTCCACGGATGTCACGGGGGTTCGATTGGGCAAACCCCAGCCAGTAAGGTAGTGTAGGCTAATACTCCTTCCTGGAAGAATAAGAAAGCAAGAGAGAGATGGAGACCAGCACATGCTCCGCTCGGGGGCCTCACTTTTGCCCAGAGACATGTTGCACAGTCGCAGTCGCTGTAGGCTGTTGTGCAACCTCAGCCTGTTGCTGCCAAGTCTCAATGGCACGAGTGCATTGCTTTCTTAGTCGGGATTTGGCTGATACTGCATTCGAGGCAGTGTCGTTGCCTTGCGAAGCCAGCCACTAGGACAATTGCAGGAAGTACTTCCTTTCAAGCCGGAGCAAAGATGACTAAAGTATGCGCAGTATTCCGTAAGGGGTCTTGTGGGGATGTGCTTGCTTGTGTGTGTAGCACAATGCGCAGGAATTTGTCTTTTGTGATTGCAGTTAGTTCAGCCGATTGTGTTCAGGTTTTGAAGCAGTGACATGCATTGAGGTACAAGCGAGGTTTAAGTCCCAGTTCTACATGAGTGGTCATCCCGCCGACAGACAAACGAAAGCGTAAGAAGGAGGGAGGGAGGCAGAGTCTTCCGGCCCAAGGTGTTCGACGCTGGTACGCGAGTCCGGAAAGTCTTGGGGTGCCGTGTTCTGGTGTCCCCAGAGGCCGGACATGGAGCTTGCTAGATTTGATGTGGGCTCTAGCTCGAGTCAGGCAGCGAATGATCTGGGAAAGATTTGCTTTCGCCACATCTTCGAGTCCGAGGAAGAGGATGACTACAACTCGAGCGTGTCTCTTGGGCCTAAGTCAATAGTCCTAAGTCGTCTTGCCTTGCTCCGCAGGAGAAGGAGAGGCTGCGGCAACTCCAGTGGTATGAGGATTCCAGCTGCGTCTCTCACAGTCCAATCCCTTCAGTGTTCCTTTTCAGGATCCTTTTCTCGTGTGCTTCTACAGCTGCTCCTGCGCGATGGCCTTGGAATCTCATAATGTTGTCAAACTCTCCGTGTGGAGTCTTCATTGGAGGTGCTTGTGGTGGTGATGCTGCTTTGGCTCGCGATGCTGTTGCCCGCGATCCTACGGCAAAACTAGTTCCGGAAGATGTCCGACAGCGAAAGACGCGAGGACGTGGCATGACGAGCTTAGCCTTGTGTTAGCATAAACGCGGCTGCCGCGACAGCCGCTGGTACATTGTGTTCACACAGTTTTCCTGCATCCGGTCAAGTCTCGCCAAAGTGGGTGAAGACAACGCTGGGTTTCGGCTCAATACGTGCCGAGATTTGTCGATAGCCATGCCTCAGAAGTCCCACTTTCGAGCTTCGACCAAACTTGCCCGCGACTGCTTGTGATTTAAGCAGTGTCTTTTGCCTTTGTTCGTCCATAGTTTCTCCGATTCGCAGTTGACATTTTCGTCTCGAAGGGGAAAGTGCATCACGACCATGTCGACGTCCACTGTAGTATCAAGTCTGATGGCAACCTCATGCCGTTTCACTGCACTAGCATCGTAGACGCCAAGAACATCCCTTGAAGGCTGCAAGACAAGGTATAGCCATGTGGAGCGTGCTTCTGGTCATCTTGGCCCCTCGGCAGGGGTTGTCTTTTGCAGCAACTGGGGGCAGGGAGGGGTTCGTTCATGTTCGGGATGTTCGGTACAGAAAATTGCCTCCATCTTTTCCCTGTAGCGTGTTCAGCCCGCAGTAGCGGTGCTCGGCCATTTCTGTTGCTGTTGCCAGTTGATCATTGTAAGATGTCTCAATCAGAGGCCTAGCGGCAGGCCACATTACAAATTGAAATTCTCGGCACTAGCCACTGTACATCCGCCTTCAGCCAGACGAGCACATCCACCAGCCATCTGGTCTCAACATGGTCAAATCTTCCAGTCTGAGAGGGCTCGATGCGCAGCTGCAGGCTCTCTGCCATCCCGTGCACGGAGGCGAATGCCAGAGGTGCGCTGGCTGTCCTCCCAAAGAGTCGGGCCTCTGCGAGTGTTCGCGTGCCAGGGGCCAAAGATCCCCGGGCCACGAATGCAATGCGGGCCCGACACTCCTGCAGAGCCTCAGTCGCAAGAGCTGACTTTCTTGCGTCTTCTGTGCAACGCAAGGGCTTGGAGTTGTGTGGCCAGGTACGGTTCTCGTGTGCGGCAGCCTGATGTCCTAGCGCGGGAAGCTCTGTCGTGCTACTGCATTCGTTCCGAGATGTTTGGAGAGCAAAGCGAAGACTGAGGACCGACATGGAGGAGGTTACATCCGATTCTTGTGCACCTTTCGAGGACTCACCGATATTCGACCACGATCGACAACGCAAAGCAGCGGAACATGGGGACAACGCGTAACTTGTTGCCACGAGTTTCAGGAGTGGCCCAACGTCGATGGTGTAACATGCGGCGGCTGTCGTGCGCTGGTGGATACAGCGCCATACGGAGGCCCTCTTGCAGTTTCTACAGCAGCTTTCACCAGCTGTAAAGTGTGGAGTCAGCTTCACTTGTTGGGAGGTCGTTGCGACACGTACTGCGAAAGCTTTGACCACAAGTGTGTGGCTGCGGCAGAGGAAAAGGCAGAAACTTGCGAAGTTCTGGACCGCCGCTGGGCCCGTTCTGCATCGCAGTCATGTGCACAGCCTAGTTCCTCCGTTCGGGTTCGGAGGGTGGACTCAAGCAGGTCCGAACCACAGGAGCAGCCCGCCTCGCAAACAACCGCTGCCAGTGACTAGAGCATGATGATCATCATGATGATTCCGCCGTGCATAGTTCCGTGCCACTTCGGCAGCCACACGATGGTAAAATGTCAAAGCCTACTGGTATGTGCCAAAAAAGATGGAGGTTTCTGTGTTGTCCTTGGCCGGTGTGTGTCGTTTTGGTGTAGAAAGTGCGAAGATGTTAACGAACAGCAAGGTGCCAGAGGGAGACAGGTCGAGGCGAGTTTAGGCTTGCGATGTTTGATCCGGCAAAGCTAGTCGGGAGCCCATGGAATTGGTTTGCGAGCAGAAGCCTGCCTGTCATAGGTAAATACTTATCTTTCCCGATTTCCAAGCTTTGTTTCTTGTCGTTCCTTGTCCCGGTCGTCGGTCTGCACGAACCTTTAACGTTATGGAGCAGCCAAACGCGCTTCTCGGTACAGGTTTTTGGAAGCAGTGGCACCGTGGCACCTGCTTCTGCATGCGTGACAGCCCCAAGTAGGGCGCATGTCGGGTACACGCACGAACCAGAATTGAGCACCTTTCGATTTTCGGCACTTGCGATTTTCAACACACATGAGCCTGTGCACTGGAATTGTTGTGGCTGTCTTGTGCTTGTTGCATAGAAGTGGACTAGTGGACTTTGGTAGGAGCGCAAGCGATGTGACGAAGAGATTGCTGACACCTCTGACATGCTCTGCACTTGTCAGCGAGAGAGCGACGTCGAGCCCTTGGTGAATTTGAAGCAGCTTGACCTGATTCAATCTGCGCTTGGGCACTCCTAGGTGTGCTGGGACGGAGTTGGCGGTCTGGTCGCGGAGGAAGGAAATGAGGTCGGCAAGTTGGAGACAGCATCCCTGGAAGAGTGCGAGCGCACCTCCCCGAGTTTCAGCTTGCTTTGCCAGGTTTTAGATGCACCTGCATGTGGTGTGACAGCGAAAGCACCTCGCAAGAAACGTTCCGTTCGGTGATTGCAGCCCAAGGCAGTTGCAATGGCAACGATGCCTGCAAGAGCGTCACCTTCTGCAAGCAATGGGGCACCTGTTTCCTCAAGGCAGGAAGGATGTTTAGACAGAGACAGTCAAGTTTTGATGTGTCGGTCGCGGCAGGACAAGAGCCTTTCGGGAATGGAGGATGCTCAAAGAAACGATCACTGCAGCTCCTACTTCAAGAAGCGCTGCGGAAGCGCACCAATCTCTCGGCCTCCCTGGTCAGGCAAGGCGGCAAGGGCAGGGCCACACTCATTTCCCGGATCCCTCGAATCTCTCGCATTTCGAGCCTGTCGGACAGGCGGAGGCGGAGGAGAGTCCCTGAAGGTAAGGGTCGTGTCATACAACCTGTACTGGTGGAATGCCTTCGGCCAGAACCCTTGGTCGCTGGGCAGATGCAGTGCATTGTCTACGGTCTGCCGGCAACGGTTCACGCGGACATCCCGTTTCACAGCTCGAACCGTTCAGGAAGAGCGACCACATCATTCGGAACATCAAGAACACGCTGAAGCCCGATTCCATCGGCTTGCAGGCGGCCTCCGAAGGGTGAGAGAGAGTCCGAAAGGAGACTCTGCAGCCGCTCAAGCGCAGGAGTGCGATGAGCCTCACACCATCCGAGACAGGGCAGGGCTGGAGCGAGCCTCGAAGTTCGATGGCGCCCAGGGCATCATGGTCAAGCCAGGCCAGGTCCGCCGGTCCGCCGGTCCGCCGGCCGGTCCTCGGTCCTCTGCCCTCTGCCCGGTGCTCTGTTCTGCAGGCGCCTTCAGGAAAGGCGACTCTGGGTCAAGAGACATTCAGGCCAGGGCCAGATTCTGCCAGGCTGCCGGTTGTAGCGGGCCGCTGCGCCTCGGCCAGGCCACCGGCAAATGGGGTCCGCGCTACGTGACTTGGGTGGAGTTGATCGACCCGAAGAGTGATCGGACTTTCTGGCACTTCAACACCCACTGGTACCTTTCGCTGCAGTGGCAGTTGGGGCTGACAGGCTCTGCAGGGTTTTTCTGGATCGTCTGGCAGCTCAGGTGTGTACACAATGGCAACGGCCGGGTTTGCAATGAAGAGGTTCGATACGGTGGTGCCAAACACATGCTAGATGTTTGCCCCTCAGCTGTTTGAACACTTGTAACGCTGAGTTGCAAAAAACGCGATCAAAGTTGTGGCTAAGGTCATCAAGGAGAAGGCCGCGGCTAGACGGGCCTTGTCAGCTTGTAGAACTGTTTACCGTACCCCTCCGAGTGCCTGAAAGGCTTCTGACATGCCGGTGGTTATCACAGGGGACTTCAACGCGTGAAGCTGAGGGGAGCTTAGTATAGGTGGCGTGCACAGACCTTCTGCAACTCTAGAGGCAAATCTGGACGAGAGGGGACCTCAGCATTTCCTCAAGAACGGCTTTAAACTCGCTCCCAAGCAGCAAGCACTCGGAACGGCGCTTGTTCTTGTCACGTCGGTTGAAAGACTTTGACTCCGGGTTCGGGACTGGGACTCCTTTGCATTCGGGACTGGAAGAGCAAAGCAGCTGAAGGGGTCACACCTTTGCATGCGTGATGATGACAGGTCCGCATCGAGTGGTGTTGACGTCGCACAAGCAGCGCACCTTGTGTACCGAGGCTGAAAATGCTTGGGTGGACTGCATCTTCTACTCGCATCACTGGGAATTGGCCCGGCATGGTACTGGAGACGCTGCGCATAGCGACCATCGTCCGATCTTTGCAGAATTGGTACTCAAATAAGAGCCGCGCCTTGTTTGAATTAAGCGGCAGCTGCATCTGTTTGTTGCATTCTCCTGCAGTGGCCGAGGTAGACTGGAGAAAAGCCCTTCTGTGTGATGCATGATAGCTAGTTCCGGTGCACAGCTTGCGGTCTAAAGCCACAAGACGCTTTCTCTGCCAAAGCTGGAGCAGAGTTGACTTGCAATCTTTGTGCTCTGCCTTGCTTGGCTGTTAGTTGGACTGAACTGTTGCAGGGTTGTGCCCCCCACTGAAGTCTTTGTGAGAGGCACCCGCAGCCGCCAAGAAGGAAGCCCCGCAAGGAGTCCAAGTGTTGCAAAGGCCTTTTGTAGATATGATATTAGTCAACGCTACGGGCGGCCTTCGTGCGGTCCTGCATGGTCCTACCGTGTCGCACCGGTTACCAAACCCACATGAACATAGAGCCAAACAAGCTCGTTCGCTCCTTCCTAGTGCCAACACATGCCGTTGGACCGCTAAGAACAAAACAGAAACTGCTGCTGCAGGACGTGCATGTGATCTGCAGTATCACGCTGTTCGAATCGGTAAAGTTTCGCGGATAGCTCACTGCGGCTCAAGGCAGCAGACAAGAAGACAAAGACTTCATCCACAACGGCAGCAGCAGCAACAGTAACCACACGGATGTGCTCGCACGGCGGGAGCGTCAGCAGCATGCAGTAATAATGACATCCATAAGGCCACTAAGGACTGTAACTATTCCAGCGCTGCGACCACCAGCACCACCACCGCAAGAGCCACCCCCGACAACAACTACTGCGTCGGCCAAGAAGACCATCTTGCAGGATGACTGAATGTAAGTACAAAGTAGCAGATCTGCATCGACATGCTTCGAAGCTGGAGCTTGAGCTTTGTGTTGGCCCTAGCGCTTCAGTCTTCTTCCACTTCAAGCAACCTTTTTGCCTACAGGCTTGGCTCGACTTCCTCCGAGGCTTCAGTTGGTTCGGGACTCAAAGCGGCCAAGGCCAAGGCGGCACACCGCTTTGATTGCTGGTGTTGAGGCGACAAAAATGTGCGCGACTGGAGGCCACACTGCCTGAGCTGTGTTGCGCGTGTGGCAGACATGAACGCCGCTTGCTGTCTCTCTTTCTCTCTCTCTCTCTCTCTCTCTGTGTCCTTCTCTCTTTGCCTCTCTCTAGCACCTCGCTCTCCCCTCCCGGTCGCTGCTTCCCTCGCTCCCTCCACATCTTTGCTGCGACTGATTTGGCTGCCGCAGCTAGAGAGGTTTTAAAGCTCAGGGGTGTTTTCAGCGCTGCATCTTAGCTTGCCATGCCCAACACCAAAGTTGTCGACTTGGTGGACGAAGTGCTTCGGCACCGTCGGGAGCACTTATTGGAGCAGGTGCGTGCCTGGGTCAACGACCTTGAGGCGGAGATCGAGTTGCGATTGCTGCATGCAGACTTTCACAAGGGCAGGGAGGGCGCTGACGGAGGGGAAGGTTCCACAGACCTGACAGAGGTCAAGAGCGCTTCCCACTCTCGCCGCACGTCCGAGACAGCCAGCGCAGGACACAGTTACATGTCGGCAAGTTACCAACACGCAAAGTCCAAAGGATCTCGTTTCCATTTTCACAAGAAGATCCGGTTCAAGAAGGAGTCCATCAATTTGAAACGCCAGCTCTCCCAGCTGTCTTCCCTTCGGCAGATGGTCAGGTCTTTGGTAAGCCACCCCATTTTTGACTTGTTCTTTGCTCTTGTTATCATCTCGAACGCGGTCTATTTGGGCATACGTGTTGAGACCATGGACCCAAGATTCCCACCAACACAGGCCTCCACCCTACCTGTTCAGTTGACCTATGGCATTGTCTTCTCTTTGGAAGTTATCCTGCGCTTATTTGCGGCTGGACCCGGAGAATACGCTTGCGGTTCAGACTGGGCATGGAATTGGCTGGATGTGGCCGTGGTTGTTTCATCGTGGACGGCCATCGTGATTGACTTCGTTTATGAGGGCAGCGATGCAGGAGTGAGTTCCAGCATACGGATGGTTCGAATTATCCGAGCCTCCAGGCTTCTTCGGATCCTGCGGACTGTTTGGGTCATTCGATTCATCGGGGCTCTCAGGACATTAGTGGCCTCATTGGTGGACACGCTGCGGTCACTGTTCTGGGCATTGCTCCTCCTCTTTCTGATTATCTATGTGTTTGGCAACGATACCGCACTGAAGCAGCCTTTGCGGATTAGGATTGTTGAGCTGAGTGGCCAAGTCAGCACTAAGAGCATGATGTGTGCCACCAAGGTATTCTGTTTACCGACATTGCCTTGGAATATGTGCAGGAGAACTTCCAGGAGAATGGTGAAATTGATGTCAATCTGATGAAATATTTTGGATCCCTATACAATTCTGCCGCCACGCTCTTCCGGGCTATTTCAGGTGGTCTTGATTGGGACAATGCCGCAGAGAGCCTAAACCCTGTTGGAGTGTTGTGGGTTCAAATTTTTCACTTTTACGTGGCTTTCGTATCCTTCGCTGTATTGAACGCAGCTTGCCTGCACGCGTGAAGGTCGGGCTGATGAATTTCCCTCAAACCTGACTAACACCAGAAACGAGAACCTGGTCTGACAATCCGATGCATTGCCGAGCACTTCGTTTTTGTTGACAAGTCCTCTGCTTATGAAACACCTTCTTCATTGATGCGGGGTAGCCGGTAGCCCATTAAAATTGTTCTGAAGGGTTAGTGTGTTGCAGCCTTGAGTCAATTCAAGCAATTGCCAAGCTGAAGCCGTTCTGCAACACTGGCTGTGTGCCATGAGCAAACTTCTGCAAAATCACACGCAACAGTTCAGGTTCCAATCTTTGCTTTTTTCATCAACAGAAAAGGGTCGAGCATGGAGTTAAATCGTCATGTCTTCCCCCAGCTTGCGAAGGTAATGACTGGAGTCTTGGTAAATCTTAGTAGTGATCCTTCTTTGTTTTGGTCGCTTGGTTCTCGTTGGATGTTAAATGGACCCCAAACGACCCCCGGTTTTGTTTCCTTATCCTGAGCCAGGCGTTTTCTGTAACTCCGCCATCAAATCAGCAGAGCGTGACATGAAGGCGAAGCTGGAGGATCGTCATGACTTCAGAGCATTAATGATGAGTATTTTCAAGCAGATTGATGCAAGTGGCGATGGCAGATTAACATTGACGGAGTTCGAAACACTGTTCGATTCTGAGGCCATGAAGGCTTTGATGGAGACAGCGGACATTAAAGCTGCTGATGCGTGGAGTTTATTCGCTAGCCTGGACCAAGATGGTGACAGCTTGGTGGACGTGAACGAGTTCATTGAGCGATGCTTGGAATTACATGGCCCAGCACGCGCTCTGGATTTGCATACGTTGACGCGGCAGACCATAAAATTTGGAGAACAGTTGGCTGCAATAGAAAAAGCACAGCAGCAGCAACTGCGGTTTAGCAAACTTCCAGCACGCAACACGTCCGCACCCACTGATGACACTTTCATCTGCATGTAAGTACAGAGCTGCTTCCAAAGGAAGAGCTCTGGGAGCCTTTTCTGCCTTGTAGCGTTGGTGTAAAAAGGCATGTGCTTGGAGTCTGTGATCTTTATCTGCTGCTTTTGAGCCTGTGTTGGCATACGGTGTTGGCGCTTTCACTACGTGTGCATTCGGCTTTCCGAGGACGACCTGCAAGTGTTGCAGAAGGAGACTTGACCGGGTGTGGGCTATGATAAAGACTGGTCCCCTTTTGGCTGCATGTTTCAGGAGAAGGCGCTGCTCACACAACAGCTAGCAGAACAAACGTCGATTGCAAAGCCACCGCCTCAACTCAATTGTGTTGCGGCAGTAGTGAAATTACGGAACCAGCCTAGCCTCAGGCGTTTGGAGGAAAGATGTGCTGAACTGGAGGTGGGACTGGAGAGTGCGTGTAGTATGAACAGTGGGCCTTTGTTGCAGTCGGTGGCACTCTGATTCCATGGTGAGCAAATTACATCGCACCAAATCCCTCGCAGCTGTGAGGATGATCTTCGGTACAATTGGGATTGGTGGCGCGCGAAGGCATGGCCGCTAGCTTTTCAGTCCGCTGTGTTTATTGGACCAGGTGGTCATCATAGTTGTCGTGCCATGTGAACGACGGCAAAGCCAACACCGACCCAAATACCGACATCGCCACCATCATCGCCATCAATACCAGCAATCATCACCACAGTCACCACCGTTACCACCCTCATCACCTTCATCACCCTCATCGCCACCCTCGCCACCGTTGCCACTTTCGCAACCAACGCCACCACGAGCGCCATAATCACCACCATCTTCATCACCGCCGCCGCCGCCACCACCATCACCAGCACCAGCACCACCAACATCGCCACCATTGTCCACCATCACCACCCTCACCAGCGTCATCACTATCGTCACCGCAATCAGCGTGATCAGCAGGAGCATCATCAACATCACCAACATCATCAGCATCACTTGCTGGCTGTGGACTCGCGCCTCCGCGCGGTGCCAGTGGGCTCAACTTCGAGTTGAGTTCCAAAGCTTGTCCAGAAGATCAAGAAATCATGAAGATCCCAAAGAACAGCTAGTTAATAGTCTCGAGCCCACTGGGGCGAAACACAACATCAGAAACGACACTGAGGGGTAAAAAATCAAAAAGACAGAACAATGCAATTAGATTCAAGGTCCAGCGCCAGGGACGGCTGCATGGACAGAAGAATGCAAGTCTTTGGAAGAGGATGGCCTTCCTCATGCTCCTCTGCCTCTTGTAGAGGAATCCGTGCTTGAACTGATCAACTCGCATGTCATAGGGCCAAGCCAGCAGCCTTTCTTCTTCATCCTGCTCGGGCCGGCTGCCATTTTGGGTCAGACTCACGACGGGTCTCGGTGACGCGGGGTTGTTGTTCCCGTGGTGTCTTTTTCTTGGTTGATTGTTTTCTGTTGCTGGTCATGTCGACTCCTCCGCGTGCCTCGCATGACGATCTGCCTGTGCAGATCAGACAGAACCTTGCAGTGCAAAGAATGCAACAGAACCTCTTCGAGCTTGACGAATTCTCTTCCCCTGTGGCACCACAGGAGGGTGCTGAGGCAGCAGTTGCCCCTATCCCGACCAGGGCGGCACCTGCAGGTGCTGCCGATGACGTTGCCATTGAAGATGTGACGGCTCTGCTCGCCCAGGTCACCAAGCAATCAGAAGACGAGGTGAAGAGAGCAGGTGTTATCGAAACACTGCGAGCCTGTAACACAGTGGGTCTCCTCAAGGGACAGCCCATCCTTCAGCGTTTGTGCCTGGACATGTACGATGAGACCAAGCGCAATCGGCTGATGACCTCCAGCCGCGATTCCTCTACTGCGGGCAAGCCTCCTGTGGTAGTGGACGCGGTTGCCTCAGGTGCCGTTCGTCCCTCCCAGGAGGTGTCACCTGAGGTAGTTGATGTCGAGATGGTTGAGACGGTGGATCAGGCTGCTGATGGCGACTTTGCCATGGTGGACGTGCCCCCTGGGGAAGGGAGCGCGGTTGCCTCAGGTGCCGATCCTCCCACCCAGGGGGTGCCAGCGGAGGAACATGATGTGGCTCTGTCGGAGCCGAGCTTTGTCGACTCGACCAATGGCTCCTGGGTCGTGGCCGACAAGGCGCCGTCGATCACGGTGCCGAGCACCTCCGGAGACTACGCATGGGTGGAACATGAAGACGTCGAGCAGTTGCAGGCCTGGGTTCAAGAGCAGCTGGATGCGGCAAAAGACCCCCAGGCGGTCTTGCCGCTGATAGAAGATCGGGTGGTGCTGCTCCAGAGGGAGCTGCCTTGGGTCTCGGTCATGGACTAAGCCCGCTCACCAGGAGACTCGGGTCCTGATGGAACCTTTTCTGACCTCTGTGCTCTGGCGCTCTCTGGCAACCTCATGGCTGTCATTGGAGGGCCTAATTGCAGGACTTGGTCGATTCTTCGACACGTACCTAGAGTCGGCTGTCCTGGCCCAGTCAGGGGCAGAAAGGGTCAGGCGGTCCTCAGCAATCTTGCCTTGGAGTGGGATGGCCTCAGGTGCAGGGACCGGGGTTGGCAATTCAATCTGGAATTGGCCACGGCCCTGTTATCTTTCTTCTCCACATCCGGGGACAGACCGCACCATTGCTTCGGCGTTGGCTCCTTTGGAGGCCAGCACCCTGATTGTCCGTCTGGGACACCGTTCTCGCCCCTTCAGCCTGGGAGACTCAAACCTGAAGACAGGGGCAAATGCAAGCTGGCCTGGCTGGGCCGGTGGATCGAGGAGACACTCACCTCTGGGACGGTTGCCACAGGTGCCGATTCCCCTGGGGTCTCTCCGATGACGTCCTTTCGGGAATCGCTCAGGACCCAGGCGCGGGGCTGCCCCTGGCCAGACCAGTGGGTTGCAGGCCTCCGCCAACAACTGGCCAAAAGCCTTTCTTCCCGGCTCCAACGACCCGTTTCAGCCGAGGTGCCTCCTGGGCAGCCGTTTGCGTTGGACATCCTCCAAGCTCTGGTGGAGCTGGCGGAGGACCCGGACCGGGACTTCCTTCATCACCTGCATGAAGGCGTCCCTCTCGGAGTGGACGGCCCAACGCTTCCGGACCCGAATATATGGCCGTCCAAGCAGGAGCTGGGGAGTGCACCGAGGGATCTGGAGCCGCCGGCTCCCACTACTGCTGACAACTACCCCAGTGCAGAAGTCTTCGAGGACGCCATCGAGAAAACTTTCCTTGAAGAGAAACTACTCGACATGGTGGCTGGGCCTTTGTCGGAACAGGAGGCCGCGGACCTCTGTGCCTGCGACGTCGCAGAGTTGTGTGTCGGGGCCATGGCGGGCATTCAGGAACTGGACAAAATCAGGACCATCTTTGACGCCTCGGTCATCGGCGTCAATGACAACATTAGGGCGAACACTGACAAGAAGACCACTGCCCCGACTCTCTACGACTTGCTCTTCGCTTGGCCCCGGAAGAGAAGATGTCAGTCCTCCGCCCGGCCCTGTCGAGATTGGAATCAGGGGAACTACACACCAGGAAGGAAATCACCTTCTTACTGGGCAAGTTACAGTGGGTAGCTAAAGCCTACCCGCAGGTGAGCTCCCACCTCCAGCCGCTCTACGCGTGGGAACAGAAGCTGGAACGCAAGTGTAAACCGGGAGACCTTGTACGTTTCCTGGCAACTCTGCTCATCTCCATCCTGGATGCTGGCCCCTGCGTTCCTCTCCGTCTACAGCGCAATACTCCATGCTATGGGAGTAGTGATGCTGGTGAGGACGATGGCCGGGTGGCAATTGGTGGCTGGTTCTCGCCCTTGCTGAACCCGGCCAAGGCGGAGGTCCTGTGGTTCTCCATGGACGTCCTTGCCACACCATGGGTGCAGCCCCTCCTGGTGCACACTTCACCGAAGCGCCGGATTGGGGCCCTTGAACTCCTGGGTACCCTTATTCTTTTCCTTTTGGCTGCGGAGTCCTTGGGGCCCAGCATGGTTGATGCGCACCTCCCTCTTACTACAGATAATGAGGGTAATGCCTTTGCTGCCAGCAAGAGATCTTCAAAGAAGTGGCCTTGCTCGGCGCTTTTGATGGAGCTCTCAGCACAGGAGTTCCATAAGGGTGTCTTTGCTCAGGTCTCCCATGTTAAGCGGAGCTCACACACGTGGGCAGATCAGCTCACACACTTTGATTTCGAAGGATTCTCCCCTGAAAAGAGAAGGGAAGTTTCCTTGTCCTGGACTCCGAGCTGGATGATCCTGGATAAGCTCCTTGCTTTTAAGTCGGATCACTAGTTTCCGGGCTCTTTCGTCTGGCCCTGATTTGAAACAGGGCACGAATGCCAGGTACGGTTGCCTCAGGTGCCGATTACCTGCGCTTTGTGACTGTACTCTCGGGCTCCCGGATCAACTGTTTTCTCTCGGATCGGATTGTGGGGTTGTGAAACCCCTCGTTGGATCAAGCCGAGGAGGGTTGGTGCTGTTGGCGTATTTCCGACCGATCTTCGGACCTGTCTGAGCTATGCCTGCCTCGGGTCCCTCGGAGTTTTGATCTGATCTGCCACTTCTCGGACCTCGTCGGATTCGGGGAAAAAGTGCGTGTGCATAACCTAGGGCTTGTGGCTGCGCTGTGACATGCGCATGCGTGTGAGTACACCTACACATGTGAGGTGTGCATGCTTGCATGTGAATACACATGTGTGACATGTGCCGGCCCTACCGGTGCCCCCTGTAACAGCACAAGTCTTTCGACCGCGCGCCATGGCTTACCTTGGTTGCGAACGACCCGGTGACGGAAGGCTTGGACGGTGACTGCGGGCTTGATGGGACGAACTCGTGTCTGGACACCTCTGAGGAATTTGGTCACTTTTTTAGCTTTGCCTGTGGATATTGAGTTTCAAGGGCAAGTTGTCGCAAGGGCTGTACGCCTTTAACAAGTTAACGACGCAGAACCGAGTGCTTAACTCGGTGGGTATGACTAAGTTGGTAGGCTTTGTTCAGCATGCCCTAGTTTCCACAAGACACATCGTTCCGAAACCTACTTTCTCGAACAACTGCCTCCTGCTCGCGAGCATCTTAGCTGGCACGGGGGAGGGCTTTTGCCTCCTTTTTACGCGCTGGTTGCATCACCGGTTTGGCGGAAACCCTGTGCGATCCACAGAAAATGGTGCACGGGCCTTTTGGACAGTGACGAGCCGAGTTCTGCTGCTGACGCCTCAGCTAGCACTGTGCAGCACTTAAGAAATCGCCGGCGCCGCAAGCGCCGACCTCGACGCACCGTCTTGCAGCAAGTATTTCAGGCTCGACGCACCGTCTTGCAGCAAGTATTTCAGGACTTAGCTCACTCTTTTGCGTGTGCAGCGCCAGTTTGACCAGCTGGCAAAGCGGGCCCTGCCTCCCGCACTTCAGGTGTCCGGGCTGCCACAGGACGTGGCGGCAGTTAAAAATTGTCTCCTCTGCGCAGTTGCTCTCGGCACCAGGCCTCAGTTCGTTCAAGAGTCAGAAGTCGTCTGTCTGCTGTTGCCGCTAGTCAAAGCTTCCAGCTGCAGCAGCCCCAGGTGGTCCTTCGTTGAAAGGCTGCCGGAGGAGGTAGCCGGGGAAGAGAGCACTCTCCAAGAGACTTCGGAGGCTTGTTTGTAGTCGAGGAGTTGGCGGAAAACTGGCATGACTACTACCAATGACTACATGCTAGGAGTCGCACAGCTGCGCGAACGTCTGCTCTTAACAAGTTCCTGACTACGTGGTGTAAAAGCGAATCTGCTGCCAAGCCTCAAAACTCTTTAGCTCATCAGCTCAGGCGCGCGGAGAGTTAAGGCCCTCCTTGCTGCAAACCAGAAAGCTCGGCGTTCGCAGAACACTCACGATGCTGTCAGACCCAGTACTCAGGCTCAGACAGGCTCCGGGCAACCCAACAAGCCCATAGGCGTGTTAAGTTTGCGGCTCTTGATAACGCACGGTCCAGGACCCCTACAACCTCCAAGCCTCCAGGAGCTGACTTTCGCAAGGAACGAGACAAACCTGACGGCAGCAGGACCAACAGGCCGACGCAGGATGCAGGACTCAAGATGTCCATTTCTGCGGTTGTGCCCTCGGAATGGACTGCTGTGGTCAAGCTTGCCTCGTTAGCTGGAGTCAGAAAGGCTTTAGCCTCAGGTAGTGAAACTGCTGGAAACCTGGTCGTAGTCTCTAGAGTTGAACAGTATTTTGACCTCAGAGACCAGTTTGCGGCTGTTGCTTGTTTCGCCCCGCTCTCCGTCATCACAGATGGCGCAGGCCAGCACCGAGCACCAGGACTGTCAGAAGTCAAGGTGTCAGTCAAGTGAGGCTCCGCGGTCTTCAAGACAGAGACCTTGAAGCAGCTGCCCCGAGTCAAGCCGGCAGTGCGCATCGATGTTGCTAAGTGCCAGCCGGCTGGCAAGGTTTCTACGATGCCGGGTGCTACTTTCGTCGTGATCTCGCCACTGCTACTACCAGGAATCAAAGCCTCAAGATTCGTGCTGGTGGAGGCAATCATCTAAGAGTTCTTAGGCTCGAAACGGATGGCGTTATACACTGCCCAATCGTCATCGAGGCTCAAACACCTAGGCTCTGGGAGAGAGAGGACGTAGTGACTTTCTTGTCTGACCAAGGCTGGCAGGAAGTTATTGTGTTCAGTAGGCGGCAAAAGAACAGGTTCCACGTCTTGTGGACCGTGCGTGGGCTCCCTCCTGCTGAAGAGAAGCTCGGGCTGTGGCACTACGTAAACCAAAGCAAGCCAGACTTGCAAGTCTAGGCACCAGGTCAGTGTACCGAGGTGCTGAGGCTACTGAAGTTTTTGTTGTGTCTGGGCCAGGCAAAAAGCTGAAGACGGAGCACAATCCTGATGCTCGTCCTAGCAACGCCGGTGGGTCTGTGCTGAGGGTGCTCCTGATGCTCGCCGCGCGTCGCAGGGAGATGTTGACGAAACCATTGAGTCTCGCAACGCTGACGCAAAAACTGAGAATGAAGAGAGATCGTAGCCCCCGAAGGGTTAAAGCTCCCGAGGCTTCGGTCGAACAGGACCAATCGCTGAGGACGAGATCACGCATGCCTTGCGCACTAACTGGGTTCGCCTTGATCAAAAGGCAAACGGGGACTGTGCTTTCCGATGCGTTGCTGCTGCTAGGCACTACCATCTCCCGTAGTTTTCTAAGGATCGAGACAACGGCCCGGAAGAGCCTGACCCTAGCCAGGCGGCATCGCTCAGACTTTTCAGCGGTGGCTGTGGCTGCAGCAGATGGCGAACCCTCACTGCTGGACCGGTGGCTTGACTCTGCAGAGCATCGCTTCTAAGTTGGGGCTTGCTTAGGTCATTTGGGTGAAAACGCCAGAACAGACTTGGAAACGGGTGTGTGTGTGTGTGTGTGTCTGGCTCAGTCTTTTGGCAAAGACCGCGGCTCAGACCGCTTTGCTCAGGTGGCCGAGGACCAACAGGCCATCGTACAGCTGCTGGAGAACGAGCGCTACACGTGGCTGCAAGCTAAAAGGCAGCTCAGGGAGTCAGTCTCTTACCGGGCGGGGGGTCACCCAAGCCTCTGACCGTGACTTCAGCTCAGACGAAGCGCAGGCTCCGGCCACGCCTTCGGGGTGCACAGCGTAAGCCAAGAGTCCGACTCCAACGGAACTAACCCTTGGGCAAAGGCCCTTTGGAAGCGCAAGGCTTAGATGCAGTCTGCTGTAGGCTACTAGCTACGTATGATCCTCAGATCCAGGATCCGCCAACGCCTTCGGTACATGGTTTCGGAACTGCTTCTGTGTACTCGCTGCTCGTGACCCACGCCGACAGCCACGGAGTGGCGCCTGGTCCGGACAAGGATGCTCAGAATGCTCAGGAAGCCCCTTGAAGCATGGGGGACACTCCCAGTCCCGTTCTGCCTGAGGCAAACTTGCACTCGGTGTGAAAACCGCGCCTTGCTGCTTAACGACTCATTAACGACAACAGTGGTGACGTCAAAACGTCGGATGTCGGCTTCGAAGATGGTGTTTTTTCATCGCCGAGAGTGAGGAGGAAGAGGCAGCTTTGAAGACAGCTCCGCACTCTGGACACAAGCCACGTCGGCTTTTCAGAGCCGCGCGGCGTTTCGAAGTCTTGCTCCGCCTCCAATCCCTCTTGGGAAAAGTCAGAAGGGGCTCGGGCAGCCTGGGTGTTGCTAGCCGAGCTACGAGCACGAGTCCCACCGAAGAATTGACAAAGAGACTTGTTTTCGTTTGAGGCGCTTCCTAGCAGGAGGGTCACCAGTGCCATGCAGGAGCGCCTGCAAGGCCTGTCTCTCGGCACAGGATAAGAAGAGATCGATCAAGAACGCCCACGTGAAAATCATCGAAATTTGGCCTTGGATACCGACAGGAGACGCGGACAGGAACACGGTAAGGACGTAGTGAAGAAGGCCACGCGCGCCAAGCACGCTAATACTAGGCAGGTTGGAAAGCCCAATGTGCGAGTTGCTCGAACATCATGATGAGGTAAAACCCGTATGTATCTGTGACGGAGATGTGGTGCACATGCCCACACCGATTTCAAAACAACAATTGCGGCATAAAGCCACATGGGACGAATCTTGTGCATGTGTGTGTGTGTCGTGTTTCGTTCAGTTTTTCGTTTAGTTATTTAGAATGTTTCCGTGGATGGGTTCAATGGTACTGCTTATAGAACTTGCAAGCCAACATGTGTGCAACTCTGTGCAAGATTAGCTCTTCTGTCTGGGCGGCTGAAACTTGCAGAGTTTTACCATTATGGCCCGGGACCAAATCGGCAGATTAACTTCGAACTTGAATGTTGCGGGGGTACAAACGTTTTACCAACCATATTCCCCGCACCATACGCATATCTTCATAGCTTCTACATGACAGCCTCTGGTTTGAATACGTCCTATCAACATAAAGGAACGGTGATATCTTCCGACCGCACGGTGCTGTGAAGGAAAGGTGTCTCTATGTCGCATGGTTTTGCTCACAAAGCCGCTGTATCATATCACCGTTTAAACTCAAGTATGGGCCCTATTGTGAATCCCCATTGCAAGTGTCTTCCAAAAGCATTGGGGGGTCTCATAGAACTTATTCTGACGAGTCCCGCATTAATTGAAACGCATGGCATGTAGGACCAGTGCGGATAGTTCCCTGACATATAGCTTGGTACTTGGGTCTGTCCCATTTACTAATAACCCCACAGCACCCCTTTCTGTAAGATTTACGGTGGGTTCCATAGGTTGAAATTATTCGAAAGCATGGCTTTTAGGTTTGCTGGCGTGTTTCACATTGATATATACAAGCGGGAGACTTCAGCCAGATCAGTCCGCGTGAAGTCAGATCATCCTCGTAAACGCTGGGGCGGGGCGAAGTCACTTCACAACGTGAGAAGTCACTTCAAGGCTATGACCAATCCTATTGGGAACAAAGCTGCCGAACATGGATTTTGAGTCCGGCACGACGCAGGCATTTCCAAGGTTTTCAACATGATACATTAGCGCATTGGCTCGCAAACCCATGCAAACGCTATAACAGATGTAACTTAAACAAGACAGTAAACACAATCTGCACAAATAGGTGTCTTTACTGGCAACGGTGAAAAGTCATGCCTAAGTCGTGCCCTGGGTGCTTCCCCCATGTAAACGCGACGGCTGTCCCAACCGAGGCGGCCTCAGCAACTTCCGCAGTCTGGTCGTTGACACCCGAAGTAGCTGCCGCCTTTTTTGCCTTTCGGCGATGCCTTTTGGCACGTCTGCGCGCTGCACGTGCTTCGCACAGTTACTGCACCAGTCCGTCATCACGAACGCCAAAAGCCACTCTAGCCCTCGGAGGCCGCGAGGCAGCGCCCACTTCGCTAGCCACACCATCGTGGCCATCGTGGAGGTCATGCATGGTCATGCCCATTGAGCGCAACGCGTGAATTTGAGGGGTAATCACCACTTTTGTCCTATCTGCTTCGCGCAGCTCAGACTCACGAAAGGCGCTGAGGCTTCGAATGCAAGCAGTGTATAAAGCACATGCCCCAGCGCATGAAGCGAGGGCGAGGGTGGTGGGCACGCCTGAAGGGCCACGAGCCGCAATGTGCTGCTGCCGTCTGTAAGGCTTTAGGACGTAGCATGTTGGCCATGGACAAAGCATGTTTTCTGCACGCGCCACACACCGAGCGCTCAGGTCATGGGCACGTCAACGCGCGAGAGAAGGGCTGCAACCGGAGTATCGCAAGCAGGGAAAGCAGCCTCTGCTGCGCTGCGAAGTTGCTGAGCCCGCTCGTAAGTCTACAATGCCCAAAAAAGAAGCATGCTCCTTCTCGGAGGTTACTGCTGCAGGGAGCTCCCAAGGGCCAGCGCACGTGCTGACACGCCAGGCTGGTGTTGGGCTTGCCTTCTGAGGCGACAGATGGGTCCGGGTCGGGGGGCTAGCCTCCCAGGCCCTAGTCGTAGGTGATCAAGAGCGTGTTGTTCACCCAAACAGCCAAGGTTTGCGAACGTCCACGGGCGTCGCTGCCTGCAGCCTTAATGGCAAGCTATAATAGGCGATGCCTCGTTCTGTGACCTGGCGCCACCACCGTCCAACGTGAGTACCACCAGCTTGAGCGTACAAGTTCCAGCTTAGAGGCCTGGCACCTAAACTCCTGCACTTCAGTAGGAAGCAAGCTGAACTCCTGCAGAGCGATTTTCACACCAGCCTTGGTGCTCATCGAGAAAGTTGGTTGTGTGTCGGAAACGTCAATGGCGAGCCCAGATCAGCTTCGCCTGGAGTGCGGTTGGCCGCGGCCACGCCCGCACTGGCTAGGACCCGTCGGACCCTTCGAAGCCCGCCTCAGCGACCACGTTGTGCTCGCTGCTCGGTGGGAGGAAGTGGAAACTGGCACCCAGCATGGCCGTCTTCAGCTTAAGCCTCCGGACAGCCTGCTGAACGCTGGAAACGGAAGCTGGGTGAAGCTTGGCTCGAGCAAAAACGGACGGCGGCTGGTCACGTTCGCGTGCGAGAGGACTGGGACCTGTGCATGGCCGTTTTGGCTGCCGCCTACAGGCCTGCCGTTGAAGCCTGCCTTACGGATTCCGTTGGTTCACTTGCTGACAAAGCTCGAAGTGTCCTGAAGCAGTCTGGTGCTCGGTCTGCTGTTCGAGGCATGGCTGACGTGACGTAAGGGTCTGTGTAGTAAGACTCTGCCAAGGCTCTGCCAGTTGCAAAAGCTCCTTGTTCCTTCCCAAGGTCGTCCCAGACAGCGGGCACTGTGGGCCTTGCAAACAAAGGTTGGCGTGCCAGCAGACGCAGCTGGTATGGACTGAGGTGCAAATCCGTGCCTTGACGGTTCAACACGGGGCTTCTGAGGAAGTTGCTAAGGCCCGTCGCCTTCGTGGCTCAGTCGGACAGAGCTCTGACTCGCGCGTGGTCTCAAAGGACGGGGCGCTTTGTTCCTGAGGACCCCAGCTTCGGTGAGCCGGCTACCTCTTCGTGGCCTGGGCCCGACGTGGCAAGACCCAGTTGTTAACCGGTGACAGGTGGCACTCGGCTAAAGAGTCACTAAAGAGTTACCGACGCAGATGCTGCAAGCCCGGCAGGTCTGCTTGAGCAAAGCTTCTAGTGTTGAAGGTAGTACCACTGCCGCTAAACACACGAGACCGATCACCATCATGAGTGTTTTCTGGAGAACCAACATGGCTGCGTGGTTGGCTACCCCGGAACTTCAAAGATGCCGATATATACAGACTCCCTAAATGCATGTTTGGTAGTCTCAACGGACTGAGTGCTGAGGAAACAGCTATGATTCTGCAGGACCGGCCAACAGGCGGAGGCATACTATCTACGCTTGACTTTAGTCAAGCCTGCGACAGCGTGTCTCCTGATGTCAGTAACGCTCTTCTCACATTGCTTCGCTGGTTCTGCAGTCTCTGGGCCTCAGTTTGGTCTGCAAAGGAAAGGTGGTTGCAGTGTCAGGGCACTACTTTGTCTGAACCACTCACGGTGCTCGACGCCGCCCCGCAGGGTGTCCACTTGCCCCTTTGGTGTTGTGCTACTGGATCGCCTCAGGATGCAAACACTTCGCTCGCTCAGTTGGTCTGCCTCCGCAACTTTTGCAGGCGGTCTACATGGACGATCGCACTGCGGGCTCGCAGTCCTGGGCTCAGACTGAAGCTTGGGTGGCAGAGTGGCAAGCCTGGTCCTTGGCAGTGGGCTTAAAGGAAAACGCGTCCAAGACCCAGGTTTGTGCAAAGTTCCTGCGTTTCAGGGACATGAAGTGTTGGGTGCAAGAACCGTTTGCCGCAAGACCAGAACACCGAGGCTGAGAACGAACAGTTGATGGCAGCCAAAGCACGACAGGTCATGCTTCGCACTGCTGTGCTGGCTTGGCCGCGCTTCATACACGCCTCTCGTTCCTGGTGTGTTTCCAATGCTGCTTATGGTTGGGTCGGAAGGCTCCCGCCTCTTGCGCGCGGCCACTGTGGTGTCGTCTACGTGCAGGATGGCGAACAGGCGACGTTCGGGCTGCGGCCTACGGCGTCATCTTGCATCTGGACTGCGTGGTCCCTTCGGGGCTCAAAAATCACCAAGGTGCTTTCTCTGGAAAGACAGGGCTTCGTTCCAGCTGGTGACAGGCTTGAGCCCGGGGCGGCGTGCCGTACTCTGTGTTGCCGGGGTTCCTGTTTCTTCGCCCGTTTGGTGCCATCTGTGCTGTGAAAGGGATCTACTTGGGCCACTAAGCTTGGCTTGTCGGTGCACGTGTTTGAAAAGTGGATGAGCAAACGTTCCTGAAACGTGGTGCGACCATGGGTCTGGCAGTTTGATTTGGTGGCTTCTTATCAGATCGACCTTTCGGTTCGCAGGAGGCAGTCTAGGAGCACGACTCTGCGCAATTTCGACAGAACTGGCGTCTTCAT